>CM051026.1:33421894-33564394 GCA_027627225.1 Congeria kusceri
CTAATTGTTCGCATACCATATTGCGGTGCTCGTCACGTCCGCATAGACCGAAGAGTTTACACACGTAAAACAATACTGTGTATGGCAATCGTTTAGCATCACCTTTTCCAAAATCGCCAAAATTCCACAATTTCTCTTCAGCGTCTTCTGGAATCGGATCTGCTAGTTTCACATCTGCACCAACTCCCTTCTGTAATAAATCCATCATTTGACTGTCAATTGTTTTTCTTAACGGACAGAAGTCAGGATCCTTGTCATCGAGGAAATTTTTGTCGTACACATTTCTGTCCCGAAGGTAACGCAAAAGTCCACATATAATCAAATAAAGCGTGTTGCTTGTGTAGTAATCTCCACTTGGATTTCGCACTTCCAACCCAAACCTCTGCAGCCAGTGGTTCATCTCTTCTTTGTTCATATAAGCTAGGTTGGAAATATCACCTCCCCGTATTTTCCTCCATTCGTCGCAGACAAGTCTTGCCCATCGCGTGCCTTTCTCAGTGTTTTTGTTAATTTTTGAAGTATTGAGGTTATCAATGTCTTCATCGGTCACCGGCCTTGCAAATCTGGTTGCAGTACTGGAGGGCGGTTTCTGATGGAGGACCGTGGCGGCACTTCTGGCTTCAACAGCATTTTCGGTTGCTCCACCACACTTTTCGGTTGCTTAAACACCGCTTGCGATCACTCGCGAGTAACCCTCGGTCTCTTCTGTCTTTATTGAGTCTAAAACCCCCATACCACTTCCGGTTGCTCCAAGACCACATCCGGTTGCTCCAATACCACTTCTGGTCGCTCCCGAGTCATCCTCGGCCTCTTCTGTCTTTATTAAGTCCAAAAACCCAAGATCAAAAGACACGTTTGCATCATAATCATACTGTCCATTAGGATGTTCTATTTCATCCACAGCTTGTGAAATAATTAGATTTTCATACGAATTATATGAATATGTCATTTTGAGGTAGTCAAACTCCATGACATTAGCAATCTGACTAAACATTTATTCTGAGTCTAAAGCATCCATAATGCAGTGTTTATCCCTTGAAATCCTAGACTACAATGACTGCACTGAATGGACACCTGGCGACGGCGCTAAAATTTGGAAACGACGCACATGATTCCAGACATGCCAGACATCACGTGACCTAATGACAGCGCTAAATTTGGAAACAAAACACGTGTTAGACATCACGTGACGTCTAGGAAACACCCATGGACTCGGCATCGTGGAAAGTAGCGATTTGATAGGTTAATATGGTATAAAATACTTGTAGCACCCTTTGACCTCAATATGTTAAATATTTAATCTCGCCCTGCGGGCTCGTTAAATAACTAAGTATTTCGGTCAAAGAGTGCTACAACTATAACATAATGTTAAAACAGATTGTTATTGCAACATGCTGACACTGGACATTTAAATTGGAGAAATAACATTTTCATTAATTACAGTTTATGGCCCAAACTCATACTGTCCACAATTTTAGACAGATATATTTAATATTACTGATGAATTTGGAAATTATGATTTCATTCTATGTGGCGCGTTTAACCTCGTCCTTGATAGCAAGTTAGAACGTTCGGTGTAAATAGGAGAAAATCAGAAATACGATTAAACTTGTATACTAATTTTGGATTTGGAAACACTCTCGAATGTAAACGTAGACGATTCGGTTTTGATTACTCAATACACATATCCACTTTTGTAAAAGCTGTGAAATGTGTTGTCATAGACCTTTCGCTTTATTTACATGTGGTACCAGAATAAAAATGAGAATCGGTAACAATTAGTAATCCATTTAACGAATGGCGGTATGTTCTTTCGACGACATACCTGTACCTATGTATTCAAAGGAGGTTTGAATATGTGATCCGTTAAGAGTTTTGATTAGTACAATTACAGAAAGTATATTCAAGACACTTATGTTGGTTACCTCAAAACTGATCTATTTAGCTTCTTGATGAAAATCAAAATTTGAAACTTGTGTTAAGAGTTGCTGTATTGTTAAATCAATAAGTTATCGCTAAATCCTGCATACCAGTTGCATAGAGCAACTGTTAATGTATAGATGAGAAGACAACACATGTTAATGTCCGTATTTAGAGTGCACAATTATGAGCACTGGTTTTTCGCTGACATGAACACCACTAAATTTGTCATGACCACTGTGTTAGGTAAATAATACAAATTTGTATTTAATTATGATGCAAACAGTATTGGAACAGAACACACGTATCAATAGGTGCACAATTATGCTTCACATTGATTATTAACTCTTTGTATCATTTGCTTTCATTTAAACCCAGCTTTAGTGATTATAAATATATAGATCATGCATGCACAGGAATGACACTATTTCATTGATTGTATAATTTCTTACAAAGTGAACATCACTCAAAAATTACACATGCGTCCTATAAGATTTTTCTGGATCTATTTATTTTCTATTATTACATGTCGCAATATAATATAGCAACATTTCTGTTTGTTGTTTTTTATCCTTATATCTGAAAATACATGAAAAGAGCGCTCGGCAGTGAATGTTTTGCGTAAGAAGAGCTTTTCAGCGAAGATACTTTCAGTTTATGCAACGGTCTATAACACGCATGCGCATATAGACACATGACTTGAGGTAATCAAACTACTTCAACTTTTATCTGTCTTCATTCCCATTTCTATAATAAACACTCCGACAAGGATTGTCAAACACATTGTGAACGAGATACATAATGATGGTTGCTCTAAAATATGCAACACACATTTAAAGTGACCAATTTATTGTTAAAGGGACTTTTAAATCTCGTATTATTGTCAAAAAGCAAACCGGGAAATATCATTACGAGTAACAATAATGAAATATAAGCGGTACAGAGTTTTCATTAAACATTTACAAAATTAAACAGAACAGTACAGACAATATTTTATTATTATTATATACTATTGTTCATAAACAGAAATGTTTACCAATATAATTTAACTACAAACAACAATACATACATTGATGATTGATAGGAAATTATACATTTCGCTTATGCTTAGTATTGGTATGTCGTGCAATGATGCACGGTAGCACAGAGGTTCCCCAAAAGCGGCGTGCATTTTAATCGCGATGGTTTTTAGAGCATATTGAACCAAAACATATCATTGTTACACTGATATATGGGCGAATACAGAACATAATATATTGAATTAACTAATTGTATTTATTATGCAAAGCAGTTGACTAGTTTATACCCATATCAGGATAATATAAACTTGAGGAAAATACTTTACGTCATAACTTTGAACTCCGGAATGTTCACGATAATTGTGGGTGATAAGAACTACACATCATGCAATACATTTGATCTTGGCAATGTCAGGTGATTTTAAGACAATAAATCATTCAGTGATGTGGTGTAAGAGTGTGAAAATAGTGTGCACGCAATAAAACACCGCTAACGACAACCACTATGTGAAGACCATCACATAAAAGCGGGCACTTGTACTGATTGTTTAACTAAACCTTGAATGGTCGCAATGATACTAGGGGCTCCTCACTATCATTATGACTAGTAATACCAGGCCATATATATGAATTTTTTTTTTTAAATGATACTGTTATTCTAATTAGGGTCTCAAACGATGTCATTTCGTTGTCACCGTTTGAAGCATTAATAAGCAACATACGCCTCGGACATAACATACTATTCGGTCTAAAATAATTGCGTGAAAACATTGCCAGAGAAGTTTTGATTGGGGATTAGTACACCGACTAAGCTTATACTGTTAGAAATTACGCTATTTGACACTGACTGACATTAATATTAAGCCTAGCTCAAACTGCCAATATTTCGGCTAAGATTGCCCAAGATTAGCATTATCTTGGTAAAGCGTGGTTAAGCGTGAACACATACGTGACAGCATCTGCGTGAATCTTGTATAATATTGGGTGTTTTTCCAAAAAGAAGGCCAATCATAGCTCAATCGTATCTAAATTTAACTGATTCCTAGAGTAATCACATTGGCATTCGTAGCATTCCGTGTTTTTTTTTTTAATCGTGACTGATTTTATGATTTTATTTATTACAAGACTGTACTACGTTATGGTACGTTTTGCTACTTACATGGTACGGATTTATACGCTTACCATACGGATCAGTTACGATTACAGTAGAATGTTTAGCGGCAACTATTATGACTACTCAGGAATATTCACGATGAACCACGATAACGCGACGATTGGCGCAAAATTGATTATTGCCCCGGACGAGATGATGGTAGAGGAGACTGTCGTGGCTGTGATTACGGTGTTTTTGATGACGGTGGTTGTTGTGTTGGTTGTGTGACGGTGGAGGTTATTATCCAATAGAGGTTGTAGTTGCAGTGGTGGCGATGACCGTGGTGGTTTTGGTATTGAATAACGGTAGAAGTTGTTTTACAGTGGTGTTTGTTGTGGTTGGGTGATAGTAGAAGTGGTGGTGATGGTGGTGGTGATGGTGACGGTAGTGGTTGTGGTGATGATGGTTTTGGTGTTGGTGGTGGTAATGGTGGAGGAGGTTATGATAGAGGTGGTGATGATCATGGTGGTGGTGATAATGGTTGTGGTAATAGTTGTGGTGGTGGTTATGGTGCTGGTGGTAATGATGGTGTTGGCTACGATACAGTTGGTGATGGTGATGGTTGTGATGATGGTGGTGGTTACGGTTGTTGTGGCTAGGCGGTGGTGGTGATGGTGGTAGTGGAAGTGGTGGTGGCGATGGTGGTGGTGGTGGCTATGGTGGTGGTGGTGGTGATGGGGTGGTGGTGATGGGGGTGGTACTGGTGGTGGTGGTAATGGTGATGGTGGTAATGGTGGTTGTGGTAATGGTGGTGTCGGTAATGGTGGTTGGGGTGGTGGCGATGGTGGTGCTGGTGGTTATCGTAGTGGTGGTAGTGGTGGTGATTATAGAGATGGTTGTGGTGGAGGTATTTATGGTGGTTTTGGTAATGGTGGTGGTGGCGGTTATGGTGTTGATGGTGATAACGGTGGTGGTTTTGGTGGTGGTGATGTTTATGGTGGTGGTGGTGTTGGTTATGGTGATTGTAGTAGTGATGATGGTGGAGGTAGTGATTATAGTGATGGTAGTGATGATGGCGGTGGTAGTGATGATGGTGGTGGTAGTGATGATGGTGTCGGTAGTGATGATAGTGGTGGTAGTAGTGATGATAGTGGTGGTAGTGATTACGGTGGTGGTAGTGATGGTGGTGATGGTAAATGATGATTGTGGTGGTATTGATATTGATGGTTGAAGTGATGGTGTTGTGATGGTTGTGGTGGTTATTGTGGTGGTGGTGGTTGTAGTGCTGGTGGTATTTGTGATTATGGTGGTGGTGATGGTTTTGTAGGTGTTGGTTGTAATGCTTGTGGTGGTGGTGGCAATGTTTGTGATTATGGAGGTGATGAATGTGGTTGTGGAGATGATGGGTTGTGGTTATTTTGGTGGTGGTGTTTATGGTGATGGTGGACGTGGTTATGATGTAAGTGGTGGTTATAATGGTGGTGGTGGTTATGAAATGGGTGGTTATCGTGTGTTGTGGTTGTTATGGTTGGTGGTTGTTATGGTGGTGGTGGTTATGGTGGTGGTGGTTATGGTGGTTATGGTCGTGGTGGTAGTTATGGTGGTGGTTGTTATGGTAGTGATTGTGTTGGCGAAGGTGATATTCATGCCAGTCATTAGCGTGGTGGCTGTACTTAGAAAAACATGATTTTACTTTGTTATGTTTTATCTTAAAACACATGACTTTAAACGATCTAGTGTTTAACATATACATTACATTGAAAAACTGTATGATACATTAGTCTTTTTAAACTCTGTAATGCATTGACCTAATTGTGGCCAGACGGTGGTTGGAATGGACAGGAGTCACTGGCTACTTATCACTGCAATATCCTGTTGTACATATGCAAGTGTGTATTTGTACTTAGACACTGAAAAATAGCTCATGCCATGCTATCTCTATATTTGTAAAGCTTGTACATTAATAACACAATTATATTATGAAAACGTTTTCTCTCCATATAAGTACTTTTTGTGTAAATGTTGTCAGTTTATTTTATTTCAACATATTACTAATTAGGCGTAAAAAACAAAAATATGTTTGATGTAACCCGACCTACCCTAAGAAATGCCCTAGAACATTTTATTGGGTTTGTCAGATTGATTTTTGTTTTATATTCATGTTTCAATAACAAAATGTGTTTTTGGATAAATACGTGTTTCGTTGTGATAGTATCAACTGTTTAAGGATATAACTGATATGTTATGAATATTTATTCAGCTTTAAGTTGACCATTTTCCAAATGAAAGAAATATTTTAGGCATGTAACAAGCATCATTATATCCCGCATTGCAAATACATGTACTTATGTTTTTTATAATGACATGTACGTGATCCTCTTTATAATAATGTGCTTACCGTTTGTTTACTCATGGGCGTAAAGCGTTGTGTATTCGAAATAAATCTATTAACTCTATATATAAGAATGTTGTCTTTTATGTGAGACATGAAAAACGAACATGGCCACACAAGTGTTTGCTTCACCACAGACTACAACTACTATTACGCAAAAAGATCTAGCACATGCATGCGCAATCTACAACTAGCACTTATGAGCACGGAAAAATGTGCTGTCGTTATCATGTGCATCAGAGAGACAATGGGGGTTGCCGACAACTAATATGCATATAAAACATGTTGAACATGATCTCGCGCTACCATGTTTGAAGTTGCAGATCTAAGATAACATAAATAAACCGAAAGAGCAAAATAAGCAATGTCAACTGAACTGAAACTTGTTTTATGCGAAATAAACGTCCGTTTTGATTGAAACCAGGGTCGCAACGAGCAGTCACCATGCGGCAATTTATATGTAGCACTAGACAGGAAATCGAAAGAACACACCATGCATGTATTAATTAAAGCTCAGAACAATTTCAAACAGTACATGCCATCATATGACACTAATGATCGCATCACACCATTTCTAAATATATCTTCATCAAGTCCATCATCTTCATCACCAAAAGCATGTGTTTCAGCAGCCATCGCCATATCACGGTATCCCTTGTTTTGGCAATGTACCAACCGAAACTGAAACTGCGAAACTGAAACTCAACCGAAACTGTGTTGTAACTCTACAGCATACCTGTTCGCAATACGCCAAACGAAATTGAGTATCAAGTTTACCAACGCATGACAATAACATGCACAACCATGACACAATACTATAAAGTGTGTATTTACTGTAATAAACTGTAATAAAGTATTTATACATTTAAGAGTATTGATCACTTAGGCAATCCCATTATTGATTAGCTGGACAACATTTAGTACCGAATACCGTTTCAATGATTATACGTTCGTTAGGAGTATCGTGCATTTTCAGCCGCAACTTTCGAGGGTTATCGTGCTAAGTCTAATTTGTCTAATTTGTCCCTGGATACAAGTGGCTTAAAAATAGACACGTTATCGCACAGACGCATGCGTAAGCATACATTGACATGTGATAGGTCATGTGAAATGTAATACTCGAAAGATACGATCACAAAGCTTTCTTGTCTGATATCGATTCAAATTAAATCCAGACTAAAACGTGTTAACGTGTTAATGTGACATTTCATAAACATCGATTATAAATCTCAAAAGAGCTTCAAGTTGCTGATTAACACAACACGATAGGCAAATATTGATCATCATTATCATCATAATCATCATCATCATCATCATCATCATCACAACCATCATCCACATCGTTGTCGTTATAGTCATCGTCGTCATCGTCATCGTCGTAATCATCATCATCAATATCATCATCATTATCGTCATTGTCATTGTCGTCATCATCACATCAGCATCATCACCAGCAGCGGTATCATCATTATCATCATTAACATCATTATCATCAAAATGTCCATGATCATCAAAATCATCATCATCGTCATCATCATCATCATCATTGGTATTGATAATTAAGTTTTGTAGTCTTCAAACTATTTCTGATTAATGCGTGAGCGACTTTAATGGCATAACAACTTTTCACAAAATGTGTAAAGGGACAAACATTCAGAATAATTAGTGTCACACCACATTTAACGAGACAACATATATACAATGTGTACATTGTATAAATTTGTCGAATCAGATGATCACTAATTTTTTAATATCAATCTAGGCATGCATGAACAGCTTTGAATATGTTATAATTAAAAACTAAAGAACACGCATTAAGGCATTGTTAACTTTGTAAATCGTGTGATAACTAGCACGAACAAGTGTTCATCTAAAACATTGAAGTACAATACCAGCCACTTAAACTCGCAGATTTTTAAACACACTCCCATGTGTACCTTGTTCCTGTTACGTTTCAGATTACACGAGCATTACGTAAGTGAAAGTACTTTGTATCAATGATCAACAAAGACGCGTATCCGCTATTTGGTGTAAAAATGTATATTTTTTATTTTGTATGTTTAATTATTTTATGCTGAAACATGTTGCAAATATATGTACATTTGAATCTGATATTACCGCGTGTTCGTATGCCTCCAAAACAACATCAACAACATCAGCGAAAGTAACAATACATCTAACAGCAATCAGCAATTAAAACGATAACAACAACACAATTCATGTGTTCATTTTTAATAGTTATTGTAAATCGTATGTAATATGGTTTACGGGAGTTCCGATGTACTGCACTCCAAGCAGTTGAAATATTACTAAGAGTATTATTGCGACCTCTACGACTACCCATAAACCTAAACGTTCTCTAAAAACACTGTCAATGATTTTATGTACGATTAATTATGATTAAAATAACGTTGTTCTTATTTAAATATGTATGTAATAATTACTGCAATCTACAACCGACATCAAACGACCAACCGACGATCTAATTGTTGCTCCAAGCTACAAATACAACTTGATGATTTTAATCATAATCAATCGTACATAAAATCATTGACAATGTTTTTAGAGAACCTTTAGGTAAATAAAGAAACTGTTTTGTATATACCTATAGATAATCTGACTCAAATACTGATGTTTTTTCGGTATAAAATACAATAGGCCAGACAGTATTCCTGTATTGCACACTGTAGAGTAAAACTCCGTATTCAACGCATGGAAAACCCGGACATCTTTTACGTTCGTTGAGTTATTTTCCGTAACGTTTCGAGCAACCTTGGTGCACACTCTATAAAAAGACACGACGACGCCGTTGCAACATTTTGATATGCATTCAATGACGTCATTGATGCGCATGACATGTATTTATGCGCGTTCGTTAACAGTATTATATGTTTTATTTTGTTTGTTTCGTAGCATATTTGTAGCAAAGGTTTGAATTTAAAGAGGTATATACTAAATTGAATACTACGTGACTGTGGTATTCCGGTGCGTTGTATCGCTCTCGTCGACTGTGTAAAGTTGTATTTCACTCGCCCTACGGGCTCGTGGAATAAAGCGTTACACACTCCACTCGAGCGATACAAGCCACCTGAACACCACAGTCATGTAATATTACCAGTGTTTCAAACATTTTCAAATAATAATCAATGCTCATTTGTATGCACTAAAATAACATCATTAATGCTTATATCTGAATAAATTAAAAGCATGTGTTGATATTCTGGTATAACACAGGCGGTGTCCAGATGTTTTATAAGAAACAATAGGAAAAAGGTTTGAACTAACTTTTATTGAACATCAAGATACTGAAATTACAGCTGCAGCATCTAATAATATACACTGACCTGACGCATCTATAACTACGAAAATTCGTCACGTGACCATTATCACGAATATTCAATGTTTCATCTAAAAAAGGAAATAACATACAAGCCACCCAATTTCGCACGTGTTTTATACAATCCCATGTGTCATATCACAGATAATCCGGACGATAAATCGATGAATGAACAGTCGAGTGTACTGTTTATCAGTGTTTATTGTCATAATGTATGCCGACATCTGGTGCCGGGATGAATGTACGTTTTAACCGGATATCTGTCGTGGATGTTTGTGTCGGAACGAACAACGGAAGGTCATACAGGAGTATGCGCATGCACGTTTTATGCCACTTCCATACCATGTTAAAAAACAACACACACACGTGTATTTGGATTATGAATAAACCATGCTTTTCCATATAATTATAATAAAACATTTTGCATGTAATCGGAATATTTGCGCAAATACATGATATGCATGCACATGTACCACATAAATAAATAGGAACATAGATTGAAACGTTGGTTGTTTCTCAACAAGGACGGCAAGTGTTTAGATTGTCTTCACTAGCTTGATTTGTTTCGGAATTGATTCCTCATTGTTCATTTTTTTACATTACATCTTATGACTTTTTGTTTCGAAGAGTTCATACGGTATTGCACTACAAGTAGTTCAATTTAACCCATTTGTTAATTACAAATACTCTATACTACTACTACTACTACTACTACTACTACTACTAATAATAATAATAATAATATTACTACTACTACTACTGTAACGTTTCACCCGCCGAGCTTCGGGTATCACCAATGGCGCACGCAATTAAACGGTACAACAAACAATGCAACTAATATTTATATATAACTTTTCTCAAGTTACCTTGCTTCATATTAGCTTATTCACAGTAGGCAAATGATTGGTATGGAACAATAAATTAAATAGAGTTAACTATTATTATTATACAATGACTTGAGCGAGAAATTCGGGTCTGTTGTGGTACCCTGAGGGTGGTCTGGAGCACTGTATTGATCTTAAGTTATAAGACACTATACAATACTCCGTGTCTGGTACACATGCATGTATGGAGCCTCTACTTAGGCCAGAGTTTGTTGTTTTTGTTTTATTGGTTCTCCGACATTTCTTGGAAAAGTATCCGGTTGGAGTAGGGAAAAAATATAATAATAACACAGACTAGAGTAAATTCATGAATATTGTTTCACCTATGGACACGGGCAGTACAATCTTTATGAAGTAGTACTTACAAGACTCATATAACACAACATTAACTTAATCACTGCGTGATAATGATGACATTACTACCAATAACAGTAACATTACAAGGAAGTGTTTATCATATAAAAACTACTGTTAAAATATGCTCACACTTAGGGGCCATATTATATGTAAAACAGCATGTTTAATGAAGTGAACTAAATATATAGCTAAATATATCTTATGAATAATTCAATATACACTAATGAAATTTGTTAATTATTATATTGATACAAAATTATAAATGTGTATTTAATACACTGATTCTAAGATCTTAATTTTTTTTTCTAAGTACTTTCTTTTGATTTTAAGTGTTGCGTGATGTATAAAATATCAGAGAGCAGATCATTTAAATCATTAAGCGATCTTTATACAGTTACACACAATTTTGTCATTTCTCCAGCGTGTTTTTTTTTGCATTCCGCGTAACAGGTTGAACCCTCTCACAAGGTAATTTTTACTGTATTGGTTAGATTCTACAATTAAAACAAATGTGTTTTTGCTTTTTCAAAAAATCGGGTCGGCGGATCCGAGAACCAAGAAATAAAAAATATTCTAGCCTTATATTAATCTCGTACCCTGGGTATGGAACCATGTACCCCGAGTACAGTGACTTTGTGTCTTGGTACGAAGATATGGAGCTTTTATATTATCAATTTACTAGCGACCAGGGCTTTTGATGGGAAGGAATCCTACGAACATGGCCTATATATCGCAAGAAGAGAAATGTCAGCCTCAGAGCACCGACAGCCCCTAGTGTTTTATCAATAATATAATTTTAAATACCCCCTATATTAATGTCGATGTTAACCAGACGAATGCGGGAGCAGATCTGCTAGAATTTACCAACGCTCACGCTTTTATACTAAATATTGATTAACGCATACTTAATTGCAATGATTTGTTGTTAATACGGTAAATAAATAAAGAATATCAGTATAGTACATGTGTACATGTAAAAACATGTATTTGAAAACTAAAGGGTCACCCTAAATACTATGTTACTTTCTTCAAACGAAAGTGCGTGCACATTAAACACTTTTTTTCATACACCATCTCATTGTTAGCTCGAGCGGCGAAATATACGCTCATCCGAACGAAAAAGCGTTGTTTATTTACAGATAAACAGTGATAAAGCGAACATTGTTTGGATTCTAACACAACCTTACAACATAATCTGCAATTACAATGCGAACTACATTGCACAGTTTCGGAACTTCTTTTTCGAGTAGTTTTTTGGAAATGAAACAACGGAAATTGTGCGCGTATAATTTTACAAAAAATACGATACATGTATATGTTCGCGTTTTTCATTATTTATAGAAAATATTATTTAATAAAACAATTACAATATGACTCTTTTAAAGTATGATACAATTGTTTACTATAATTCATAATACTAATTAAGATTATCACAAATTTAAAGTAACAAATACATATAACTTTGATATACGTGTAATTTACATTCGTATTTATTGTATGGAAATGTAAACCCATCATAGGGGGTAGTGTGGGCCGCTGAGCTTTACAGAACATTTTAAATTCATATATTTTATTGATGGGACTTAAATTCAGTCTGCTGATGACCTTTTTTTATTGCATATGCACGTTTCCAAACAAATAATATGTTATTATTCTTTTCTTTTTAAATTAACAAATTATACGCGAATTTGGGACAAACCTCGTATACACGTTATTGAATACTATAACATCCAGCCGTACATCTCATACATACAAGTATATTGAGGATATTTGTTTAATGCAGTGTAAGATCGCATTTTATTTCATGAGTGGTCAAAGAAACAATATCTACTTTCTATGACCGCGAATGAAATAAAATGCGATCTTACACTGTATTAAACAAATTATCTTTTATTTCATGCTTTTGAACGATAAATAAAAAATGCGCGAGATGTGAAGCGTGTCAAGTTTTGTGTGTTATGACGTCATAAATATGACGTCATTATGATTCCAAAATTGTCGATCATTTTTGTGGTGGGAAAATAGTGCCACTCTTACTGCGTCGTTGTCGCTTAATTATATTTGTATTGAATTTTAATATGTGTTTTCTGTTGTTTAAAAAGCCCGATGTTAACACTTTCGATTAGGGTATTCACATACTTTAAAAAAATAAACATACAATCAAAGTTGAAGTAGTTCCATATAACAAAGAGTGAAATGATCAAACTTTATCATTTCACTCGACCTCGAGTGAAATGATTGGGTTATCATTCACTGATATTCTCCACTTATTCATTGCATAACATGAAATTAAACTATATTCACTAATTATAATACGTTTGTTTCTTACTTTGTTTGAATATTTTGATTTGTTACATCGCTTTAAATACTAATATGCATGTTCACAAATAATATCTGCATAATGCTGGTCACATGGGCGATTATTTGCATAACCGATTTCATTGTCAAGGAATAAATAGCCGCAGTTATGGATAAGCAAATATAAATAATGCATTTGGCACACATCCTTGACCCGATTTTACTAGTACACGTCCACGATGAATTTGAGTGTTAACTTAGCAGTTTAAGTCACCGCGCACATTATTGCATTTCAAATGTTTAAGAATCTGACAAACATTTACCATAATTAGCAAACATAATTAAACATAACACTATGATTTATATACATTTTAATAACAGTTCAACAGCAAAGGAAACACAACATGTCCCATAACATTTCACGTTGACTACGTATTGACGTATTGTGAACGTTAATAGCCTTAACGACATGACCGGAAAACAGTGTATTATTATTTCATGGGCGTTTTGGGAACATATCAGACTGAGCAGGGATGGGCAATGTTTTCTAAGTTACGGAAAATCTAATGCCAGAGGTTGTGATGTTTTAGTAAATACAAACATTGATTTAAAAGTTAATAATGTTAAAAAAGATTGTATTGGCAACATGCTGGCACTTGACATTTATATTGGACAAATAACATTTTCATTAAAAACAGTTTATGACCCAAACTCAGACTGTCCACAATTTCATAAAGATGTATTTAATATTATTGATGAATTTGGAAATGATGATTTCATTCTATGTGGCAATTTTTATCCTCTTCATTGATACCAAGTTTTCGGTTTAAATAGGAGAACATCCGAAATACGATAAAATGTGTATACTAATTTTGGATTTTGAAACACCCTCGAATGTAAACGTGGACGATTCGGTTGTGGATTACTCAATACACATATCCATTTCTGTAAAAGTTGTGAAATGTGTTGTCATAGAACTTTCGCTTTATTTACATGTGGTACCAGAATGAAAATTAGAATCGGTAACAATCAGTAGTCAATATAACGAATAGCGGTATGTTCCTTCGACAACACACCCGTGTGGTTCCACATTTTATTGTTATATCTGTATCAGCAAACATTATAGTAAATGTGTCACATACAGAACCAATATAAGCACAAATCACCTGTTTTAAAATACAAGTTATTTATCGCTTAAGCAACTACATATGTGACTCATGCGGCGCCCGTGAATGCGGCTGTCGAAAGAATGTTGTTTTTTGTTGCACACACATTTTGAGATGCACGTATTTACTTTTGTATTGAAAGTTTGGATATCAAAGTGGAAGTGTCGGGTTTAAATGTCGTAAATGTTCTCATTGTAGATATTTAAATGTTTTATTCATGCTGATTATACGTAAAACGAATCATACAACGCATGACCAAATTAAATATTCGATGAAAGTTGTTTTCTATTAAAAATGTTTCATCCTTAATTGTATTTGATATATTGGAAAGTAAAATAAATATATTGATAAACGTTATTGTATTTTTCTTCCGATATATTTCATTTCCAGCAAACATGTATGCTTAACCGATGCAAATAATTATGGAGTGTTGTGCATCGCCCATTTTTTATTCTTCTGTTCTTTATCATTTATACTTTAGTCCGAGGCATTTCTTTTTAGCCTGGTTGTAAATTGAAAGAATGACTTAAAATATTTTGAAATACATAAAATACTCTAAAGCATTATGAGCTTGTTTCCTTTATTGTATTTCAAAATAATTGCACATAAATCTTAATTGTTTGTGACCACCAAATTCCTTCAAATAAATTTGATTTTTAAAAAAACATGGTTGCCAGAGTGTGGGGCAGTTTGACCATATATTGGTGTATATGCAACTTTGACAATCTTTTTGTCAGAAACCACTTGCTATATTTTTTGATAATTGTGTCAAAAATGTTGTTTTTTGTAGTGACCCTCTACCGAATTATTTCAAATAAGTTGGAAAGTTCTACCGTATATCGGCATGATAAAGCAAATGTGATAATCTTATTGTCAGAATCCACATGCTGGATTTTTTAATAATTTCACAGTAGTGTTCACTAGTTGAAAGTCTTGAAATCATTCTGTTCCGTTTAAACACAATGATGCCAGAGGGCAAGGCAGTTTTCTTTGTTTGAGCTATGTGTGTTATTGGTCCATCGTTGTGTTTATATCAACATTTAACTTACACACCTATATACTGGCTTTTAAATTTGGCCCTCTTGCTATAAACAAACAGTGACATTTACAAATTATGAATTCAGAGCTAATAGCGTGTTAAATCTATTTATAAACACGTACATTTGTGTACGTGTGTATTTGTGTCAAATTTTGACATAAAATAGATCAGATAAAATCACTGAACCGGTACGTAACGTAACAATGTCCCTTAATTTAAATGTTCAAGTGTTTTTTTTATAATTGTATGTTATCATTCTCTTAGTCATGGTGATGACCAAGTTTTATCAGTGTGCATGATCGACAGTATTTTCTATGCCGTGAATCGAGCTGTGTTTGCAATGAGTCATTAGACGAACAAACGTAATTGAATAACTAAACATTTATTATATTAGTATCCTGTTGATTTAGATGACGCTTGTTAAACATTTACATAACATTAATTGTACTGGTCCGAACAATAAAATACAAAAAGCTTGTAGTAACTGTTTCAAAATATTAATATTTTGCATAATTACACGATTAACGTTACACGGTAAACGAGGATAATTTATAACTATTATCCTGGAAACTAACTGAAATATACCAAGAAAGACGATTTAAAAAAATCCGGATTATCCCTTATATCTATTTTATATAAGTTATTTATGTAAACTATATTTCCAAGCACTTCGTGTATTGAAAAAAGCGTTGTTTAACATTACGATCCGCGCTGTCATTGTTAGTGGTAGATGCATTATGTCTGCATGTGTCTGCATTATATCATCGAAAATCGAAAACCAAAAAAGCGTGGCACAACACTAAGACATGGTTTGGATCTGAAATGTCTTATAATCTTATTCAAGGACGTGACCCAGTTGCATCAGTGTATATTTTCGTTCGACGTGTTTTCCATATTACGAGACGTGCTGTGTATGCGATTTGACACTTGACTTAAATCAATAGCATCGGGAAGCTTCAATTATTTGATCCACGTTTTGTTCAAAAGTCGTTTTATAATGCCTTATTGTATGTCTTGTATTGATTGTTCATTAATGACCACCATGAAGCAGATAACCTAATACAGTTATAAACAAAGCATACTCAATACAAAGCTCGAATCAAAACCAGTTGTTGGTTCTAATTGTTGATCGCTAAAACATGCATACCAGTTGCATAGATAAACTGTTAATGTACAGTTGAGAAAACAACCATCGTTTTTTTTCCCGTACAAACAGCGAACAATTATGTGCACTGGTCATTCACTGACATGGACACCACTGACTTGAATTTTGTATGACCACAGTGTTGGGTAATTAAATACAAATTTGTATTTAATTATGATGCAAACAGTATTGGAACAGAACACTTATCAATATGTGCACACTTATGCTGGACATTGATTATTAACACTATGTATCATTCAGTTTCATTAAAACCCAGCTTTATAGATTATAAAGATGAAGCGCATACAAGCAAAGGAATGACATTATTTATTTAATTCTATAATTTCTTCAAAATGAACATCACTCAAAAACTACACATATGTCCTAAACTATTTTTTTCTGGTTTTATGCATTTTCTATTATTACATGTCGCAACATAATATAAAAACTTTTAATGTTGGTGTTTGTATACATATATTTCAAAATAAATGAATGTCTGGAGAGTGAATTGATAGTGTCAACACCATCCATCAGAACAGAGCGCTAGGGTGTGAATGTTCTGCGTAAAAAGAGCTTTGCAGGTCAAGGCACTTTCAGTTTCTGCAACGGCCTGTAACAGGCATGCGCAAGTTAAAGTATCTAAACCAAAAATAGCTTTATAACACATATCTTAATTGGGTAATCAAACTAGTTCAAACTTGTATCTTTCTTCATCCCCATAAACACTCTGACAAGGATTGTTATTCAGCTTGTGAAAAGGATTAATACTGATAGTTGCTCTACAATATTTTTAAAGGGACTTTTTAATCTCGTGTTATTGTGAAAACCACATGTACACAAATCGGTACATACCATAACGCGTAACAATAATGACATATAAGCGGTTTGAAGTTTTAATAAAGCATTTACAAACGTACACAGAGCAGAACAGACAATATTATATTATCATATAATATTATTCATGTACGGGCATATTTTACTAATATAATTTTATCTACACATAACAGTACATACATTGATGATTCATGAAACAGTATACATTTTGTTAAGTCTTAGTTTATATGTCGTGAAATGATGCTGTACGATGGAACAGAGTTTCCCCAAACGTGCCATGTTGAAATAAACAGATCATTGTCATCCTGAGTTATGGACAAACACAGAACTGATTTTTAATTAACTGGATTTATTATGCAAAGCAGTTGACTAGTTTATAGCCCATATCATGACAATCTAACTTTGAGACAAATACTTCACATCATTTATTTGACATCCAGAATGTTCTCGATAATAAGGCCTAGACATCATCATGCATGCGATGAATTAACCATGTCAGGTGATTTTAAGTCACACAATCATCAAGTGATTTCGAGTGGGACATTTTGTTGAAAAAAAAACAGCAACATACGCATCGGAGATAACATACGGTGTTCACAACAAATGTTTAATCCCAGAACAATTTCAAGTAATGTATCATTTTTTAAAGCTAGTTTACATTCACAAATAATTTTTTTTCTTTTAATGTAATTTATTCCAAGGTCAGGTCGAATAAGGATGACACATTAATCTAGCATTAAAACCAACCTTGAAGGGAGTTTTACACTTGATTCAGAAAAAAATGTAGCATTAATTTGCCAGTTGGGGCAGATGAAATGGTATACAAAATAATGTACAGTTTCCCGGGAATGTGTGATCATGTTAACTGACACTGACTGATATTACTGATGTTACAAAATGCTGAACTTTATACTAACTTTCTCAAAACCTGTCAAACAAGATATAACACGAATGGCTTAAAAGCTCACTATTTTCACATTGCAAAATATCATAATAAATATTGTAAATACATATTTAATTTTGAATACCAAATGTACGTCAGATCATTGCAAAACATTGTAATAGTTGGTAATGTAGCAACACTTTTGAATAATTATTTGACTTGGAAAAGATACTTATGTGGTTTATTCTTAAGACAATTTAAGAAATGGGATGTAGTAGTTGTATGACGGTGGAGTTTGTGGTGACGGCGGTGGTTGTTTGATAGTGGTAGTTGTGCGACGGTGGTAGTTGTGTGGCGGCGGAGTTTGTGGTGACGGCGGTAGTTGTGTGTCAGTAGTAGTTGTGTGTTTGCTGAATTTGTGGTGACGGTGGTAATTGTGTGACGGTGGAAGTTGTGTGACGGTGGAAGTTGTGTGACGGTGGTGTTTGTGTGACGGTGGAAGCTGTGTGATGGCGGAGTTCGTGGTGACGGCGTTGGTTGTATGACGGCGATGGTTGTATGACGGTGGAATGTGTGTTACGGTGGTAGTTATGTGACGGTGGTGGTTGTGTGAAGGTGGTGGTTGTTTGACGGAGGTAGTTATGTGACGGCGGTAGTTGTGTGACAGTGGTTTTGTGTAACGGCGGAATTTTAGGTGACGGCGGTGGGTAAAATGGATTTTTGGATTGCAAATATATGTACATTTGAATCTGATATTCCGCGTGTTCGTATGCCTCCAAAACAACATCAACAACATCAGCGAAAGTAACAATACATCTAACAGCAATCAGGATTTAAAACGATAACAACAACTCAATTCATGTGTTCATTTTTAATCGTTATTGTAAATCGTATGTAATATGGTTTACGGGAGTTCCGATGTACTGCACTCCAAGCAGTTGAAATATTACTAAGAGTATTATTGCGACCTCTACGACTACCCATAAACCTAAACGTTCTCTAAAAACACTGTCAGTGATTTTATGTACGATTGATTATGATTAAAATAACGTTGTTCTTATTTAAATATGTATGTAATAATTACTGCAATCTTCAACCGACGTCAAACGACCAACCGACGATCTAATTGTTGCTCCAAACCACAAATACAACTTGATGATTTTAATCATAATCAATCGTACATAAAATCATTGACAATGTTTTTAGAGAACCTTTAGGTAAATAAAGAAACTGTTTTGTATATACGTATAGATAATTTGACTCAAATCTGATGTTTTTTCGGTATAAAATACAATAGGCCAGACAGTATTCCTGTATTGCACACTGTAGAGTAAAACTCCGTATTCAACGCATGGAAAACCCGGACATCTTTTACGTTCGTTGAGTTATTTTCCGTAACGTTTCGAGCAACCTTGGTGCACACTCTATAAAAAGACACGACGACGCCGTTGCAACATTTTGATATGCATTCAATGACGTCATTGATGCGCATGACATGTATTTATGCGCGTTCGTTAACAGTATTATATGTTTTATTTTGTTTGTTTCGTAGCATATTTGTAGCAAAGGTTTGAATTTAAAGAGGTATATACTAAATTGAATACTACGTGACTGTGGTATTCCGGTGCGTTGTATCGCTCTCGTCGACTGTGTAAAGTTGTATTTCACTCGCCCTGCGGGCTCGTGGAATACAGCGTTACACACTCCACTCGAGCGATACAAGCCACCTGAACACCACAGTCATGTAATATTACCAGTGTTTCAAACAGTTTTCAAGTAATAATCAATGCTCATTTGTATGCACTAAAATAACATCATTAATGCTTATATCTGAATAAATTAAAAGCATGTGTTGATATTCTGGTATAACACAGGCGGTGTCCAGATGTTTTATAAGAAACAATAGGAAAAAGGTTTGAACTAACTTTTATTGAACATCAAGATACTGAAATTACAGCTGCAGCATCTAATAATATACACTGACCTGACGCATCTATAACTACGAAAATTCGTCACGTGACCATTATCACGAATATTCAATGTTTCATCTAAAAAAGGAAATAACATACAAGCCACCCAATTTCGCACGTGTTTTATACAATCCCATGTGTCATATCACAGATAATCCGGACGATAAATCGATGAATGAACAGTCGAGTGTACTGTTTATCAGTGTTTATTGTCATAATGTATGCCGACATCTGGTGCCGGGGTGAATGTACGTTTTAACCGGATATCTGTCGTGGATGTTTGTGTCGAAACGAACAACGGAAGGTCATACAGGAGTATGCGCATGCACGTTTTATGCCACTTCCATACCATGTTAAAAAACAACACACACACGTGTATTTGGATTATGAATAAACCATGCTTTTCCATATAATTATAATAAAACATTTTGCATGTAATCGGAATATTTGCGCAAATACATGATATGCATGCACATGTACCACATAAAATAAATAGGAACATAGATTGAAACGTTGGTTGTTTCTCAACAAGGACGGCAAGTGTTTAGATTGTCTTCACTAGCTTGATTTGTTGCGGAATTGATTCCTCATTGTTCATGTCTTTACATTACATCTTATGACTTTTTGTTTCGAAGAGTTCATACGGTATTGCACTACAAGTAGTTCAATTTAACCCATTTGTTAATTACAAATACTCTATACTACTACTACTACTACTACTACTACTACTAATAATAATAATAATAATATTACTACTACTACTACTGTAACGTTTCACCCGCCGAGCTTCGGGTATCACGTATGGCGCACGCAATTAAACGGTACAACAAACAATGCAACTAATATTTATATATAACTTTTCTCAAGTTACCTTGCTTCATATTAGCTTATTCACAGTAGGCAAATGATTGGTATGGCACAATAAATTAAATAGAGTTAACTATTATTATTATACAATGACTTGAGCGAGAAATTCGGGTCTGCTGTGGTACCCTGAGGGTGGTCTGGAGCACTGTATTGATCTTAAGTTATAAGACACTATACAATACTCCGTGTCTGGTACACATGCATGTATGGAGCCTCTACTTAGGCCAGAGTTTGTTGTTTTTGTTTTATTGGTTCTCCGACATTTCTTGGAAAAGTGTCCGGTTGGAGTAGGGAAAAAATATAATAATAACACAGACTAGAGTAAATTCATGAATATTGTTTCACCTATGGACACGGGCAGTACAATCTTTATGAAGTAGTACTTACAAGACTCATATAACACAACATTAACTTAATCACTGCGTGATAATGATGACATTACTACCAATAACAGTAACATTACAAGGAAGTGTTTATCATATAAAAACTACTGTTAAAATATGCTCACACTTAGGGGCCATATTATATGTAAAACAGCATGTTTAATGAAGTGAACTAAATATATAGCTAAATATATCTTATGAATAATTCAATATACACTAATGAAATTTGTTAATTATTATATTGATACAAAATTATAAATGTGTATTTAATACACTGATTCTAAGATCTTAATTTGTTTTTCTAAGTACTTTCTTTTGATTTTAAGTGTTGCGTGATGTATAAAATATCAGAGAGCAGATCATTTAAATCATTAAGCGATCTTTATACAGTTACACACAATTTTGTCATTTCTCCAGCGTGTTTTTTTTTGCATTCCGCGTAACAGGTTGAACCCTCTCACAAGGTAATTTTTACTGTATTGGTTAGATTCTACAATTAAAACAAATGTGTTTTTGCTTTTTCAAAAAATCGGGTCGGCGGATCCGAGAACCAAGAAATAAAAAATATTCTAGCCTTATATTAATCTCGTACCCTGGGTATGGAACCATGTACCCCGAGTACAGTGACTTTGTGTCTTGGTACGAAGATATGGAGCTTTTATATTATCAATTTACTAGCGACCAGGGCTTTTGATGGGAAGGAATCCTACGAACATGGCCTATATATCGCAAGAAGAGAAATGTCAGCCTCAGAGCACCGACAGCCCCTAGTGTTTTATCAATAATATAATTTTAAATACCCCCTATATTAATGTCGATGTTAACCAGACGAATGCGGGAGCAGATCTGCTAGAATTTACCAACGCTCACGCTTTTATACTAAATATTGATTAACGCATACTTAATTGCAATGATTTGTTGTTAATACGGTAAATAAATAAAGAACATCAGTATAGTACATGTGTACATGTAAAAACATGTATTTGAAAACTAAAGGGTCACCCTAAATACTATGTTACTTTCTTCAAACGAAAGTGCGTGCACATTAAACACTTTTTTTCATACACCATCTCATTGTTAGCTCGAGCGGCGAAATATACGCTCATCCGAACGAAAAAGCGTTGTTTATTTACAGATAAACAGTGATAAAGCGAACATTGTTTGGATTCTAACACAACCTTACAACATAATCTGCAATTACAATGCGAACTACATTGCACAGTTTCGGAACTTCTTTTTCGAGTAGTTTTTTGGAAATGAAACAACGGAAATTGTGCGCGTATAATTTTACAAAAAATACGATACATGTATATGTTCGCGTTTTTCATTATTTATAGAAAATATTATTTAATAAAACAATTACAATATGACTCTTTTAAAGTATGATACAATTGTTTACTATAATTCATAATACTAATTAAGATTATCACAAATTTAAAGTAACAAATACATATAACTTTGATATACGTGTAATTTACATTCGTATTTATTGTATGGAAATGTAAACCCATCATAGGGGGTAGTGTGGGCCGCTGAGCTTTACAGAACATTTTAAATTCATATATTTTATTGATGGGACTTAAATTCAGTCTGCTGATGACCTTTTTTTATTGCATATGCACGTTTCCAAACAAATAATATGTTATTATTCTTTTCTTTTTAAATTAACAAATTATACGCGAATTTGGGACAAACCTCGTATACACGTTATTGAATACTATAACATCCAGCCGTACATCTCATACATACAAGTATATTGAGGATATTTGTTTAATGCAGTGTAAGATCGCATTTTATTTCATGAGTGGTCAAAGAAACAATATCTACTTTCTATGACCGCGAATGAAATAAAATGCGATCTTACACTGTATTAAACAAATTATCTTTTATTTCATGCTTTTGAACGATAAATAAAAAATGCGCGAGATGTGAAGCGTGTCAAGTTTTGTGTGTTATGACGTCATAAATATGACGTCATTATGATTCCAAAATTGTCGATCATTTTTGTGGTGGGAAAATAGTGCCACTCTTACTGCGTCGTTGTCGCTTAATTATATTTGTATTGAATTTTAATATGTGTTTTCTGTTGTTTAAAAAGCCCGATGTTAACACTTTCGATTAGGGTATTCACATACTTTAAAAAAATAAACATACAATCAAAGTTGAAGTAGTTCCATATAACAAAGAGTGAAATGATCAAACTTTATCATTTCACTCGACCTCGAGTGAAATGATTGGGTTATCATTCACTGATATTCTCCACTTATTCATTGCATAACATGAAATTAAACTATATTCACTAATTATAATACGTTTGTTTCTTACTTTGTTTGAATATTTTGATTTGTTACATCGCTTTAAATACTAATATGCATGTTCACAAATAATATCTGCATAATGCTGGTCACATGGGCGATTATTTGCATAACCGATTTCATTGTCAAGGAATAAATAGCCGCAGTTATGGATAAGCAAATATAAATAATGCATTTGGCACACATCCTTGACCCGATTTTACTAGTACACGTCCACGATGAATTTGAGTGTTAACTTAGCAGTTTAAGTCACCGCGCACATTATTGCATTTCAAATGTTTAAGAATCTGACAAACATTTACCATAATTAGCAAACATAATTAAACATAACACTATGATTTATATACATTTTAATAACAGTTCAACAGCAAAGGAAACACAACATGTCCCATAACATTTCACGTTGACTACGTATTGACGTATTGTGAACGTTAATAGCCTTAACGACATGACCGGAAAACAGTGTATTATTATTTCATGGGCGTTTTGGGAACATATCAGACTGAGCAGGGATGGGCAATGTTTTCTAAGTTACGGAAAATCTAATGCCAGAGGTTGTGATGTTTTAGTAAATACAAACATTGATTTAAAAGTTAATAATGTTAAAAAAGATTGTATTGGCAACATGCTGGCACTTGACATTTATATTGGACAAATAACATTTTCATTAAAAACAGTTTATGACCCAAACTCAGACTGTCCACAATTTCATAAAGATGTATTTAATATTATTGATGAATTTGGAAATGATGATTTCATTCTATGTGGCAATTTTTATCCTCTTCATTGATACCAAGTTTTCGGTTTAAATAGGAGAACATCCGAAATACGATAAAATGTGTATACTAATTTTGGATTTTGAAACACCCTCGAATGTAAACGTGGACGATTCGGTTGTGGATTACTCAATACACATATCCATTTCTGTAAAAGTTGTGAAATGTGTTGTCATAGAACTTTCGCTTTATTTACATGTGGTACCAGAATGAAAATTAGAATCGGTAACAATCAGTAGTCAATATAACGAATAGCGGTATGTTCCTTCGACAACACACCCGTGTGGTTCCACATTTTATTGTTATATCTGTATCAGCAAACATTATAGTAAATGTGTCACATACAGAACCAATATAAGCACAAATCACCTGTTTTAAAATACAAGTTATTTATCGCTTAAGCAACTACATATGTGACTCATGCGGCGCCCGTGAATGCGGCTGTCGAAAGAATGTTGTTTTTTGTTGCACACACATTTTGAGATGCACGTATTTACTTTTGTATTGAAAGTTTGGATATCAAAGTGGAAGTGTCGGGTTTAAATGTCGTAAATGTTCTCATTGTAGATATTTAAATGTTTTATTCATGCTGATTATACGTAAAACGAATCATACAACGCATGACCAAATTAAATATTCGATGAAAGTTGTTTTCTATTAAAAATGTTTCATCCTTAATTGTATTTGATATATTGGAAAGTAAAATAAATATATTGATAAACGTTATTGTATTTTTCTTCCGATATATTTCATTTCCAGCAAACATGTATGCTTAACCGATGCAAATAATTATGGAGTGTTGTGCATCGCCCATTTTTTATTCTTCTGTTCTTTATCATTTATACTTTAGTCCGAGGCATTTCTTTTTAGCCTGGTTGTAAATTGAAAGAATGACTTAAAATATTTTGAAATACATAAAATACTCTAAAGCATTATGAGCTTGTTTCCTTTATTGTATTTCAAAATAATTGCACATAAATCTTAATTGTTTGTGACCACCAAATTCCTTCAAATAAATTTGATTTTTAAAAAAACATGGTTGCCAGAGTGTGGGGCAGTTTGACCATATATTGGTGTATATGCAACTTTGACAATCTTTTTGTCAGAAACCACTTGCTATATTTTTTGATAATTGTGTCAAAAATGTTGTTTTTTGTAGTGACCCTCTACCGAATTATTTCAAATAAGTTGGAAAGTTCTACCGTATATCGGCATGATAAAGCAAATGTGATAATCTTATTGTCAGAATCCACATGCTGGATTTTTTAATAATTTCACAGTAGTGTTCACTAGTTGAAAGTCTTGAAATCATTCTGTTCCGTTTAAACACAATGATGCCAGAGGGCAAGGCAGTTTTCTTTGTTTGAGCTATGTGTGTTATTGGTCCATCGTTGTGTTTATATCAACATTTAACTTACACACCTATATACTGGCTTTTAAATTTGGCCCTCTTGCTATAAACAAACAGTGACATTTACAAATTATGAATTCAGAGCTAATAGCGTGTTAAATCTATTTATAAACACGTACATTTGTGTACGTGTGTATTTGTGTCAAATTTTGACATAAAATAGATCAGATAAAATCACTGAACCGGTACGTAACGTAACAATGTCCCTTAATTTAAATGTTCAAGTGTTTTTTTTATAATTGTATGTTATCATTCTCTTAGTCATGGTGATGACCAAGTTTTATCAGTGTGCATGATCGACAGTATTTTCTATGCCGTGAATCGAGCTGTGTTTGCAATGAGTCATTAGACGAACAAACGTAATTGAATAACTAAACATTTATTATATTAGTATCCTGTTGATTTAGATGACGCTTGTTAAACATTTACATAACATTAATTGTACTGGTCCGAACAATAAAATACAAAAAGCTTGTAGTAACTGTTTCAAAATATTAATATTTTGCATAATTACACGATTAACGTTACACGGTAAACGAGGATAATTTATAACTATTATCCTGGAAACTAACTGAAATATACCAAGAAAGACGATTTAAAAAAATCCGGATTATCCCTTATATCTATTTTATATAAGTTATTTATGTAAACTATATTTCCAAGCACTTCGTGTATTGAAAAAAGCGTTGTTTAACATTACGATCCGCGCTGTCATTGTTAGTGGTAGATGCATTATGTCTGCATGTGTCTGCATTATATCATCGAAAATCGAAAACCAAAAAAGCGTGGCACAACACTAAGACATGGTTTGGATCTGAAATGTCTTATAATCTTATTCAAGGACGTGACCCAGTTGCATCAGTGTATATTTTCGTTCGACGTGTTTTCCATATTACGAGACGTGCTGTGTATGCGATTTGACACTTGACTTAAATCAATAGCATCGGGAAGCTTCAATTATTTGATCCACGTTTTGTTCAAAAGTCGTTTTATAATGCCTTATTGTATGTCTTGTATTGATTGTTCATTAATGACCACCATGAAGCAGATAACCTAATACAGTTATAAACAAAGCATACTCAATACAAAGCTCGAATCAAAACCAGTTGTTGGTTCTAATTGTTGATCGCTAAAACATGCATACCAGTTGCATAGATAAACTGTTAATGTACAGTTGAGAAAACAACCATCGTTTTTTTTCCCGTACAAACAGCGAACAATTATGTGCACTGGTCATTCACTGACATGGACACCACTGACTTGAATTTTGTATGACCACAGTGTTGGGTAATTAAATACAAATTTGTATTTAATTATGATGCAAACAGTATTGGAACAGAACACTTATCAATATGTGCACACTTATGCTGGACATTGATTATTAACACTATGTATCATTCAGTTTCATTAAAACCCAGCTTTATAGATTATAAAGATGAAGCGCATACAAGCAAAGGAATGACATTATTTATTTAATTCTATAATTTCTTCAAAATGAACATCACTCAAAAACTACACATATGTCCTAAACTATTTTTTTCTGGTTTTATGCATTTTCTATTATTACATGTCGCAACATAATATAAAAACTTTTAATGTTGGTGTTTGTATACATATATTTCAAAATAAATGAATGTCTGGAGAGTGAATTGATAGTGTCAACACCATCCATCAGAACAGAGCGCTAGGGTGTGAATGTTCTGCGTAAAAAGAGCTTTGCAGGTCAAGGCACTTTCAGTTTCTGCAACGGCCTGTAACAGGCATGCGCAAGTTAAAGTATCTAAACCAAAAATAGCTTTATAACACATATCTTAATTGGGTAATCAAACTAGTTCAAACTTGTATCTTTCTTCATCCCCATAAACACTCTGACAAGGATTGTTATTCAGCTTGTGAAAAGGATTAATACTGATAGTTGCTCTACAATATTTTTAAAGGGACTTTTTAATCTCGTGTTATTGTGAAAACCACATGTACACAAATCGGTACATACCATAACGCGTAACAATAATGACATATAAGCGGTTTGAAGTTTTAATAAAGCATTTACAAACGTACACAGAGCAGAACAGACAATATTATATTATCATATAATATTATTCATGTACGGGCATATTTTACTAATATAATTTTATCTACACATAACAGTACATACATTGATGATTCATGAAACAGTATACATTTTGTTAAGTCTTAGTTTATATGTCGTGAAATGATGCTGTACGATGGAACAGAGTTTCCCCAAACGTGCCATGTTGAAATAAACAGATCATTGTCATCCTGAGTTATGGACAAACACAGAACTGATTTTTAATTAACTGGATTTATTATGCAAAGCAGTTGACTAGTTTATAGCCCATATCATGACAATCTAACTTTGAGACAAATACTTCACATCATTTATTTGACATCCAGAATGTTCTCGATAATAAGGCCTAGACATCATCATGCATGCGATGAATTAACCATGTCAGGTGATTTTAAGTCACACAATCATCAAGTGATTTCGAGTGGGACATTTTGTTGAAAAAAAAACAGCAACATACGCATCGGAGATAACATACGGTGTTCACAACAAATGTTTAATCCCAGAACAATTTCAAGTAATGTATCATTTTTTAAAGCTAGTTTACATTCACAAATAATTTTTTTTCTTTTAATGTAATTTATTCCAAGGTCAGGTCGAATAAGGATGACACATTAATCTAGCATTAAAACCAACCTTGAAGGGAGTTTTACACTTGATTCAGAAAAAAATGTAGCATTAATTTGCCAGTTGGGGCAGATGAAATGGTATACAAAATAATGTACAGTTTCCCGGGAATGTGTGATCATGTTAACTGACACTGACTGATATTACTGATGTTACAAAATGCTGAACTTTATACTAACTTTCTCAAAACCTGTCAAACAAGATATAACACGAATGGCTTAAAAGCTCACTATTTTCACATTGCAAAATATCATAATAAATATTGTAAATACATATTTAATTTTGAATACCAAATGTACGTCAGATCATTGCAAAACATTGTAATAGTTAGTAATGTAGCAACACTTTTGAATAATTATTTGACTTGGAAAAGATACTTATGTGGTTTATTCTTAAGACAATTTAAGAAATGGGATGTAGTAGTTGTATGACGGTGGAGTTTGTGGTGACGGCGGTGGTTGTTTGATAGTGGTAGTTGTGCGACGGTGGTAGTTGTGTGGCGGCGGAGTTTGTGGTGACGGCGGTAGTTGTGTGTCAGTAGTAGTTGTGTGTTTGCTGAATTTGTGGTGACGGTGGTAATTGTGTGACGGTGGAAGTTGTGTGACGGTGGAAGTTGTGTGACGGTGGTGTTTGTGTGACGGTGGAAGCTGTGTGATGGCGGAGTTCGTGGTGACGGCGTTGGTTGTATGACGGCGATGGTTGTATGACGGTGGAATGTGTGTTACGGTGGTAGTTATGTGACGGTGGTGGTTGTGTGAAGGTGGTGGTTGTTTGACGGAGGTAGTTATGTGACGGCGGTAGTTGTGTGACAGTGGTTTTGTGTAACGGCGGAATTTTAGGTGACGGCGGTGGGTAAAATGGATTTTTGGATTGCAAATATATGTACATTTGAATCTGATATTCCGCGTGTTCGTATGCCTCCAAAACAACATCAACAACATCAGCGAAAGTAACAATACATCTAACAGCAATCAGGATTTAAAACGATAACAACAACTCAATTCATGTGTTCATTTTTAATCGTTATTGTAAATCGTATGTAATATGGTTTACGGGAGTTCCGATGTACTGCACTCCAAGCAGTTGAAATATTACTAAGAGTATTATTGCGACCTCTACGACTGCCCATAAACCTAAACGTTCTCTAAAAACACTGTCAGTGATTTTATGTACGATTGATTATGATTAAAATAACGTTGTTCTTATTTAAATATGTATGTAATAATTACTGCAATCTTCAACCGACGTCAAACGACCAACCGACGATCTAATTGTTGCTCCAAACCACAAATACAACTTGATGATTTTAATCATAATCAATCGTACATAAAATCATTGACAATGTTTTTAGAGAACCTTTAGGTAAATAAAGAAACTGTTTTGTATATACGTATAGATAATTTGACTCAAATACTGATGTTTTTTCGGTATAAAATACAATAGGCCAGACAGTATTCCTGTATTGCACACTGTAGAGTAAAACTCCGTATTCAACGCATGGAAAACCCGGACATCTTTTACGTTCGTTGAGTTATTTTCCGTAACGTTTCGAGCAACCTTGGTGCACACTCTATAAAAAGACACGACGACGCCGTTGCAACATTTTGATATGCATTCAATGACGTCATTGATGCGCATGACATGTATTTATGCGCGTTCGTTAACAGTATTATATGTTTTATTTTGTTTGTTTCGTAGCATATTTGTAGCAAAGGTTTGAATTTAAAGAGGTATATACTAAATTGAATACTACGTGACTGTGGTATTCCGGTGCGTTGTATCGCTCTCGTCGACTGTGTAAAGTTGTATTTCACTCGCCCTGCGGGCTCGTGGAATACAGCGTTACACACTCCACTCGAGCGATACAAGCCACCTGAACACCACAGTCATGTAATATTACCAGTGTTTCAAACAGTTTTCAAGTAATAATCAATGCTCATTTGTATGCACTAAAATAACATCATTAATGCTTATATCTGAATAAATTAAAAGCATGTGTTGATATTCTGGTATAACACAGGCGGTGTCCAGATGTTTTATAAGAAACAATAGGAAAAAGGTTTGAACTAACTTTTATTGAACATCAAGATACTGAAATTACAGCTGCAGCATCTAATAATATACACTGACCTGACGCATCTATAACTACGAAAATTCGTCACGTGACCATTATCACGAATATTCAATGTTTCATCTAAAAAAGGAAATAACATACAAGCCACCCAATTTCGCACGTGTTTTATACAATCCCATGTGTCATATCACAGATAATCCGGACGATAAATCGATGAATGAACAGTCGAGTGTACTGTTTATCAGTGTTTATTGTCATAATGTATGCCGACATCTGGTGCCGGGGTGAATGTACGTTTTAACCGGATATCTGTCGTGGATGTTTGTGTCGAAACGAACAACGGAAGGTCATACAGGAGTATGCGCATGCACGTTTTATGCCACTTCCATACCATGTTAAAAAACAACACACACACGTGTATTTGGATTATGAATAAACCATGCTTTTCCATATAATTATAATAAAACATTTTGCATGTAATCGGAATATTTGCGCAAATACATGATATGCATGCACATGTACCACATAAAATAAATAGGAACATAGATTGAAACGTTGGTTGTTTCTCAACAAGGACGGCAAGTGTTTAGATTGTCTTCACTAGCTTGATTTGTTGCGGAATTGATTCCTCATTGTTCATGTCTTTACATTACATCTTATGACTTTTTGTTTCGAAGAGTTCATACGGTATTGCACTACAAGTAGTTCAATTTAATTACAAATACTCTATACTACTACTACTACTACTACTACTACTACTAATAATAATAATAATAATAATATTACTACTACTACTACTGTAACGTTTCACCCGCCGAGCTTCGGGTATCACGTATGGCGCACGCAATTAAACGGTACAACAAACAATGCAACTAATATTTATATATAACTTTTCTCAAGTTACCTTGCTTCATATTAGCTTATTCACAGTAGGCAAATGATTGGTATGGCACAATAAATTAAATAGAGTTAACTATTATTATTATACAATGACTTGAGCGAGAAATTCGGGTCTGCTGTGGTACCCTGAGGGTGGTCTGGAGCACTGTATTGATCTTAAGTTATAAGACACTATACAATACTCCGTGTCTGGTACACATGCATGTATGGAGCCTCTACTTAGGCCAGAGTTTGTTGTTTTTGTTTTATTGGTTCTCCGACATTTCTTGGAAAAGTGTCCGGTTGGAGTAGGGAAAAAATATAATAATAACACAGACTAGAGTAAATTCATGAATATTGTTTCACCTATGGACACGGGCAGTACAATCTTTATGAAGTAGTACTTACAAGACTCATATAACACAACATTAACTTAATCACTGCGTGATAATGATGACATTACTACCAATAACAGTAACATTACAAGGAAGTGTTTATCATATAAAAACTACTGTTAAAATATGCTCACACTTAGGGGCCATATTATATGTAAAACAGCATGTTTAATGAAGTGAACTAAATATATAGCTAAATATATCTTATGAATAATTCAATATACACTAATGAAATTTGTTAATTATTATATTGATACAAAATTATAAATGTGTATTTAATACACTGATTCTAAGATCTTAATTTGTTTTTCTAAGTACTTTCTTTTGATTTTAAGTGTTGCGTGATGTATAAAATATCAGAGAGCAGATCATTTAAATCATTAAGCGATCTTTATACAGTTACACACAATTTTGTCATTTCTCCAGCGTGTTTTTTTTTGCATTCCGCGTAACAGGTTGAACCCTCTCACAAGGTAATTTTTACTGTATTGGTTAGATTCTACAATTAAAACAAATGTGTTTTTGCTTTTTCAAAAAATCGGGTCGGCGGATCCGAGAACCAAGAAATAAAAAATATTCTAGCCTTATATTAATCTCGTACCCTGGGTATGGAACCATGTACCCCGAGTACAGTGACTTTGTGTCTTGGTACGAAGATATGGAGCTTTTATATTATCAATTTACTAGCGACCAGGGCTTTTGATGGGAAGGAATCCTACGAACATGGCCTATATATCGCAAGAAGAGAAATGTCAGCCTCAGAGCACCGACAGCCCCTAGTGTTTTATCAATAATATAATTTTAAATACCCCCTATATTAATGTCGATGTTAACCAGACGAATGCGGGAGCAGATCTGCTAGAATTTACCAACGCTCACGCTTTTATACTAAATATTGATTAACGCATACTTAATTGCAATGATTTGTTGTTAATACGGTAAATAAATAAAGAACATCAGTATAGTACATGTGTACATGTAAAAACATGTATTTGAAAACTAAAGGGTCACCCTAAATACTATGTTACTTTCTTCAAACGAAAGTGCGTGCACATTAAACACTTTTTTTCATACACCATCTCATTGTTAGCTCGAGCGGCGAAATATACGCTCATCCGAACGAAAAAGCGTTGTTTATTTACAGATAAACAGTGATAAAGCGAACATTGTTTGGATTCTAACACAACCTTACAACATAATCTGCAATTACAATGCGAACTACATTGCACAGTTTCGGAACTTCTTTTTCCAGTAGTTTTTTGGAAATGAAACAACGGAAATTGTGCGCGTATAATTTTACAAAAAATACGATACATGTATATGTTCGCGTTTTTCATTATTTATAGAAAATATTATTTAATAAAACAATTACAATATGACTCTTTTAAAGTATGATACAATTGTTTACTATAATTCATAATACTAATTAAGATTATCACAAATTTAAAGTAACAAATACATATAACTTTGATATACGTGTAATTTACATTCGTATTTATTGTATGGAAATGTAAACCCATCATAGGGGGTAGTGTGGGCCGCTGAGCTTTACAGAACATTTTAAATTCATATATTTTATTGATGGGACTTAAATTCAGTCTGCTGATGACCTTTTTTTATTGCATATGCACGTTTCCAAACAAATAATATGTTATTATTCTTTTCGTTTTAAATTAACAAATTATACGTGAATTTGGGACAAACCTCGTATACACGTTATTGAATACTATAACATCCAGCCATACATCTCATACATACAAGTATATTGAGGATATTTGTTTAATGCAGTGTAAGATCGCATTTTATTTCATGAGTGGTCAAAGAAACAATATCTACTTTCTATGACCGCGAATGAAATAAAATGCGATCTTACACTGTATTAAACAAATTATCTTTTATTTCATGCTTTGAACGATAAATAAAAAATGCGCGAGATGTGAAGCGTGTCAAGTTTTGTGTGTTATGACGTCATAAATATGACGTCATTATGATTCCAAAATTGTCGATCATTTTTGTGGTGGGAAAATAGTGCCACTCTTACTGCGTCGTTGTCGCTTAATTATATTTGTATTGAATTTTAATATGTGTTTTCTGTTGTTTAAAAAGCCCGATGTTAACACTTTCGATTAGGGTATTCACATACTTTAAAAAAATAAACATACAATCAAAGTTGAAGTAGTTCCATATAACAAAGAGTGAAATGATCAAACTTTATCATTTCACTCGACCTCGAGTGAAATGATTGGGTTATCATTCACTGATATTCTCCACTTATTCATTGCATAACATGAAATTAAACTATATTCACTAATTATAATACGTTTGTTTCTTACTTTGTTTGAATATTTTGATTTGTTACATCGCTTTAAATACTAATATGCATGTTCACAAATAATATCTGCATAATGCTGGTCACATGGGCGATTATTTGCATAACCGATTTCATTGTCAAGGAATAAATAGCCGCAGTTATGGATAAGCATATATAAATAATGCATTTGGCACACATCCTTGACCCGATTTTACTAGTACACGTCCACGATGAATTTGAGTGTTAACTTAGCAGTTTAAGTCACCGCGCACATTATTGCATTTCAAATGTTTAAGAATCTGACAAACATTTACCATAATTAGCAAACATAATTAAACATAACACTATGATTTATATACATTTTAATAACAGTTCAACAGCAAAGGAAACACAACATGTCCCATAACATTTCACGTTGACTACGTATTGACGTATTGTGAACGTTAATAGCCTTAACGACATGACCGGAAAACAGTGTATTATTATTTCATGGGCGTTTTGGGAACATATCAGACTGAGCAGGGATGGGCAATGTTTTCTAAGTTACGGAAAATCTAATGCCAGAGGTTGTGATGTTTTAGTAAATACAAACATTGATTTAAAAGTTAATAATGTTAAAAAAGATTGTATTGGCAACATGCTGGCACTTGACATTTATATTGGACAAATAACATTTTCATTAAAAACAGTTTATGACCCAAACTCAGACTGTCCACAATTTCATAAAGATGTATTTAATATTATTGATGAATTTGGAAATGATGATTTCATTCTATGTGGCAATTTTTATCCTCTTCCTGGATACCAAGTTTTCGGTTTAAATAGGAGAACATCCGAAATACGATAAAATGTGTATACTAATTTTGGATTTTGAAACACCCTCGAATGTAAACGTGGACGATTCGGTTGTGGATTACTCAATACACATATCCATTTCTGTAAAGTTGTGAAATGTGTTGTCATAGAACTTTCGCTTTATTTACATGTGGTACCAGAATGAAAATTAGAATCGGTAACAATCAGTAGTCAATATAACGAATAGCGGTATGTTCCTTCGACAACACACCCGTTTGTTTCCACATTTTATTGTTATATCTGTATCAGCAAACATTATAGTAAATGTGTCACATACAGAACCAATATAAGCACAAATCACCTGTTTTAAAATACAAGTTATTTATCGCTTAAGCAACTACACATGTGACTCATGCGGCGCCCGTGAATGCGGCTGTCGAAAGAATGTTGTTTTTTGTTGCACACACATTTTGAGATGCACGTATTTACTTTTGTATTGAAAGTTTGGATATCAAAGTGGAAGTGTCGGGTTTAAATGTCGTAAATGTTCTCGTTGTAGATATTTAAATGTTTTATTCATGCTGATTATACGTAAAACGAATCATACAACGCATGACCAAATTAAATATTCGATGAAAGTTGTTTTCTATTAAAAATGTTTCATCCTTAATTGTATTTGATATATTGGAAAGTAAAATAAATATATTGATAAACGTTATTGTATTTTTCTTCCGATATATTTCATTTCCAGCAAACATGTATGCTTAACCGATGCAAATAATTATGGAGTGTTGTGCATCGCCAATTTTTTATTCTTCTGTTCTTTATCATTTATACTTTAGTCCGAGGCATTGCTTTTTAGCCTGGTTGTAAATTGAAAGAATGACTTAAAACATTTTGAAATACATAAAATACTCTAAAGCATTATGAGCTTGTTTCCTTTATTGTATTTCAAAATAATTGCACATAAATCTTAATTGTTTGTGACCACCAAATTCCTTCAAATAAATTTGATTTAAAAAAAAACATGGTTGCCAGAGTGTGGGGCAGTTTGACCATATATTGGTGTATATGCAACTTTGACAATCTTTTTGTCAGAAACCACTTGCTATATTTTTTGATAAATGTGTCAAAAATGTTGTTTTTTGTAGTGACCCTCTACCGAATTATTTCAAATAAGTTGGAAAGTTCTACCGTATATCGGCATGATAAAGCAAATGTGATAATCTTATTGTCAGAATCCACATGCTGGATTTTTTAATAATTTCACAGTAGTGTTCACTAGTTGAAAGTCTTGAAATCATTCTGTTCCGTTTAAACACAATGATGCCAGAGGGCAAGGCAGTTTTCTTTGTTTGAGCTATGTGTGTTATTGGTCCATCGTTGTGTTTATATCAACATTTAACTTACACACCTATATACTGGCTTTTAAATTTGGCCCTCTTGCTATTAACAAACAGTGACATTTACAAATTATGAATTCAGAGCTAATAGCGTGTTAAATCTATTTATAAACACATACATTTGTGTACGTGTGTATTTGTGTCAAATTTTGACATAAAATAGATCAGATAAAATCACTGAACCGGTACATAATGTAACAATGTCCCTTAATTTAAATGTTCAAGTGTGTTTTTTATAATTGTATGTTATCATTCTCTTAGTCATGGTGATGACCAAGTTTTATCAGTGTGCATGATCGACAGTGTTTTCTATGCCGTGAATCGAGCTGTGTTTGCAATGAGTCATTAGACGAACAAACGTAATTGAATAACTAAACATTTATTATATTAGTATCCTGTTGATTTAGATGACGCTTGTTAAACATTTACATAACATTAATTGTACTGGTCCGAACAATAAAATACAAAAAGCTTGTAGTAACTGTTTCAAAATATTAATATTTTGCATAATTACACGATTAACGTTACACGGTAAACGAGGATAATTTATAACTATTATCCTGGAAACTAACTGAAATATACCAAGAAAGACGATTAAAAAAAATCCGGATTATCCCTTATATCTATTTTATATAAGTTATTTATGTAAACTATATTTCCAAGCACTTCGTGTATTGAAAAAAGTGTTGTTTAACATTACGATCCGCGCTGTCATTGTTAGTGGTAGATGCATTATGTCTGCATGTGTCTGCATTATATCATCGAAAATCGAAAACCAAAAAAGCGTGGCACAACACTAGGACATGGTTTGGATCTGAAATGTCTTATAATCTTATTCAAGGACGTGACCCAGTTGCATCAGTGTATATTTTCGTTCGACGTGTTTTCCATATTACGAGACGTGCTGTGTATGCGATTTGACACTTGACTTAAATCAATAGCATCGGGAAGCTTCAATTATTTGATCCACGTTTTGTTCAAAAGTCGTTTTATAATGCCTTATTGTATGTCTTGTATTGATTGTTCATTAATGACCACCATGAAGCAGATAACCTAATACAGTTATAAACAAAGCATACTCAATACAAAGCTCGAATCAAAACCAGTTGTTGGTTCTAATTGTTGATCGCTAAAACATGCATACCAGTTGCATAGATAAACTGTTAATGTACAGTTGAGAAAACAACCATCGTTTTTTTTTTCCGTACAAACAGCGAACAATTATGTGCACTGGTCATTCACTGACATGGACACCACTGACTTGAATTTTGTATGACCACAGTGTTGGGTAATTAAATACAAATGTGTATTTAATTATGATGCAAACAGTATTGGAACAGAACACTTATCAATATGTGCACACTTATGCTGGACATTGATTATTAACACTATGTATCATTCAGTTTCATTAAAACCCAGCTTTATAGATTATAAAGATGAAGCGCATACAAGCAAAGGAATGACATTATTTATTTAATTCTATAATTTCTTCAAAATGAACATCACACAAAAACTACACATATGTCCTAAACTATTTTTTTCTGGTTTTATGCATTTTCTATTATTACATGTCGCAACATAATATAAAAACTTTTAATGTTGGTGTTTGTATACATATATTTCAAAATAAATGAATGTCTGGAGAGTGAATTGATAGTGTCAACACCATCCATCAGAACAGAGCGCTAGGGTGTGAATGTTCTGCGTAAAAAGAGCTTTGCAGGTCAAGGCACTTTCAGTTTCTGCAACGGCCTGTAACAGGCATGCGCAAGTTAAAGTATCTAGACCAAAAATAGCTTTATAACACATATCTTAATTGGGTAATCAAACTAGTTCAAACTTGTATCTTTCTTCATCCCCATAAACACTCTGACAAGGATTGTTATTCAGCTTGTGAAAAGGATTAATACTGATAGTTGCTCTACAATATTTTTAAAGGGACTTTTTAATCTCGTGTTATTGTGAAAAACCACATGTACACAAATCGGTACATACCATAACGCGTAACAATAATGACATATAAGCGGTTTGAAGTTTTAATAAAGCATTTACAAACGTACACAGAGCAGAACAGACAATATTATATTATCATATAATATTATTCATGTACGGGCATATTTTACTAATATAATTTTATCTACACATAACAGTACATACATTGATGATTCATGAAACAGTATACATTTTGTTAAGTCTTAGTTTTTATGTCGTGAAATGATGCTGTACGATGGAACAGAGTTTCCCCAAACGTGCCATGTTGAAATAAACAGATCATTGTCATCCTGTGGACAAACACAGAACTGATTTTTAATTAACTGGATTTATTATGCAAAGCAGTTGACTAGTTTATAGCCCATATCATGACAATCTAACTTTGAGACAAATACTTCACATCATTTATTTGACATCCAGAATGTTCTCGATAATTAGGCCTAGACATCATCATGCATGCGATGAATTAACCATGTCAGGTGATTTTAAGTCACACAATCATCAAGTGATTTCGAGTGGGACATTTTGTTGAAAAAAAAACAGCAACATACGCATCGGAGATAACATACGGTGTTCACAACAAATGTTTAATCCCAGAACAATTTCAAGTAATGTATAATTTTTTAAAGCTAGTTTACATTCACAAATATTTTTTTTTTTTTTTAATGTAATTTATTCCAAGGTCAGGTCGAATAAGGATGACACATTAATCTAGCATTAAAACCAACCTTGAAGGGAGTTTTACACTTGATTCAGAAAAAAATGTAGCATTAATTTGCCAGTTGGGGCAGATGAAATGGTATACAAAATAATGTACAGTTTCCCGGGAATGTGTGATCATGTTAACTGACACTGACTGATATTAATGATGTTACAAAATGCTGAACTTTATACTAACTTTCTCAAAACCTCTCAAACATGTTATAACACGAATGGCTTAAAAGCTCACTATTTTCACATTGCAAAATATCATAATAAATATTGTAAATACATATTTAATTTTGAATACAAAATGTACGTCAGATCATTGCAAAACATTGTAATAGTTGGTAATGTAGCAACACTTTTGAATAATTATTTGACTTGGAAAAGATACTTATGTGGTTTATTCTTAAGACAATTTAAGAAATGGGATGTAGTAGTTGTATGACGGCGGCGTTTGTGGTGACGGCGGTGGTTGTTTGATAGTGGTAGTTGTGCGACGGTGGTAGTTGTGTGACGGCGGAGTTTGTGGTGACGGCGGTAATTGTGTGTCAGTAGTAGTTGTGTGTTTGCTGAATTTGTGGTGACGGTGGTAATTGTGTGACGGTGGAAGTTGTGTGACGGTGGAAGTTATGTGACGGTGGTGTTTGTGTGACGGTGGAAGCTGTGTGATGGCGGAGTTCGTGGTGACGGCGTTGGTTGTGTGACGGCAATGGTTGTATGACGGTGGAAGGTGTGTTACGGTGGTAGTTATGTGACGGTGGTGGTTGTGTGACGGTGGTGGTTGTTTGACGGAGGTAGTTATGTGACGGCGGTAGTTGTGTGACAGTGGTTTTGTGTAACGGCGGAATTTTAGGTGACGGCGGTGGGTATGATGGTTGTTTGGATTTTTTTGGCGGTCAATGCTGTAGCGACAGTGGTGGCGATGGCGGTGTTTGTAGTGAAGAAGGTGACTCAAACGACGATGGTTGCGATGACGGTTATGTTTGTGTGACTGTGGATGTTGTGTTGATTGTGTGACGGTGGAGGTTGTTGTGACGGTGATGGTTGTATTGGTGGATGTGGTGGTTGTTTCGTTTCAAAGAAAATGATGATTGTGGTAATGCCTGTTGTATGGTGGTGGTGGTGGTGGCTATGGTGGTGATGGTGATAGTGCTGATTCATGGGACTGTTGTATTTGTGATTGTCAATGATATGGTTTTTGCTGGTCATTACCGTGGTGACTGTACTGAAAAATGGTTTTACTTCTTATTATATTATTTTAAAGCACGTGACTTTAAAACGATATAGTGTTTAACATATGCTTTACATGGAAAAAAAAATGACACAATGGTGCAATATTACGTCGATGTCATAATGATGTATTTATGTGATAAAGAAAACCTGACATGGCCACAAACGTGTCAGCTGCACCACAGCCTACAACCACTATAACACAACAACAGCCTTGATCCTGCATGTGCCAATTACAACCAGCATTAATGAGCACGGACCCTTAAGCTGTTGTTAGTTATCATGTACATCAGGTAGACACATGGGGATTGGCGACAGCTAATATGCATATAAAACATGTTTAACATGATCTCGAGCTGCCATGTTTGAATTAGCATCTACGATAACATAAACAAACCGAACGTGCAACATAGGCAGAGCAAAACCTTTCTCAAACTCTTTTAATTGGACTTAAACGTCCGTATGCTCTATTGAAATCAGGACCGCAAAGAGCAGTCACCATGCGGCAATTAAAATGTAGCACCTGACAGGCATTTGAAGAACACCTGCTAACAGAACACTCCATGCAAATACTTGTTACAGTGACAAACATTTTAAACCTGTACTGGCCATCATTTTAACATCAAGATCACGTCACACCATTTCCAAATAAATATTTATCGTTCCCATCATCTTCATCTCCATTGTTTTGGCAAGGAACCAGCCAAAACTGCCTTGTAACTATACAACATACTTGTACCTGTCGGCAATGCGCCGGAAGATACTGAGAAGTAAATTTACAGACGCATGACATAAGCAAACACGTTTGCAAACAGGAACTAATACAAGCGTTTTTGTATTTACTGTAATAAAGCATTTACAAATTTAATAAAGAGTATTGATAACTAATGCAATCACATTAAGTACAAAATGCAGAGCTTCCTTGATCCTACGTCCTTTAGGAGTTGTGTGCATGTTCAGCCGCAATATTAGATGGTTATCGTGCTGAGTCTAATCTGCCCTTTGACACAAGTGGCTTCAAAGTAGACAGGCCATCGCACAGACGCATGCATAAGCATATATTAACAATGAAATAGGTCATATAAACTGTAATACACTTAAGGAATTATCATCAAGCGTCATTGTCTGATATTGACTAAAATGAAGGTTGCACCGATAAGTTTCAATGTGACCTTCAATAAACAACGTTTCTAAACCACGAAATAGCTTCTTGTTGTTGCTTAACATATTAAACCAGACTAATACATGTAAATGAGTCGACATCATAATCATCATAAGCAGCTGCATTGTCATCACCAGCATAACCATCAGAGACTGTTTGGTTATCTTCTTCACCATGTATCATGTTCATGAAATAAAATGTTAACACTTAGCATAAAACTATCAATATCTACAGAATATAGGGTAAGTTGTTAGATACTTATTGAATGAGCGTATTGAATCTTAAAACGACGTGTCGAAAAGTACAGTCACGGTTTTTATAGAAAGAGTGGACCCAAATACTGGTAAGCTGGAAGTTTGTGTGGTCTGAAAGTAAAACAGGTGTTCTGTATATTCTAACACTTTGCCTTATATATTTTGAAATTAGATACAGTGTGTAATCTCTTCATAAAGAGCAAATGATTTTGATGAAAACTATATCATCTATCATCATAGACGGTAAACATTTAAGCAATAGTCTCTATTTTCGGTAAACAACCACCATAATGTATGTAGTCGCATATTATTGTATAGTCATTTGCGAAACTTTCGTTGATGAAACGGAATTTATGTCATTGTACAATCGGTAACAACTACATAAATCACGATATGTAGACGGAATCGTAAATATTGATGAAACGCCTTCCAAAAACTGCGGTTACACACAACTGTAGCTGAGAAGGCACCCGTACGAAATAGGGCCCGCTGCCTCCGGACACTGTACTATTTTATAGGCTCGCTAAACTGACATTTTTTAATTGACCTAAAGAAAGGGCCGTTGACTTTTATATACGGTAAGAAGAAACATATTATAGAAAGATTGTTAACTAAATATATGGATACGCATCTAAATGCGTTGGTGACATGGTTGATCAAATTGCATGTATTAGTACCCGATGACATTGAGTGTTTAAAATGTATCTCACAGCCCGTATCTTACATTATGTGCAGTGTTTCATATGCTTAGCTCGAAGGCTTGCTATAGTACGATTTGAATCAAATGGTAACACCTCTCGTCACGCCTGTCTCGAACAAGGTGCTATTTATACAGTTTAACCACGAGTATATATCACTGTGTTGAATATACATGTAAGGTCTGTGTGGTATGACGTAGACATTGTGATGTGCTACGAAATGAACAAATACTATATGAACAACTTACATTTAAATAACTGCAACGACATTTGCATTAAACTAATTACAATGGGTGTTTTAACGTGATTATTAAGCTGTTAACTACATTTAATGATACATGAATTTAAAATCATAATAATTTTATGACATTGATTTACACGAAAAATTCACAATAAAGAGCACGCATAATTAAGCAATAAAACTATGATGTACAATAAGTAAACTAACGGCAGGAGAAAATGAACAAAACATGCCCCTAAACTTCTACAGCCTAAACGGCGTGAGGTTGAAATTACAATGACCGATCAACAGTATAAGTTAAACCGGTCTTTCCGATTAACATGATCCCGTCCAACAAATGGAACCAAAGGTGCATGACAGTTCCTTAACAACATGTAAGAGTTTTGAATTTAGCCACGTTACTTGACAATTGTAAATACTGGGAGATTATAATGTATAACTACTTTTGCTTCCGTTACCACTGCTACCGCTACCACTACTGCTACTGTTGCTGCTAGTTCTACTAATAATTTCTACTTCTACTACTACTACTACTACTACTACTACTACTACTACTAATACTACTCCTACTACTACTACTACTACTACAACTACTGCTACTACTACTACTACTACTACTTCTAGTACTACTACTACTATCACTACAGCTACGACTACTACTACTACTACTACTACTACTACTACTACTACTACTACTACTACTACTACTACTACTACTGTTTTGACACCGGTATGTGTACTTTCATCTCTTTTGTTCAATTTAATCATCAATTTATATGTCTATAACAATAAAGCAGTATTTCAGAGAAAAGTTTATAAAGTAATATTAAAAAATAGTAACAGTAAGGAGAAGTAACGGCTGCGAGGAGTTTGCCTCAATTCTTACATTGAAATAGCGCAGTGACATATTAACCGCTGCAAAGGGAGGATACAAGAGAAAAAAACTAAATTCAATAAAATGTAATTAAACCAGTTAACTCCCTTGATGCACGGTCACATCAAGTTATAGTTATAGTGAAGCATTCACCTATTTTCAAACTTGTATATCTCATCAACAGAAAGTGAAACAAAATAATAACGTCCTTCAATATTTACAATATTTATAGTTCTTCAAACATTGTTAACCATATTAACATCTAATACTGTGTTGTCAACGTTCAATCATAGTGGTAATATTCGTTTAGACATACAAATAAAACCAGTTTTAATATATGCCAATAAATATTTACTGTTGATAATAATTCTTCAGGTTTTCGTATGTTTTCATGTTTACTTTAGTTCCCGAATAGAATTATGTTCTGAGATTTGTCGTCGGTTCTTGTTACAAAACGTTCGTAGTATACCGTGACAGCTCTAAAAAAATCTTCAAAATAATGCAAATCGTAAAAACACATTTTAGTTGATCGGTTGCTTCACTCCAAATTTTATACCTTGAGATTTTTGTGGTTAACCTATGCCAATTTATACGTTTTTCCTCTCAGATAAGGTTATATTATATTTTGGTTTTACTGATTTTGATATACTATGAAATAAAAGTTTTAAAAAAATACAAAAATTGGTGTTAGGCGTATTTTTACTGTAATGACATCTGTTGTTTTTTACCATATGTTTAGCCAAATTTAATGTCATAAGTATTGTTGGTCAACTTTAATACTTATGTTTGTTATACTTTTTCATAAGATACATCTTTAACGTATGAATTAAAGCTATTCAGGAATAAAATACATTTTGACAATATGCCAGTCATTTTTGTAAGTGTACCCCATCAACATTTTAGGTTGAAGTAGAAAAATGAGGGGCTATAACAAAAATCGCATTTTTGTCAAAACGTGCTGTTAGATTTTGTTTATATTTCACAGTTAAGTCTCATAATAGATTTATTGATCAAAGATAATAAGAAAGTCAAGGCCTGACAAAAAGTCCCATTAGGGGCTTTCTACATTAAAGAAAGCTTGTATCTCCAAACCAAATGGGCGGACTTGAACTGTAGGTGCTTTCTACAAAGTAATGTCATGAATAATTTGACTTTTACGATTAACATATACGTACCCGTAGTTTAAGTTTACAACCAATTTGCTTTGGTTTGAAACACTTAATTATGCAGTTTGACTTTTTCAGATTAGTTTCTTTTGTGTGCCAATGTTTTATAACAGCATACACTATATTTCAAATATGTTTTAACGGAAGTAAATGGTACTGCTAAGATACAAATCGAACGTGCATGCGCAATATAATAAATAACAACTGATTCAGTGATTTCGAGTACATACATGCAACCATGCACCCTGAGTTTCAGTTATCAAGTACATGTTGTGTTTAGTGTGTGAAACAATCACAATACTATTGGGTTATTTAACTGCGTTATTTGCGATGCGGTGATATATTTGGACGAATACACAGCTGAATTACCATATTGGACGAGCTGATAGGCTAATTGAGACAAAAGTCTGAAGCTAATTGAGACACTCTAGAGTCCGTTTCCTGGGTAGAACCAGCGCCTGGTGTCTTTTGGGAAAGATCGTTTGAACGCTCATCGGGTAGTAATCGAAATCACGACCGCCCGATCGCAAGGCGGAGACCATGTCCATAACACCACTGCGATTTTGTCATGTTTAAAATATGGTGTGATAGATAGAAAGTTTCTGCAGCGCGTTTGTTTAAATCAATATTACACATTGATGTTAGTTGTCGAATGGAGTACTATACAGTTGATCACACGTGTTTCATCTATATTCAGAACTAGAATAACGATGTAAAATGCAAACAAAATTGATAGTTGCGACGGAAACGGTTTTCACAGCTCTACATGATTGTTGTGGGTCATATTGCAACTTGCAGGCTTTATTGTTTTATGAAGTGTTACACACAGTTGATTAAACTATGATTCGATAAATTATAAAATTATCTTCGAAGGTGATATTCATAATCGGATACATGTTTGGAAACAAATTCACGTTTACACAACGCAATTACGTTCTAACCAGACACGGCGATTTCAAAAAGCGATCGCGTCTCTGGTTAAAATGGTTAACAAGAAATATATACAGATTAGTGGATATAAGAAAACAGATTTGAAATGATTGTTTTAGGATTTTAATAGACGTTTTCGAAGCAGTAGATTGGATGCAACATTGAGGTTAAACTAACGTTGCATATTCTTTCTGTTTTGGAGTACTCGAACATTATCGTATGCTTATATTAGGACCGTGCAATACGGACAATAGTGCTAGCGCGCTCGTTCAAAATGGTGTAATATTGGACGGTCACGTGGCAAAAATGACGACAGCTGATTGTAAGATAAAAATAAGTATATAATTATTGGAATTTTTAAACTTGTGTACGTGGTCATAATATGTAAGTAGCACGACTAATACGGTTTTGGTTTTGCTTAAAATGTTCAGGAAATGTAATGTTTACAATTCATTTTCCGTTATATAGCGATGCATCTCAGGTCTATACTCCACGACACACTTATATTTAGTAGCTAAATTATACCATGTGTATTATGCGAATAAGCCTTGGTTTTGTTCTGATTTGTTTCATGTTGATACACAATGCCACTATTGTCCGCATAATACTAGTAGCATACGCATGCGAAGTTCAAATATATCGTAATACAAGTACTTGTATTCTGCCTGTATTAACAATATAGACTATATCTGATGTCATCATCTGAATATATTACTACATGACGCGAACACACAATCAGATGCACAGTCATATATTATATGTCTCAAAACAGGGAAAAAGGCTGTTTTATTCTACAACATAAAATAAGAATATATTTTAACGAGTCTAACGCTGTCAATATGTATCAATATAACTAGGTGTCTGTTCATGTTCTTAAAAATAACATGTCCGTTATAAATTAAAATTTAATACTATATATGTCAATATAGTTGTGCATACCGTGGTGGGCTGCGTTCACTATTTCGCGGTAATTAAAACTACCATCTGGTAGGAAGAGGTCACATTTCCATCCGTATTGATCGTACGTCTGTCCATGCAAAAACAATGTACGTCTGTTTGAGATAGCTTTGTTTTTGTTTTCCCCTTGCGTTCCCCTTGTTTAAAAATGAACGATATTTTCAAGTTCATGTACTGTTGTTCTATAAAATGCAGCTCTTATCTGGGTGCCAAAACATTAAATGTCCATTTTTTTGCGACTGAGTACTCTGATGTAATTGCGAGTCTCGCAACATAAAGTAAGTTGTCAATGAAGAAGTCAATGATTCTTTTAAAATAACTTAACACGTATTCTAGAAACATGTATTTTCAGTTATGGTATACATTGCATTATGTTAACTGCTTTTTTTAAATATCCAAACACGAATGTAATGATTTCCATATGAATCAAACCATCAATTAGTAATTTATAATACATATATCGTCACCTTCGGATTACAAGGGCCAACACCAAATGTGTAAAACTTGCAGATAGGACCTTGTAATATTAAGATGGCGATATGTTGTTTATACTATGATATGTCTATACGATTACTATGTATGTTTGATTTTCAGTCATAATACACGCATTGGCTAATTACTTATATCCACGCATATAAACTTAATTTTATAACGATGCCACTTGCAATGTGTCAATCGCAAACACAATACAAATAACGACCACAACACATATGTCCATGTTTTACTTAGTTGCATATTACAAGGCAACAATCTACTTCATAAGACGGTATTACACACACATTAGGAGTTCGTCGCCTGTGGCTTATGCTTATAATGCGGCACATGAACAATTAGGTATGCAACGTTTATTATTTCCCTATTATCTTGTAAACAATGTATTTGTGTAATTGCGTGACCTACGAACTCTTTTGAGTTACATGTACCGCTCCTTTTATTTTAAAATTGAAAAGTAATTGTCTGCATTGCATCGGTGTATGAACTGTCGGGAAAAATACAACTAATTTGCATACACGTCGGAACAATCAGGTTTATTGATTGAACATATAAATTTGATTCTATGTTTAGTTTCCCCATGATTTTTCGAAACCTACCAATCAGGCATGAACAAAAAACAAGTCGATCAAAAAATCTTTTTCTTTTACAAATTATTAATGGCAGTGGTACAAGCGAAAACAAAATGTTAACTTGCAAAACTGTGTTTTTGTTATTATCTTCATATTGGGAACCTACTGTAACACAGTATTTTAACTGTGTAAATTGACTAGTTGCACGCTATATTTAAAAAAAAACTAGTAAAAACACCTAGAAGTCCGTGTGTGTTCTTTTTTCCTAATTGTTTACGCTTTCCAACTCGATTATTAACATCGTCAGAATTGTTGTTGTTGTTGTTTTCGTTCAGACATCCAAAACCCTACTAGCCCGAGAACGCTAAACATACAATCAAATTGGTATGGCCTTAGTTTTTAATTCCTGTCATATGTTCGTGTCTTTAGCAGCTATTACTCAATCTCAATGATACGTGCTAGGTAGGTTGGTCATAACTAGTAAAGGATGCCTATCCAATAGTGGGCACATGAGTCACAGGGAAAGGTTAAACATACCAATAAGTGTACAAGATTCACCGGCCAATAACTATGAACTCCTTAGGCCAAGTTTCATGAAACTGTATATGTTGGTTGGTCATGACGAGTAGAAGTTCCTGATTGATTATCGGGTCAACAGTCAACGCCATATGTTGTCATTGAAAGTTTTGCTTCAGAGTTTTGAATGCCTATCATATCTTCAGCATTACTACCTTGACTTGATTATTGATAGGTACGTTGGACATAACTAGAAGGGAGGTCCCTGTCCAATATTGAGCACTAGGGTCAAACTGACCAATACTTTAAAACGTTTTTCCGGTCAATCACTGTAAATTAATTGGACCCAGGCTCATGAAACTTGATATATTGGTTTGTCATTACTAGCATAGGGTCCTTAGCAAGAATTGGGTCCTTGGGTCTAATGTCCGGGTCATTGGATGCATTACTTTCTTGGTTTTATTATGTATGTAATGAATATTAAGCAAATTATCTAATAAGTTAACACGTATTCTAACATGATATTCGCTAACTTTTCTTTAGACAAAGAACAAAATTATTGTTGTGAAACTACCCAATAAACAACGAAAAAAGTAGTTCCAATTTTTTGCGAAGCATAGTAAAATGTAGTTCTCATTACAGTTTAAAATATTTGTCAAATCATTTTAGAATCGAAATAATTTTCGCAGTATCTTTGTTTTGGCCAATAAACAACTCTTTGTCGTTCAGATGTGTGGCTTAATTCCTACGCATGAGAACACCTTAGCTTTTATTGGCAAATAAACGATATATCGAAAATTTCTTCTTAAAAAATCTTATAATCATGATAGGATATCCATCGTTGCCTTGATATTAAACCTGCTTCAAAAGAAGGCCTATAGTGTTATAGTTTGCTAATAAAAACAATACATGTTCGCCTAACTTCCTAACCTATCTTATTATTTAAATAACACTTTGTGATATTTATGCAAACACATATAGATTTCATGGTACGTTTGTATTCCTGTCCAAATACTATCTATCTATAGTCTTGCAGTTGTATCAATTTTCCAGAATGTTACCACAATCAGAAAATCACTGTATGCTAAGAAAAAAAATCCGTATATCAGAGTGTATACACCAAAAGTATCCGATCCGGATATTGCGATGCGATTTCAATTTGCGGATTAAATAAGTACACACAAGTTGGTACTCTAATCTTAAATGCTAAGCATATATTCGAACAAGTAAAGGCAAAGTTGTACAAAGTTGAGCAAACATGCCTGAATAAAATATATGCGAACGAGAGCAAAATCAATTGTGATAATAAAATGTACATTTTGCCTTTACTCTTCTAATATATGCTTAGTTGTTTGGTTGTAATACGCGTAACTTGTTGTTTTTTTTAGATTATTGTCTGCCTTGTAAGCTCAACAAATCTGTTGCGAGGGCTGGGTAAGCAAAACAATGCGTCAGATTTGTTCTGTTTATTCAGATGACGCAATGGTGTCGACAATAGCGATGGCAATGACGATTCTGTACAATAAAAATAATAGCAATATCAATAAAATATACAGAACATATAGTACAACCGAACATTATAGGTATAAACAGTTCCGTACAGTTTTATAATGATGATCTATAAAATAAATATAAAACCTAAATGTACAAATTATATTTGAAGTTATATTATTATATTAATACACTGTTTAGTAAATGTTCTAACACAAATACTTTAAATAGTAATAAACATATAGTTATTTACCGAATATGATGTATCCATATATAGAGTTTAACTTCGCAAATCAACTTGAATCTTAATGTTTCAACATCGTTTCCAATTGACATGACGTCAAAATATGTAAGGCACGAACGTGCAACGTGGCGCTAAAATATATACATGACGGCGGCATACAATAAGACGCTTTTAAACAATATAGCATTAATATATACATTAATAAATTTAAATCATACGAGCGATTTTTATATAATCGTAGTTTAACTTATGTTTTTTGAATAAATGTCAACGAAAGATAATCATATAATTAACTTTGGATGGTATTGCTACGTGTTGTTAATGTTTAAATAGTAAAGGTAAAGTAATAAAAAATGCGCCAGAATTGTTCTGTTCATTCAGATGACGCAATGGTGTCGACAATGACGATGGCAATAACGATTCTCTACAATAACAATAAAAGCAATATCAATAATATATGTATATAAATATAAAATCAAAATGTACAATTTTTTTTTAAGTTATACATTATATTAATATCACTGTTTAGTAAATGTTTCTAACACAAATACTTTAAATAGTAATAAACATACAGTTATTTACCGAATATGATGTATCCGTACATAGAGTTTAGCTTCGCACGCGGCGGCATACAATGAAACGCTTTTGAACGAAATAGCATTAATATAAAATATAATAAATTAAATTCATATGAACAATTTTTACAATATTCTTAGTTTAACATATGTATTTTTATCAAATGTCAACAAAAGATAATCATATTATTAACTTTGGATGTTATTGCTACTTACTGTTGATGTTCAATTAGTTAGGTAAAGTGTTTGTTTATTATGATAGTGTCACCCTTCGTGATTAAGGGCCAGCCATATTTGACTTATGAGACACTTATGAGACACCTTTACTGGAGACGGTTCAAATATCATGTAGCTTTAAATTATGAGTATCCATTGCTGATATTATTTATTTTGATGTTAAACTATTCAGTTACAATCGTACTTCGTGGCGTGACATTAATTCCGAAAAAATCGCACCTTCCATAAACTATTACGATACAACATTAATGTTTATCTTATAAAGAACAACATAGTCCATATGTAGAGATTATTTATTTGTTAATTTCTTAAGCACTATCTAATAACATGGCAAGGTAGTTTATAAACTATCACATTTCTTTTCGAAACCCTCGTATGTATTGTAATTATTTAAAATATTAATAGCGAGATATTTCGTCGAGTTTTAAAGAATATGGCGAACGATCATTTATATAAATTCATTCACTAGCGTCGGGTTAGTTTGCAATATACGCCGTTTATGCGGTGGAAGCATTATCTTACAGGAACTCACTTCTGGTATTTATAGAGTGCTCACGTTGTTTTCGGATAAAAATGTGACAATCAAACGTAGTGCACTTATTCATTTAAATCGTACCACACTGACATTTTGAATAACATGTGCACTATTTCTGCAGCATTGCTTTATATTTTATGAACGAGTGTGCGTTATGTGTTATGTAAGCATTAAATCCGACATAATTATTGCACGTGCGATACGAAGCAATCCTCTATAGTTTTGGGGTGTTCACCTGTTGTTTTTTAAGGCCAGTGTAGCGAGCATTCGTTTTCATTAACCTGAATTATACTAGGATTTATTTATTTGGTACTTCTCGGTAGGAATTAACACCGCATTTCATTGGCGCCAAGCAAAAGCGCGGCGTCCATATGTGATGAGTCTTACCAAGGCATATGGGATATTATATTGTATTTTTACAATCACTTGCCTAAATGCCCTGAATGCTTGCGTATATTTTTCTATTAGAAATTAATTGGTTTTGCCATCGTATAAAAACAACAAGAAATGTCTTAATTAAAAAAAACATCGGCGTTGAAATTAATATTGAGATGTCATTTAAAGATTATCTAAACAGACAGCCAAGATGATCGGTTACGTGACTTCTCAGATCCCAGATTTGTTGGTTCCCACCAATATTAGGGGACTTATTGGACCCCAGATGTTTCGGACACTCTAAGAAAACTTCTCGAACCCAAAAGTTAATTTGAGATAAATTTATAAATTTAAAAATTAAATAGAATTATAATTAATATCTATGCCGTGAATAAACCAATCATACAACTCCATGTGTTCACCAGTGATATATGAATAACCAAAATATTTTAGGTTAACATGATTGTTATCTGAATTTGTCAAGCCAATTTAACAAATTAACAATGTAAGAACATAATTTCGGGAATGAATTAAAATTATTATGTATCAGAAAAGTCTATATAGTTATTTATAGTACCGGTAATATACCATTCATGTTAGTTATCTAATATAATAACGATTTGAAGTCAATAAGCATTTATATTGTGTATATCCTAATAAAAAGCAATCGTCAGGGAACATTCAGCGATTTTTGAAATGTTAAGACTTTATTTTTTGATAACGCAAACATAAAAATTCATTAGACTATGACGATTTTAAATTATATAAGTAGAAATATGATATATCAAGGGTTCCTGTGTATAATTAGTATTGCAAATTGTGTATTCATGCTACGCGAATAACAATTCGACATATTCCGAATATTCTTTCATAACATTTTATCTATAGAAAATGAAGCATCTTTTTACAGATTAAATAGCATCTACTGGAGAAGTTGATAGAAAGATGCAATTATAAATAATCGTTAATAAATCGTAACCACACTTTTAAATAAAATTAACAGTCAGTTTATAATAGAAATTCCACATTTATTGAAATTTTCAGGTTTATGATTCTCTGAACGCTATTATTTATGCATGTACGAGTATATTAACACAGCTATACAGCCGTTGCTAGCTACGCGCGCTATTTTTAGAATGCCACTACTTTTTGTGGAATGCGATGAACTCGCTAGAATCAATGGGCTACTTGGAACGGCAACTCTGTGAGTGAGATTTATGCATGGGAACATTGCACAATTGCTATTTATAGAGCGTAACGCTTATATAAATGTAGGCTAAACAAAATAGTTATTTCGTTACGTGAATGAATATATCATTCTGTTTATGGCATACAATGAGAAAATACGTTCATAATTAGCCTGAGTTCTAGAGTATACGCGAGGATATGTTTATAACTTCATTTTAACCGCTTACGTAAACAATTATTTAAATGTTTATTCCCCAAAAGTATGCAACAGTTATTGGTATACGTTAAACCATTGTTTGAAGTTTGCATTCCCTACAATTAGAATATTTGCCCAATTCTATTGGCATTCAATTTTCCCGCTGCATAATTATCGCAAGAAAATCTGGGTCAAAAGTGATCTTAGACAGCTACGCCGAAAAATCGTGCAATTAATTGCTGGCCAATGGTGAAACAGAGAGAGGCCTGCGCCTAATACATCGACTTTTTCCGGATCGCTCCGTAGGATAGATGTATTTATAGAATCTCCTATGTATCTAGAGTGAGTACGAAACATGTGCCAATTACAGTACAGGTTCAACAGTAGTGACTAATGCTATAAATATCACGCGTCGTAGAAGCCTCAGTTCTCCTTCACACAGGCTGCATGTATTCCATTCATGTATAATGACAGCAACAAACGACAACTCTGCTAGGAGATTGATGTCAATTGTGTTAAAATTCGTGCAACAAGCATACATAAAATCAGGGACAACAAGCATAGTAATAAATGGAGAATTATACAATTATTAATTCACCATGCATGTTGAGGTAATTATGTAATGTGCACGGAGTATATGTAATAATTTACATGCTTATACATGTAATTTTTCTCTAGCCTGCCTGGCTGGGGGCATATAAACAACTAATTTAATATATTCACTTAAACTTAAAACCATAATAAATGCCTGCCTGGCTATGTTATTTACAGTAACCGTGCTCTGAAATATTCAGGTATGAGACATATCTTCCACAACAGCCCGAGACCACTTATATCACTGACGCGATACCTGAGACCCTACTTGCAAGCCTGTCTGGGCTACACCTAACTGGAGTCACTGTGCTATCAAATATTCAGGTATCAGACCTATTCTCAACTACAGTCCGATAACACATAAACCACTGACTACATACACAGGAAAACCGGGCACTGGTCCGCAAATGATATGCTAAGCATTCATCTGGCTGTGACCACTATACCAGTTATAATGATGCATACGTCTCTGGTATTCCGAATGTTTTGGCTCAGTTCATTCCTAACACTGCTATGTGACTACAGTGAAGCCAGAAGTAGTTCATCAAAATTCTGTATTTAATATTAACAGCCCGTTACCTTTTTTCATTTCGATACGTACTCCAAGGCTACATTATCCAAAAATGACTAAAACGCTGAACGACGCTGTATAAATACACCAGCAAGTCACTTGACCCAATAATAACATCAACTAACCTTGGCCAAACCATTATCAATAGGTTCATTAGCCTAATGGGGTTGTCACCTGCCTAAACTAAGTACATTTATTCATTACTCAAACTATTAAAATTTTAACATATACTTTCAGTTTCAATAATTATTATTATAATTGTTTATTAATTAAATCATTTAAATACTGATAATTTACTGACTGCACAACTTACATGTTAAGATTTCGATTTTCTGCTATGTTTTCAACTTGTTCCACATTTCCGGAAGTTCTAATATAAACAACACAAAGGCTACAAATACACATGTTCGTTACAATTCAACTTCTCCTGTAGAGGTAGATGTATAATCTTTCTATAAACAGAATATGGCTGAAGCGTCAATATGCGTAGTTAGTGAATTGCAAACATTTAAACATTTCATTAACATGTAACAATCGTTAAATTTCCTTTATGTTCGTATTATAAATTAATTGTGCACTATTATAATTATTCACACAAACGTTTGAGACATGTTTTTACCAAAGGAATACGAATTTAACTCGCCCTTATCTAATTTATATCTATATATGTTTTGTTTATCAAATGAGGAAGTCAAATCATTATTTAATGTTACAGTAATGAGTGTGCCCTAAAGATTACTTTTATTTGACACACATAGAATAAATACGTGTTTGACAGCCATTTATACAACTCTGATAATTATCCCGCTATTATTTTCGTGTTACTGCTGATCAATATCATCGTCCAAAATAGTTTTTATTTCACCATTTCAAGCTTTATAAAAGTGGTTTGAACGTTGATACTAATACTACTGGTATTGTCTGAAATTGTCGGTTAAGGGTTATGTGGTTTAATTGTATGTATGATCAAACTACGGTGAACCCTAACTCTAAGTGTACGTTATTTAACTTACTTGTATAATCCATAGCTCATTTCATTGAAATATGAACAGAATGAACTTTGTAAAGCAGGTCATACTGTAATATAGATATATCTATTACTTCTAGTGTACTCCGTTGTATTGTCAGTGATTAAGTGTTGTTTATTAGTCATATTTTTTTTTTAATTATTTACAACCGTTGTTCATGTTCCAATTGTGTTTATTCATGCATATACATAAATGGAGTGTATGCAAGTTAAACGTTGCTTTTCAGTTCGTTATAAACAAAAATATATGTAGTATCAATGATTTTTATTACACTGGAATTGAAGCGAATAGACAATGTCAGTAAAGTGAATTTGTGTGTTTCGGAGTCGTGTCTATAAGATTATAGAGGTTCGACAAATAACACGGAACTAAATACTAGACTGATTTATAAGCTGCTGATGACGATGCAAATCTACGAACATTTGAAAGAAATATTAAATTATACATATAAAACGAACTATTATTATCATTAAAATCAATTTAAAGAAAATTCACAGGTGCGGTGAGACAAGTTAAAATTAAACGAATTACCAACTAAACGAGCAAAAAACACGAAGTTATATCCATAAATTAAAACCTGAAACATTTGTTCTTGTTTATAACAAAAACAATTTACCTGAATAAATGTAAACTTTAGTCCTGACGTTTGAAATATGTAGACATCTGAACTGAATGTTTCGTGCACATTGACCACACGGTTTTGTGCTCAAAGTTAGCTAATTGACCATGCAATTAAATTATATATGGGTTGTTTCCCTTTGATCATTCAAAATGACTGTCTGGGCATGACATTTGTGAGAATTAAAGCGTATAATAGTTTTCTTTTGTGGACACATTTGCTATTGGTTCAAAATATTTGAAACTATAAATACACATTAACGGATAAGGCTATGCACAAACAAACATATTGCAGTTCTTTCAAAATAAAATTCATTTAAACTCAACATGTACGATATTGTTATGTTCTCGTTATGTTATGTATAATATATGAGTAGCATACCAAAGAACTAATGAAACAATTGTTCGAAATTGCATAATCTAACGTAAACTGGTAGTATCGACGGTAGGTCGACAGTAACATTTGCAAAAACAAAATTTATTAAAGATTTGTACTGTTGAAACGTATTTGAAAATCTGCCTGAAATCATATATCAATGTTTTTCACTTTTGTACTACTAATATCTTTTTATGCATGCAGATGTAGTATAAGTTAAGGCACTACATTAACATTTTCTTCATACTATATTCAGATCCATACTAATTGTAATTTCTTTATCTGTCTGTTACTATATATAACATTTAGGTTAAATTATTTCATTTTAATATTATTTGCAAAGACCATTTTAAAAGTCCATATACAAATTTAAACACAAAATAAACTGATTGTTCAATATTTAATGAACATTCGTCGTTTAAGTGTTTTTATGTTTATTTCAAACAGATACAAAGTTTACTAACCAATTAGTTGCTGTTGTGGAATGTACAGAAACCTGTTTTGATACAAGTATACGGAAAAACTGAACATCAATGGAGCATAAGTTTAAACGATCGTTGCTATTGATGATATATATGTAAAGATTTGTTAAGCTTTAATTCTATGATGTTTTGCATTTACAGTATTAAAGCCGCAGATCAAATGTTAGACGTGCTGTGATTCTACTTTCAAATTGCAATTGTTCACCTGCAACGAAGGATAGTTAGTGTTAAATTTGTGATTTTCATCTGTTGATGAAGCTGATGTATTTTAACATCTTAAATTAAACGCTCATTCAATGTGTTGTAATTTAAGACAAAGCATTGATAATTTAATGTAGATTTACAAAGATACAAAATAATGCGTCATTATTAAAAACTATAACACAGCTCCTTTACATAAATGGTGTTTGACTAATGTTAGTTCCAGTTTATTGCTTACATTTCAACACGACGAAACTAACAGTTGTTCGTCTTGTTTCATTTTTAATATCGTGCAGCTTGCCTAAATTTAATGGTGAACAATCTGATTAAATGTGGTTGCCACACTAATCAGCAAATAAATAATCTTATTTTTATAAACAATTTACTTGGAGGATTATTTCTTGTATTCAACAGTATCCAACAACCAAATGTCTCCTGACGTACGGGATACACAAGCTTGTAACATACTTTTGCCAGGCTATATTATGTCATGTTTAATATTTCTATCGAATCTTCGCTATTTGCACCTAATGTGCTGCTTGAAATGCATTTTATGATATTTCAGTTTATTCCGCAAGTTCAAGTGTGTGCACAAAACTGCATTATTACATTATTTTAAATGACCGATTTAGTATTTGATGTTTACATAACTGTTGTTGCAGTATACGTTTATAAGAATGATGATTAGTTACGGTATTTTAGGATTGCTGTGGATTGCTGTTTTCTGTCTTCATTTTCCTAGGTAGGGCATTCGTTTACGTTTGTACTTTTGTATTATTGTATGTTGTTTTTTTTATTGCAAACTTTGTATTAGAAACCAGAACAAATATATGAGGTACCAAGTTTAATTGTAAAACATTACAACGTTTTATAAGTTCTTCAACATGAATTATATATTAAAGGTAGGAGTTGAATGAATACTGAAATGATACGCACAATACAGTTCCCAATAACTTCTTAAAAACATGTTTCTCTTACAGCGAGAGCAGATATTCCAGACAAGGGTTCAGTCACATTGAACTATCTGGCTGAACCAATACAAACCATTAATTGCTCTTCAAGAAATGAACTGACATTTCAATTCATCGGCGAGAAATCGAATCAAGTAATACATGTGGCAGAGTGCTTTACAGAAATAACAGCATGCCACTGATGGAATACATTATTTGGAAACCACTACCGCATACAACACACTGATAGCAGTGGAATGCTGTGTATTATTTATCCAAATAAAGATACCTTTGGAACATATAGATGCGTTGAAACGTACAATCCTAGCAATTGTGTTAGCATAGCTATTCGATTAATGCACCGTATGGCTAGTACATCACGTCTTGTAACGACAGTTACAAAAACAGGTAAACCATTAATTTATTTGTTCTGATTACAATAAATACAATTCAAACACCATTCACTGTTTGAGAAAAACATTAAACCGACATATTAAAACGTCCACAATATTTTAATATTATGTATGATATTAAATGAACTTGACCTTGTCGAATTACACGGTTGTGAACATTTGACGTTTGTACATTTCAGCAGCAGAGGCTGATGAAGGAAACAAAAATGTTACCGATCGAGCTCCGATGATAACCGTGCTGGTCGTGCGTTCACTTCTCTTCGTCATGATGGCATGCGTTTTAATTCGACTTTGTGCTTTAGATATTACCAAGGTACTATTTTATTACGTGTATTGCTAACAATACACACACGTCAATGACTACTGCTGATATTCAGTGTGGTGTATTAATTGCATGATTTGTTTTTATTTTCAGCGTGTATGCCATGCTTTATAATGCATACTCATGTTAGATAAAATAAACGTCATAAATTATTTAAAATGCATTTTATACGTTATGTTCTGTACATATCCATCTCATTCGTAATAATAAGCATTTTTTTGAAAACTACGAAAGAGTAAAACAGATTTTCGTGTATTTCATGTCACTCAATAGTATTTTTCAACCATTCTTGCATAAAGAAAACTATATGGTTTTGCCGCAATTACATTATAGAACACCGGTACTGGAGACGCGCGGATGGAAGAACACAAATTATTGGATATAAAGAAATGAACTCCTTTTGCAAAAAAGTAACTACTAGTAATTGAATCGAAGAACTGCATTATTTGTGATCGCCGTGATACCGTCAGCTAACACATAGTTCATTTAGCAATTGTCCTTATACCATGTAAGGTTTTCGATATATTGGAGTAAAAATATTTGCAATCATACATACGTGAATCATATTCATCGTTGCTTCGCTCGTGATGAGCAACTGTAACTGAACATCTGCTGTTGTTGTTACGGACAATTGTTGTGATTGTTTACGAGTCATATTATGACAACAAATTAGAAAAAATACATGCATCCTGCTCGACACATTCAACGTGTGTTTAACTTATCCCTGCATCAATAAGAGTTCCTTGTTAAGGTCTAGATTATATGCAATGCTTTTATATAAATCAAAAGATCTGATTGCGGTTAAAATTGTTTAGGTCTAGATGATAATAAGTATGCAATGCTCTGATATAAATCAACATATCTGATTGATATGCCAATCCGATGTTGTTACATGTTTGGTTACATTGATGCGTTCTGAAACAGGTTTGGGCTTTGATCTGATATTAACCAGTGCGCTATGAACTCAGTTTTAATTTTTTTTTATGTCATTTTGTTTTTGTGTGTTGCATATATGTACAAGGTAATACAGACCATGATAATTTCCCTCAAATTAATGGTACATATGTTTTGACAGTATTTTCTTCTTTCATTAGAGACGACGCAGATTGGGGTCATATTTTGTCTGATTATTTTGACACATTCATTACATACATCGTTTTACCTGTTATTTCTAAATTTAACAATTGTAATCATTTTTGAAATATTTTGTCAGTGAACGACGTTGAGTGTTTATATATGCATCATAATAGTTTTTTACACCGTTAACTGTTGTTTGAGTTATACATGCATTATATATTCTATATTGCATTTGTATCCTTATTTAATGTGTGTATGCTTGAACATACATAATAATATAAACACTTTTGCAACATCTATTTTTAATAAAGCACCATATGTCGTTGTCTACTGCAGTGTCACCTGTTTTCAACACAATTAAATAGTATATGCGTTATGTTTTGTTTCCTTTTGAAATCTGACTATTGGTATTTCTGAAAAAGTGTGACGTCTCTAGAATATCAAATGTATGTATGTATGTATGTATGCATGTATGGGTGTATGTATCCAAGTATGTATTTACCTATAGATATACATGAATTCGCTTTTAAACAGGTGTGTGAGTTATACTTAAGATTCGAAAACGATCATATTCATAAATATTCATTGTATAATATATCAAATTGAAGTCACAGATTCCAAGACAAAACATAGCATTTAAACAGCAAGTTTAAATGGGTACTATAAATGCATTAGTAAGAACATACGAGAGATAAAGAGGGATAGCACTTTACTTTGAATACACTGTGATAACATTCAAAATCCTTTAATATTCAAAGTACATGTAAACACATACTCATAAAACAAAACGTAGTCAACATGAACAGTATTTATAGTAAAAGGTTTGGTGGTGTCAAGTTTAGACACAGTCAGTTAAGAGTTGATTCAAAACTGGATATGTATAACATATAATTAACAATCAGATGTCCAACATCTGAGGTTAAAACAAATGCAATTGCGAAAAACATCGTTTGTAATAATTTGAGATTCTAACAAAAAAAAATGTTAAAACATAATTGAACTTGCCATGTGTCTAATGATAAATCATAAGTGATCACATGGAACTAAACAAAATAGATATAAGCATTTTGACTGGTATTTAAAATACTGCAAACACATAGTCTACAATAGACTATGTGCATGCGGTATGTTTCTATAAACATATGTACACTAGCCATGCACGCATGTTTAACATACATACATAACATTATGAAAACAATGTACATTTTCAGCTAAATAGTAGGGACAATAACCTTTTAAATATCATACTGTCCTGTGTTTCAAGTAGACTATGTGTAGACCTAGCTTTGATACCGCGTTATGTATGACGCAAGTGCATATACCGTTTATTTGGCAATGCTATATGGATATTCGTCCGTATAAACCGAAAACTGAGACGGTGTCTTCCTGCAATATGAACCAAAATACAACTTGCGACACAAATAGTTTTGCATTATAATTTTTGCAGCTGAATCATTGTTTTACATATATCAGTAATTCATTATTCCAATTAAATATGTAGTGGAAGTAAACTTGTAGCAGTACTTACATCTGTTCTACCGATGTATCTGCACCTGAAATATATGTATGTTAGTAAACATATGCTTAGTTAAATACAGAATATTACACAGGTATATATATTCTCTGACTATTTTTGATAGTTAGCAAATCTTCTTGTTAGAAATCAATGATAGGATTTAAACATAATTTCAGAGAAATGTTCTATAATTGCCCTGTGGCAAATAACATCAATCAATTCATGTTAAGATAAATCTAAATGTGGTATTATTTGTAGCAATATTTGCTTGCATAGAAAATACCTATAGAAGTGTCCAATTTGCTGGCAACACTATATGAATACCCATCCGAAGTCTCCGTAACGTAACTTGTCCCAGGCCACTCTCTACAAGTAAGTAAACAAACAAAACAGGACTGTCAAGTAAACAAAATATACAATTTGATTTGCATTGTCACAATCGTTCGCCATTAATGTTAAGTTAAATTAACAGTTGATTGTATGAAATGTTTGGTTGTGTTAATTATCAAAATTCGCGAATGTTCATGAAAAATCGCGACAAATGATTGTTTTGCGGAAGCCGTACAAAATGCAGTCTATATCGCTTTAATTAAATATGTGTAAGATATGCATACTATAATCGCAACCTAAAAACCGGGCGATATAGGATTGTATTTATATTGTTAACTGTTTATGGCATACTTTGGAAAAATACTTACGTAGCAGTATCGAAGCGGGTTTCCTCTGCAAGAATAACATATATTCAGAACATATTCCAAATATTTATAAACATTTTTATAGCAACATGATATACTAAAAGGTTAATGTGTTACTATGTTATTATATTAATACTGTTATGCTAACATAGAATGCCAAAAGCCAAAACAACACGTATAGCTTGTATTGGATGAACAACGATATTGGAATTTAAGTATTTATAGCGATCATGTAGATCATTACTAATAACGTGTTGTTCGGAAGAATTATTCCTCGGAATACTATATTCATGGACTATATTATTATCAACATATGTGCATGTTATTGCACCGACACGTCCGATGCCAATGCCTACAGTGTGTATATTTGATGAGCATTAAAAGGCACCAATAGTGTACTAGCTGATAGAAATGATCAACCAATATTACCCGGGTAATCAATTTTCTTTGTATTCACCACATATTGAACTTACTACAAAAACTATACTTAGATCATTATATACATTGTATTTTGGATACTCGTTTTCAATATGGCATTCGTATGCAGCCTTTTCAATAACCCGAAAGTTATTCAGTCATTTTTGTTACAATGTACATCTAAAACCTTATATGCAGCGATTTGTACTGCAACAAACAGTTTATAAGCATCAACAACATGTTTATCAATTACCTTTGAGTTCATCAGCGACACTGTAAATCGGGTCTAATGAATCCCATTCATCTGCGGTAGCTGTTGGCCTGTGTTTAATTGTATACAAAGCACACATATTAAAATATAAATACTGTGAAACTCTAGCTGCATCAGCAGGAGATAACTCGTAAAGCTGCCCAAGGCCCAATATTTAAGTCAAGAGACACATGGCTTATACAACATAGCACAATACAACACCACGTAACAAATACAAAATACTAATATTTCATGGGACTAAACATGTGTTCAGCGCTTTGGAACAGTCAATGTATAGCAATGGGAGTTTAAACTGGGTTAATGCGCCTGCAATAATCACAATATCTGCACATACCGATTAATCTATAAAGAAAACTCTAATTGTTGACGTATTCTTCATTACAACTGAGTTCAACGTCCAAGAATATGTCCATTTATGCATGTTCCATGCAGCACAATTGCATGCAAACCCGTTCTTTTTTTTCTTAAGACTGATAAAAGCAAACAAGAAACTTGAAATCAAAACGTGCCGAACTCCTTGGCAGTTCTGATGTTATACTTGGTATGTACGCGTGCAAAAACAACTGTCATTGTAGCTACATAATTCAAGTAGATAATAAATACTACTCACGCATGAATATCAGCTGATGCGCAGCCTATGTTGAAACAATAAATGCGTGATACGTTATGTATTTTACTGAATGAAAATGCATCCGCTAATGACGCTTAACAATAAGTTGAATCAATTTCTACATAACAAATGCAATGTAAATTTAACAACGAGTATTAATGTGTACATATGCACATACATTCATAATGAGCATTAATAACGTTATAACGGTGGATTGTTAACAATTCTAACGTGGGTTTACATAAAGTATGCGTTAAGTTAAGCACTACATATTCGTATTATATTCAATTCCGTTAAAATATCTGGAATTGAGTTTCACTACTAATTTCAAACGTTTTTAGCTATCCTGATGTCATATTTATGAAGCTTAGCTCGCATGTAAATTGTTTGGAAGCTTGTAAGTGGTTTTAAGGCAAAACCCATTATGATTTACCGAATGTAGCCTGGGATCTTTCGCCGACAGTGCGATAGGTCGGATCATCATCGAGTAGATGTCCTAAATAATAAGTAATGTTTTTTTATGTGAACAATGCAGAGAACAATACTGTTTATCACACCATTTTGAAACAAGAAACGTGGACATTTCACGAAAACCTATTTATTCGAACGAAATGCATAACGTTCTGGGTGCCATACGCATTCTCAGACGAGGTCTCGTTATAAGGTATCTATGTATGAAGTTTCATTAAATATTGCAATGCGTTCTCAAATTATTGAGCTGAAACCGTTTTTGTATTTTTAGTAACATCGACCTTGACCTTGATTCCACCCACCCCATATGCAATCCAAAGCGTGGTCTAGATCAAATGTATCTATGTATGAAGTTTCATAAAAATATCTTGATGCATTCTGAAGTTATTGAGCGGAAACCATTTTTCTATTTTTAGTAATGGAGACCTTGACCTTATATGCAATTTCAGACGAGGTCTCGATATATGGTATCTGTGTATGAAATTTCATTAAAATATCTCGATGCGTTCTCAAGTTATAAAGCGGGAACCGTTTTTCTATATTTAGTAACGGTGACCTTAATATTGACCCCACCCAACCCATATGCAATTCCAAGAGAGGTCGCTGTACAAGGTATCTATATATGAAGTTTCATTAAAATATCTTGATGCGTTCTCAATTTATTGAGTGGAAACCGTTTTTCTATTTTTAGCAACGGTGACCCTGACCACACCCATTCTATATGTAATCCCAATAGAGATCTCAATATAAGGTATTTATGTTTGAAGTTTCGTTAAAATATCTCAATGCATTGTAAAGTTATTGAGCAAAAACTCTATTGTTAGTAACGGTGACATTGACCCCACCCACCACATATGCAATCCCAAGAGGGGTCTCAATATACAATATAATATAAGGTATCTATGTATGAAGTTTCATTAAAATATCTTGATACGTTCTCAAGTCATTAAGCAGAAACCATTTTCTATTTTTAGTAACTGTCACATTGACCTTGAACCCACCCACCACATAGCAATCCCAAGAGAGGTCTCAATATAATATATCTATGTATGAAGTTTCCTTAAACTATCTCAATTAGTGAGATACACATGAAGGGATACACATGCACTCTTAAAAAAATACTTACTCATTCACTCGCTCAAATACGCACTTCCTCACTGACTGACTTTCGTTCTTGATTGAATTGAAGCAACATCACCACACAAAGTTAAAAACTGCAAATTTGCATAATATGACATTTTACCGTAGTAATGCCATACAGAAGTGTTACCAACAGTATCTATGTTTTCCACCAACACTGTTGTGAAGCTTTGATTAGGAACTTCTGTTACATTTGTGTCTGAAATGAATGATGTTAGACTAGTACGTGTATGTCAACAACTAATCCAAAATATTCCATATTAGTCCCGTGATTAGATATACGTATATACATGCATATATAAAAGACTTAATGGACAGTGTTATATTTCAGAATTAATAGTATGTATTTAATCTAATAGCAGTTAACAATTCCTTAATTAACATATGATTAACAGATGACAATAACAGGCTTAACTGTAAGTACCTTATTCACAAGGTACTTTATCAGAGCGTACGTGTTGTAACACATATACCCACCATCTTTGTATGCGCTTGTAAAATTTTCCCAACTGTTTAGGTAGCTACTATTTTGGACTTGTGCAAGAGTTAGTGCTGGTTGTGTTGTAGTTTCAGCTTTATCTGAATATATAATATATACATTCATTTAACCATAAACATATGCCAGTAATTTATGTTCAATTATTGCACCTATAAAACATAAATATAGCACAAAACCGTAAATATTTTATTTTACAGTTGACTATGCAAACCATAAAATCATGAAGTAACATAGTGTTATGTTGGACTTGACCAAAGTAGTCAAATTTAAAATGTATTAGCAACTAACAATTTTAAACTCCATGACACATACATGTAGGAAAACAATTTCTGAACAACCTGCTTTTATAAACAAATTGAACACAGTGCTTTAAAAAATGACATAGATTGGTGATATTGTAAATGTGGCATGCACTTTTACAAATACTTAATTAATTCGATTGTCTATAAAGAAAAACAACACTAATAAACATACTGAGTTCGGAACCAATAACAATATCGCTGTAAACAGCGTGACCCTCTACGAATGTGGCACATTTCCATTGGAAAGCGTCATAAGTATTACTGGTATCAGAAATAATGCATGTCACATGTGTATCCAAACAAACACAATGCACTTCTGAAGGAAACAGACTTGTACTCGTTTCGCATTTAGCATTGTTTTGTTCTGTTCGAATAATATTGCTGAAAACGTGTGTGTCCATTGTTTTTATATAAAATACGAATACTGGCTTGGCACCAACACAGGAGATTTCCACTGTGGTGGGAGTCACTCTTCTAACATCAATACGTGTTTCGCAGCATACTGTATACAATAAAGCCCTTTTCACTATTATACAACAACTATTATTACATATGTTGCCATGTACATCGTGTAAACACTCATTACCACTATGTTTAGCTTACACATCTGGAAGATAACCTATCGAGCTTTTCCATTGGCAAGACTTATCACTTATTTACATAAAACATGCTTTCGAGTACACTTCTGTAAGACGTCATCAACATTTCTGCCGATGGCATTTACATTGCTTAGAACTGTCCTTTATTTGAGTTGTTTGATATTTTGTCGTAAATGAAGTATACATTATAATGTTTAATTGCATTTGCCAAACTAAATATGAATTAATTATAACATTTGGAACTATTTTAAAGCGCAACGGTGACATTCCTGACGTAATAATTCGGCTGTAAAAATATTTGGGCCAGAAACTGTAAAGAAGTCAATAAACCTGCACTTTTACGTTGTTTGAGCATGTGATAACACATATCTGACACTCCTCGTCATGTTTAACTTGATTTTATTAAACGAAATCAGGAAAGGTGTAAGTAAGCTCGCTTTCTAATAAATTTCCTGATGTTGTTTAATAAACTATTTTATTTAATGCTAAGTAGTGAAATATAGAAAAATATCAGTGATATATATCCCTATATCACTCGCAGTGACTGACTACTTTTTTGAATCCCGATTTAATGAAACGGACCATCATCGATGCCGGGCTCAAAACTGTGAAATGACGTCATTATTTTTGCGTTATGTCGTTATGATTGCCGTGATATTTCCAACAAAAATGTAAAACAAAGGTTAATAAAGCATAAAATAAAAAGAAAATGTGTTTGTTTTCGGTGTGATAACGCGTGATATCATCACCGGAAAGGGAGACAATTTAATATTTTCACTCGCGCTTATATTATTTATCTCTCATTCCTTTTCCGGTAATGATATCACGCGTTATCACACCGAAAACAAAGAAATATACTCTATGTATTAAATAACAACTCATGCCTTTTCCTGTATTTTATTTCATATTTTGAAGACACAAAACAACAATGTCAGTCTAGTATGTATGTACCCGCGCAGACATATGCAGGCATTCAACAACATATATAATAATATGTATGGCAATTAATTATGTGCAGCGTCAGTTTAAGACGGAGTATACGAAATACGAACTTTACGTAGTATAGCAAAAATAAAGTTCAAATGTTAAGCACATTTTAAAAGTGAATTGCAAGTTTACATTTTAAACATTACAGAAAGTATAGAGTTTAAATGTATAATAGCAAATACAAAGTCGAATCATTATATAAAGTACACTGACCAATCGTGAAATACACCAAACACAGAACCAATATAATCGTTTTCATGTTCAATGCAAATATACACTTTTTACACTCTGTAAGACAATATTACAAATATAGAAGCGATACATGTAACGTTTATCTTTATATTATGATTATATTGTTCTGATAATAACTTGTGCGACTTTAAAACTAATAAAAAGCTAAAACTATTGCATTCGAAACCCCAATAGTTTCCTTTTTCCTAACATTGAAACATTAACAATCCAGAAGTGTAAGTTCGTGATACTGAGTTGTCAATAGCAGAGTTAAGCTCAATACCGGCTTATTAATGCTGCAAGTAGTGTATTTAGACTGTCCGCGGGAGCCAACGGTCTTTTGAGAGGGTAATCTTTAAAACAGGTATTGCGGAAAACTACTTCTTTTGTTTTGAGGTTACGAGTCAATAAATTGAAACCTGAAAGGGTTCTTCTTCAACACAGCAAAATTAATCACACCTGTTTTCTTACTTTGTAATAAGTTAAGATAATGTCACGTGTTTAACAATGTGTACATGTATAGCGTGGGATAATTACAATAATAACAGTTTCTAAAAAAGTCATTTTATATAAAAAATGTTACGTCAAACTAAGGGCACCCGTATTTTCTCTATTTACTTGTGTAACCGAAATATTCACCTGGGCGTCCTGGAATAAGACACTAAATTAGTGCGCTACATATTCTGACTTGTTGCGGAAGTGTTATTTCTTGTGACCAATTCTTACACTGAATATATTGTCAACAAATTACGGTCATATATTAAATTTGAACTTTAATATGGAAATCCAGAGCACGCATCGTATGACCCATGTTTGACTCAGTAGGCTACGGATCACTAAAAATCGAAGTTCCTTACTACCGCGCTAAGCATCTTCATCGGTTACACTGCAGGGCTCCTTGCTGATTGACTTGTTAACTGACATGTATATAATTGCGTTTGCATTAAAGTCAACGAAAAATTGGTTTTTAATGGCACTATCGATGACATTTTATGATAGAAATGCGTTAATATATGTGCATTAAACACGTAATATAAATATAATACGTAATGAGATATTTGATAAAAAGATAATAGCAACAGTTTTGCAAAAAAACTAAACGCCTAGCGGGTATCGACTTAGGAATCATGTCATGATATGACAGTATACAGAGCTTTAACCAACTGCGCTATTCTGCTTTGTATGGATACGTGTGTAAACCATTGTTATACAAAACAGTCATAGTTCTGACGTCAGAATGTAAACATGAAAAGGGCATAACAAACACAACCTATATTATTAATTGATTTTGAACTCAGAATGTGTAAACCATTTTCCCATTATATATACTCTTTTAACCATTATTATATGCAAATATTAATATTTTAATTTCAGATTTAAAGAAAACTTTGCCCGCTTGAGGCCCTTTTCAATGACGTAGTACATCAGCTTGAAAAATAGTTGTTCATCATTTTCAAATTAATTTTGTTATTATTATGTATAACATTAAATAAGAAGTAATCGATCATCAAACAAATGTTCCTTTTTAGCAAAACTACACTGATTATTCACCTGCGTTTAGTTTATTTTGTAGCCAAAAGTCAATTAATGATGATGATGATGATGATAATGATGATGATGATGATGCTAATGAAGGAGACATAGAATTAGAATAAGAATAAGAGGAATAAGGATAAGAAGAATAATACGAAAAAGTATAAGAGAAATAACAAGACGAAGAAGAAGAAGAAGATGATGACAATGATGATGATGAGTACAAATAATGAATTATGAAAACTGATGAATGATGATGAGTACGATGGTTGATGACTGATGATTGATGACTGATGATTGATGACTGATGATTGATGACTGAAGATTGATGACTGATGATTGATGATGTTTCCGCTTGTTGTTTTTTATAGTGCTTTTTGTCTGATAAGTATTTGAAGAATAAAGAATAATACATGTGTACCCGAAAAAAGTTAGAAACTATATGCATCCTAAGAGACTTGTCATATAGACGATTCCAGAAAATAGTATTTACGCGCTTACCGCCCTTGAGTACTCTCTAAATCCGCCATTACGGTACTGAAGAAAAATCAATACTGTACAGCTGAGCGATAAAAACAATCGTTTCTTTCTTGCAATATTTACGCTAGTTTTTTGTATTTCTTTGTGGTAATGCCTTATCAAAGGAGTGGTGGAAAGCAATGTGTTGTAGTGGGATGTACGAATAGTCAGAAAAAGCTTCACGATTGGAACATTTCATTGTGTAAAGAACATAACAGTAAACATAAAGACTGTCCGTGTTTACCGCCCTACAAACTCCACTGTATTCCAGCTGTCGAAGAAAAAAGACGGCTATGGATTAAATCTTTTAACAGAAAGGACTTCAACCCAGCATCTAAGTCTTTGGTAATTATTTAAACCTATTGTAGTATCTAGTGTACATGTGTATAAACACTATTCTTGTGTATTAAAAACTCTGCCTCAGAGGCTCAGTGAAATATGTTTGAACGACATTATACGTATAGTACTGACGATGTTTATTCTAAGGAAAGTAGAAATAAAAGCAATATGGACATGTTATAGATTCTGTTTGAAAATGGTACCTTGCATGCACTGATAGCAAACGAATAATATATCCTGCCTCCCCCCGCCCAGGGGTTTAAAAATCTGTTAAAAGCCACTCGCCCTGCAGGGCTACCAGCTGACAAAATCAAGTCGCCCTTAGTTTGTACTTTGTTACTTCGTAGTCGCCCTAAGTTTCACAGTCACCCATACCAAGACATGATTTTTCTCCAAATATATTTTGAATATCAACGTTTATTGATATGTTTAGGGAAAATAAAAGCTGTCAATGAAAATATTACCCCCACGAGCGCACAAATCGACACAGCCTAATCACCTCTCTCCCAGACAAGAACCTGATTCAAAATAAGGGTGCTGATCTTAAAAGGGGTCACCTATTAGCCCGGAGCATTTGAGTCACCAATTCGAGTGGGCGAGTAAAATTTTACACCCCTGCCCCCCCCCCCCCCCCCGGTTAAATTTTTCGATCTTTTGTAGTTTCACTATTATCATTGTTTATTGTAGTCATTCAGTAGATAATAATATTTTTCTTTGTCTTTCAGGTTTGCTCGGTTCACTTTGTTGATGGACGTCCAACCAAGGAAAATCCCATACCAATATTAAACATGGGTTATACAGTCCAAGACATGACTACACCTGCAAGAAGGCCACCATTGGTGAGGAAGTCATTGAACATGAATACTCATAGATCAGCTTCAGAGAGCAAACAGTTGTCAACTCTTGAAACATCCTGTACTTCAGACATTCTAACAGCAACCCCATTACCAGCATCTGTATTTAATTCAAATGTCAGCCAGGAATGTTCTTCTGTGTGTTGTACCCTTAATCCTGGTCAGTGTTACAACAAGCCAAAGATGGTAGATTCAAGCACCCAGACAATTGACATCGTTGCTTTAGACCACAAGTATGGATATACTAAAAAGACAAGGAATGCTTCATGCCAACAAACTTCAGCTGAATTTTCTATTGACAATGTCACTAATGACTCGGATGCAAGGTTTTACACTGGTCTCAGTTTGACAGTACTATTAACATTAATTAAGACTTTATCAGTGTTTGGAAAAAAATTACCATACAAGCTCAGAGTTAAAGACCAGATACTTTCTGTATTGTTACGCCTCAGACTTGGACTGACTTTCTGTGACTTGGGCAGACGCTTTAATGTTTCTACGCAATTAATGAGCAGTATATTTAATTCATGGATAAGCATTATTGCAAAGCACTTGTATGATATCTGTGTTATGTGGCTTCCAAGAGACACAATACGTAGAACACTACCATTGTCTTTTGCGGATACATATCCAAATACAACGTGTATTATTGACTGCTCTGAAATTTTTATACAGAGACCATTTCAGTTAAACGCACGCGGGAAAACATGGAGCACATACAAAAACAATGACACAGGAAAATTTCTAATTGCAATTGCACCTAACGGGTTCATAATGTTTGTGTCATCTCTATTTGGTGGACGTGCCAGTGACAATTATATCACTAAAAACAGTGGCTTCCTTAACTACCTCCTCCCTGGAGACGAGGTTATGGCGGATAGAGGTTTCACTATCAGTGAAGATCTGTGTGCTAGGCGTGTCAAGCTAAATATTCCTGCTTTCATGAAGGGCCGGAAGCAGTTAACAGAATATGAGGTGATAGACACTAGAAGAATTGCTTCTAACAGGATTCACGTAGAACGAGCAATAATGAGGATGAAATCATACCGTATTTTGAATACAAAAATTGCAAATAAATCCCTAAGAAACGCCAACAAAACTGTTTGCACTGTTGCAGCTTTGTGTAATTTAAGGGATCAACTTATCAAGGAAACTGAAGACTAAAATTGAAACTCATGATAAGCACTGCTTTTTGTTTTGTTTTTGTTTTTCACCATTTTCAACAGTATTTCAGTCATATCACGGCGGTCAGTTAACCTAATCACTCTTTTCCTGGGTTAGCTGGTTTACCAGTACTAAATGCACATACTTATGCCAGTAACTGAAAACTTTCCTACTTGAATCTGTAAACCAGTTAACATGAAAGCAGGAATATTTAGCTTGACACGCCTAGGGGGAGAATGGCCGTAGACATATTTTCATGACCAGTTACCACACAAGTTGTGTGGCCGGGCCCGGAATCGAACCCATGATCCTCTAATTTGTAGTTTAGCGCTTTACCAACTGAGCTAGCCAGTCCGATTATGGCTATGAATATCTACAAAATTCATTAATGTTATGAAAAAGAAAACTGCCTCTGTGGTAGAGCTAGTGAGAAAAAATACCATTTATTATGAATCTGAATGCACTGATCTCTTGTGTTAAACTATGTGTATCATAATTTAAATGTAACACTGATCTACATTATTCATTAAAATGTGTACATTCATATTAATAAACATATTTCCCTGTCAGTGTTACTTTACTTTTAGACCCTACGATATACTGTAATACTGTAAAATATTTGTATCATGTGAGGATTTATTCTGTAAATTTTATGAGTTTGACACTATAATACTACAAGTAATTGGGTAATTGGCTACTATATGTATTTTATAAATGCATGTATATATTAGTGCTAGTAAGAATGAACAAAAACAACATTTTTAAAATCTCACAAAGTACAAGACTTTTACAGCAAATATATACAGTCTTAGTTTCAAGATTAACATCATTTGCAACATATTTTATTCAAATAATGTAAGCAACACAATAATTTTCTTAATTTTAATTTTTTATCAAATCATCATAATTGCACATAACAAATATTACAAATCATATAAATTATACTAGTTGAAGTGTTAGTGGAGATAAATAAATAAAAAAATCAAATGAGAAGCGAGTAAAAGTGAACAAAATAACTTTGGTTATATAAATCATTTCCTATATTCAATATAAGTAAACAGAAGTATATCAATATTCTGATGCCTGACGTTATTATTTAAAATAGTTTTTAATCTTAAATGAATAATTGAACAGTCTAAAAAATTGTTCGAATCATCTGCCTTACAGATGAGTTTCATTTCAATAGACTGATTTATTTTGAAGAAGTGTTGTGTTCCATCTTTACAGTAATATATATCACCAAGCCATCCACTGTCCACATAGTTTTTCCCATACAAAGATCTAAATGCTTTCATTTGTCTTCCATCATAGGCTTTTTTATGTATCATATAGTCCACAAGGTCTTCATATTCTAACCGTGGCCATTGATTTGGACTGTTCTTAGACCAGCTGGCATCATCTGGGGGTAATCCTAGAAAATAAATAAAACACCATAAACAATATACTTTATCTAGGTGGTCACTAAAAAGGTATTTCAACAGTAGGCCCTTTAATAAAAAATGTCAATTACGTCAATAAGTAATGTATTCACCGAATCAAATATCCAAACTAGATTCTATCCTTACACAAAACGATGAAAAAGTCACTCGACAGTCGGTTGTTTATGTTTACATGTACACTGATCTTTTGACTTGTCAGCTGTCTAACGAGCGAATTCAGTAAACACATGCCACGAACATATTACAAGGGAGTTCAAACATCGTATTCCGTGAACATAAAAAATTTAACTTACGAATTTCAGCGAGTTTTTCCATAATATTCTGAGAATCTTTTCAGCCAATTGACTTTCTGAAGTTTTATCTATTCTTCAGTACCGTAATGGCGGACAGGTCACATGACTAACAAAACGGCGGCCGTCAATTTGTCGATTCTGGAATCGTCTATATCCACGCATAAAGATAAATGTCGGTTATGTGTTCGAGACAAACTCCGTAGATATGCAAGTGAGAACAGTCATAAAGACGGACGAATCCTTATTATTATTTCAACAAAATTACGATATGTTCCTGTAAGACGTTATCCCCTCATTAGACCGCAGCTACCGTCAGCCAACCAATCAGCGGCGAGAAGAAGTGCTGCACAACTCTCACACACTGCATACAAGTGCTGTATCGATAATTCTCGACACCTCTTGCGCAGGTAGCGGTATAAAGGCTAAATACTGTCTGTTTCGATTTTAAAGTATCATGTCTTCAACGAAGGCATCGTAGTAGAAGCAGTAGTAGTAGTAGTAGAAGTAGTAGCAGTAGTAGTAGTAGTTGTGGTAGTAGTAGTAGTAATGGTAGTAGTAGTAGTAGTATAGTGGAAGCAGTGGTAGTGGTAGTAGTAGTATTTGTTGTTGATGTTGTTATTCGAGTTGTTGTTGTTCGTGTTGTTGTTCGTGCTGTTGTGGGTCGTATTGTTGTTTGTGTTGTTGTTGCTTTTCGTGTTATTGTTTATGCTGTTGTTCGTGTTGTTGCAGTAGTAAAGTAGCAATAGTGACTGAAGTGGAGGTATTTTTAGTTGAATAATTGGTTGATGTTGTTGCTTATGCTTATCTAACGGCAGATATCGTGTTTGTTTCTCAAATAGGAATACTGTCCAAACTGCTGGCACATAATGTATCTTGCTAGTTTAAAGGTCTCTGGCATTTGTTTTCTAATACAGTAAACCAAACAATTTATTATCTGTGGTCAAGGTCGGATAGATCTCTCGTAGCGGCTGCGCTCGGGATATATTCCATATACTTATTAAAATAATTTATTATATGAAGCAACAAGCTTACAAACAATGGTTTAATCGTACGATTCGTACGGTTAATGAAGAATACCATTCACTATACAAGCCATACACAGGCTGCTTTGCATTAACACCTTAAACACAGGCCACATTCACATGATACGGGGACGCTATATATAGAATGCATTTATATGCGGCGTGTTAACTTGGTGCAAATTAGCCTTGTTTACGTGTAAGTTTTAAAAGGCGTTCACCGCATAAACTTTCGTGTTTCTATATTTAGGCGATATATAAGATATGTACCTGCTTTATTTATACCACCTACTTTATTTGTTTACATCTGAACCTGAAAGGTGAAGGACATTAGGATGGTATTTTACATTTCCTGAACACTGACATAGTTGAAACAAATTTAAATCGAAAGTTGTTTCACAATATATTTATACAATTAAACAGCCACAATAACTAAGCACACATGCGGACTTCGCTTAAATGCCCGTCATGTTATATGTATTAAAATATTTTGTGAAAATGTGTATATCAAAGCCAATTAACAGTTATTGATTTAAATGTATTTGTTTCTTTCAAGAAGTACATGTCTTATAACTATAAGGTTACACATCAGTAAACAAATATCCACATCAAAGAAACACGACTTAATTTGAATGCTAGAATATAAAATATGTATATATTTACGAAACGTGACCTCTCAATGAAATAAAAATGAAATAACAAGAGCTGGCAATGCGGAAATATTTGCAAACTAAAAACTTATTTTCGCATATCACATTATTGGCGCAGCGCATGAGCACGGCGTCTATACGTGATGACTCTGACCTGAAACTTATGGTTATTGCGCTGATTTTATTCGTTTATTATTTGAAACGGTATTGGCCATCAATGAAGCTACAACAAACACAATCAATAATGAAAGTTGCAATGTTTGTGTATTCCTTTTTCACATTACCATTATTATAATAATGAACATTTTTATGTTAAATTGTACATCTTCTCCATAATTTACACTGGTCACCACAGCGTTTACACTCGTGATAATAAATAATGTAAACGTTGTTTTTTGTTTACAATTTATAAAGTATTCCATATAGTATGAATTGTATTTTTTTATCGCAATTTAAGTTTGTTCTAAAAGCTATTGATTGATATTTATTTATGTTTCTAATTTGGGAATGATAGTCGTGTAACCTGACTAAACTTGCTGACAACTGGCTATTGTTACATATTCCAGAAATAAGTAGCAAATCATAATAAAAATAGCATAGTAGCAGGCGCTGATACATCTGTGTAGCTGCTTACATGCGTATTGTCCGTTTGTGTTAGTTATGTTGTGCGAATAACACATCTTCATGCTGATGTGCTCATTTTTAAACCTTCCAATTTTTTAAGTATGCTAATCATTTAAATAAAAGAGTATCAGGTGTCGTTTTTTTAATTATAAGAATTTTATAAAACCATTATAATTAAACAATATGCTATGTAATATAGACATGCGAACATCGTTATATAATGCACTTCTTATATTTAAATGCTGGGTGTCTTGAAAAAGGTAATGATCTTCACGAAAAATGCATTTATCTTAGCCAATTTTGGTCCGATTTTGGTCTTTTTTCTTGACAAATAATATATTATGACGGGAATTTTTTGGTTAAAAATGGGAACACTATACACTTTTTAGCAGGAGAAATGGGGCCAAAGATCGGCCCCAAATTGGCCCTTAAAAATCACTGGCAAATCCAGAAGCACTTGATGGGTGTCGAAAAAAAGCTTGTGTATAGCAATATTTCCGAAATTCCTATTATTGTGAGAAAAAAACAAACACTAACTAGCAACAACCAATATTGAATGTAAGCACACAGTCATTAAGTTTAACAAACAATTATCGTTATGTAGCGAAATCGCAAAATAAGAAAATCGTCAAAAGCCCTTTGTTTTAAGGTAGGGTATGTATACTTTGCCAAAGTTCTCGCAGCGGTTACTCCCCCGCCCGTGAAGTACTTCTATTACCACTGTCACCACGCGTGAAAAAAACTTGCAGATTTGGAAGGATTTAGGGGAGACAACTTTGAGGAGATTGACGATTTTTTACAACAATGTTTATTATTCTGTATTATGATTGTATAAAAACCCCACATAAATATTGCATTATTTATCCAGGTATATATAATGTAGTTAAAATAAAAAACAGTGATACATACAAAGTCAGCATAACGACGAAAGGATTTTTTCTTTTGCATGTCCACGATTTTAATTGGCACCATGTGATTTGCATATGATCAAGTGAAACTTTATGCCGGCAGACACATTTATATAAACTGGTACTATGCTCGGAACCAGTTGAATATCTGCGCGGTGTTTGATAATTTGCCAGGAATCATTTAAGGTTTGATTTACCGCTGCCCTGTATGCATACGCCCTGTAAATGTCTCAAGTCAACAAACTACAAATAGTTGGGATATCCCAATTGTGTACATGTCTTAGGTATATGAATGGGTTTTCGACTGGAAAACGAAACATATTTTAACGGCGTAAAGATCTAATTTCGAAGAATTTTGAATATCAGTAATTCAGAACTTTTATAATAGTTTTTTATTCATCAAAGTTTATCGGTTTTATTTTACTTTCATTTTTTTGATCAGATCGTTCATACCCACTTTTAAATAAATGTATGGTTGAAGGGAAGCAATACCTACATACGTGTAGCATTCGAATTACTGTAGATGTACCGTCTGTTTACATTTTGATACAATTTACTGCTGTCAAATGGGTAGACACGGAAAAGAAATGACACTAAAAATATTATTATTCCGATGATCAAAGGTGGAATACGTGCTTCGAGCATTATTAGTTACACTATTAGTAACACATGGTGTATGGGATATACACCCTCAGTGGCTTCATGCCATACGAGAGTGCAGCTTTCATTAATGGGAACACTGATTCGGTTTAAAACATTGACACTTTAGATAACTTACTCTGGCCTTCAGTAGTTCAACATGTATTGACACTTGGATATTTTAAGAAGACAATGCCACGGCTCATAACTCCCATCGTTGGCAAGAATTGAAGTAAACAAACAACGTCGACATATTAATGTGGTCAGCACAGTCCCCTGATTTGAACCCCTTGAAATTGTATGGTTGCAGCTTATGAAAACATTTAAAATAACAGTTCCACCAGATCCACTCTGTTCAGAACTTAAAATACATATAAATGACATGGAATGGAATAGCATTCCAATTACATAAACTTAAAGGATAAAATCATAAATGCCAAGGTATGTGATGAAAATTCTGACCCGTACAGTTTCAATCACCACATATTGAGTTAAGGAAACGCTTATAAGGTAGACAATAGAACTATACAACTTGCCCTCATTCTGAGTATTAAAATGACAGCCATTGTTTAAGTGAACTCACTTTTGAAATGGCATTGGCAAAAAACGGCTCGTAGCTGATCCGCGAAATAGTAGTAACGCGCTGGCTTCACAACACAGGGGTCGCTTTAATCTTATTTACTTACTTGTCTTTCGCATGAGACTTAGAAGCACGTTGATGCTGCAAGCTTTGTAACTTTCGCCAACCATTGTATTCTGTGGAACAGGAAACGCGACATGCTCAGATTACCTTTAAAATATTGGCTGCTTATTAGAGGTGGATAATATCTAAATTAGTTGGACTGTTGTTATGACTAGTTACATACTTAATAAAGGACACAGTAGCCTGAGAAAAACGAGTACAGATATTTTAAGCAGTGTAGGTATAAGCACATCTATATTTTGTGTGTGTTCATTTGCTAAATCACCCTCGGCATTTAACAATTGCAATGATTTGTAGCTTTAATTTTTATGCTATTCACTGTGCACATTGGTTACACAATTCTACATTTTAGTTGTTCGCAACTAAATAATTTAAAAGCCAACCCGTCTAGAAATATGACCGTCACAAGTTTACTATGTATACACATTGTGTCTACACCGGTCTGACTGACCTGTGTACTCACGCTCTATTCATTATGGGCATTCGCTTCGTTCCAACATAGCTCGCAATGGTTGATTTAACATCGTATTGAGGTAAGATGCCAGTAAATCAGTGTGTTTCCCTCCGTGGTACATTCAAAATATTGGCTATAAGTCGTTTTTTATGGTATGAAAAGCATTTAGCAATGTCAGATATATTTCGAATATCCTATGAGTTTTTGGAACATTTGTTTACATTTCTTTGAATACTAACTTTAAAGATGAGCTTTTGGGGTGTGTTTACTGTGGCATGGGGCTAACTATGACAGCCAAAACCATTTTTTATACCTGTATCTGCGTTCAGGTGAGATGCATTTTCTTAGAAGAAACATGCAATATATTGTTACTCCACTTTTTGGAAAAGGAAAGCTTGTTCTTTAAGCTGATACCAAGCTTGCACAATATGAAATATTAATATTTGTCGTGTTATAATGGGACCATATGGGAATTGGATTTATATGTATCCAACCTCGAATTTGTACCCAAAACGAAAATGAAAGTAGCTTTTATATTTAACACGCTGTACAAAGTTAAACAATATCTACAGGTATTTTATTTAACATAAATATATTCTACTTTCAGTATTAGGTTGACATTGGACTGATTAATAGTATCAATAAAGTCAATTCTTCAAGCAAATTTCATACGTGGGATCATTTCATACGTAAGCACATTTCGCCTCTCGGGACGATATAATGCGGTTAAGTTCACAAAATCCATGAGATTCACAAAAACAATACAACAACAACATCAACAACAATAAAAACAAATACAACAACAACATCAGCAACAATAATAATAATAATAATAATGATAATAATAATAATAATAATAATAATAATAATAATAATAATAATAATAATGCACTAATACTACTATTAATAAGAATGATAATTATACTAACAAGAGCTGTCGGAGGACAGCGCGATCGACTTTTCTTGTGCTTGTCAGAGTTGCTGGCATTTGTTTTCTAAAACAAGAAATGTGGAAATTCCACAAAAAACAAATTCTTCTAACAAAATGAATTAAAGTCAGCACATCAACCAAATGTGTAGTAAAAGTGACCTTGACCCCACCCATCCCATATGCAATCCCAAGCGAGGTCTAGATATAAACTATCTATGTAATAAATTTCATTAAAATATCTTAATGCATTCTAAAAAGATTGATCGGAAACCGTTTTCCAATTTTTAGTAATAGTGACCTTTGTCCTTGACCTCACCCACCCCATACGCAATCTCAAGCGAGGTCTTGATTTAAGGTACCTATGAATAAAGTTTCGTTAAATTATCTCAATGCATTCTCAAGTTATTAAGCAGAAACCGTTTTTCTATTTTAGTTACAGTGACCTTGACCTTGATCCTATATGCAATCCCAAGTGAGGTATCGATATAAGGTATGTATGTATACATTTTCATTAAAATATCTCAATACGATAAAAAGTTATTGAGCGGAAACTGTTTTTCTATTTTTTGTAACAGTGACCTTGACCCCACCCACGCCATGTGCAATTCCAAGTGAGGTCTCGATATAAGGTGTCTATGTATTAAGTTTCATTAAAATAACTCAATGCGTTCTCAAGTTATTGAACGCAAACCGTTTTTCTATTAATAGTAACAGTGACATTGACCTTGACCCCACCCCATATATGCAATCCCAAGTGAGGTCTTGATATAAGGTATCGATGTAGTAAGTTTTATTAAAATATCTCAATTTATTTTCAAGTTATTTAGCGGAAACAGTTTTTCTATTTTTATTAACAGTATCCTTGACCCCCCACACCCCATATGCAATCCCTAGCGCGGTCTCGCTATAAGGTATCTATGTTTGCAGTTTCATTACAATAGCTTAATCCGTTCTCGAGTTAAAGAGTGGAAACAAAAAGTTGAAAAACTAGCTAACCGAAAAACTTGAACCTGTCCATATAGATTATATGTAAAATTTCTAAGTGTAAAAAGGCCCATAATATTGACAAACTTCAAACTAGAGTTATCGTAATTGGCCTATAAGTTCATTTTTATATAGGGAATAAGTGTTCTACGTTTGAATGAAATCCCTTGAGCCACTCCTGAGAAACGATATTACCACAAAAGTTTAACCTGTCCATATAGCTTATGTAAAATTTCTAAGTGTAAAAAGGCCCATAATTTTTACAAATGTCGAAGTAGAGTTACCAACCTTGGCTTGTACGTTCATTTTAATGTGGGGAATAAATGTTTTAAGTTTGAATGAAATCCCTCAAGCCATTCCAGAGAAACTAGCTTACCGAAAAACTGTAACCTAGCTCGGACGCCGACGCCGACGCTGGGGCGAGTAAATTGGCTTGCCTTTTCTTCGAAAAGACGAGCTAAAAATAGAATGGAATTTGCAAATTGCCCGTAATTACGAAACCACTGATACACGCAAAAGCGGTCGGTTTACACTCCAGTAATCATATCTTCAACATGCATACTATTACACGCGTATGACTTATATAAGTTTTTATATCCTAGTGGTTAACGCGTCGGACTATCGTTCAGAAGTTAGTGGGTTCGAATCCCATCATTTTCAAATATTTTTTTTACAGAAAATAAGGGGTTGCTAGCATAGATGCTTTATTAATTCAAAGATAAGACATTTAAAGACTAGTCTAAAAATACAACATAATTATGTGAGTAACTCAAAGTATTTAAAAACATTACAGAACAATATCGCACAACACTTTTTTGCTAATACGGATTAAACGCGTATAACACAGTCTTAGCATTCATATAACGTTTTTGTTTAAAAACGTTGTTTTAATCTAAAGCTTATTCTCTTCGATAGATTAATCTACTGTCTTCCACAGAGAGTGACCTGAAATACAACTGATAAAGGTCGTTTTTCGCTACATAAGTATATGTATATCCAGAGAATGCATGTTGGTAATTAAAATTTAATGGCATAATGTCTAGATGGAATGCCTTAAAATAGTATATGTTTGTAGCCCAAATATATCACGATATTGACTGGCCTTATTTATTTTACTTGTACACAATATTATTCTGCTGTAAATGACTGTATCTGGTTTTTACACCCGTTTACGTTTTTTATTAGTTGCGTACGTTTTACAATGAACCATTTTGTTCAGCTACTATTTTGACAGATACAATTCAAAACGGCATGATTGAGAGACAAAATACATAACTACACAATGGCGACTTATATTTTTCAATTCAAATTCATTACAAAGCCATAAAGGTATTGTATCGCCCCATGTTTTGAATAGTATAAATCGCCAAGCAAATGTGGATTCATTAAAAGGAGGTTACGCGAAAATGTTCGTTTAAATGTTCGACATTTTGGGAATAAAATGATAATTTATTAACATGTCGTGTTTGATGGTTTGTGCCAAAATTTAAATCGGTGTTTTATTTTCTTCTTAGAATAATTATAATACTTTCAAGATAAAAACATATATAGCCACTGTATTCAAGGTCAACCCTCTCTTATTGGCCAGATTATCCATGAAAATGGGTCGAGGTTTTCATTTAAACGTTATTATACGATCATTTAGGTGACCGCGTACAATGGGAGCAGTGCTGAAGAAGTCCTAGGCCACGGAGAATGTTTGTACGATAGAATCAATGTTAAACTATGAAAACGTAGTGTTTGGAACAAATGGAATACTGTTCACAGCTTATTGGTGCAGACCAGGTGAGCAAGTAAATGTTGTAAATGCTGTATTGTATAAATTGTTCTGCATACATTCTGCTTAGACACATGCTTAAGTAGATGGTCACATTGTAACATATGAGACGTATGAAACATTATATGGGATACATGTCTTAAAGTTTTGTATTTCCGATGTATTACCATTTTACATTAGGGATTTGATTTATTTTACATTAGGGATTTGATTTTCTGGTTATAATATACCATCTTAATACCATTTGTTTTCTTCAACAAATTTGCAAACCATTCTGCAAAGCACACTATAACGAGTCTTAAGTGCCAATATATTTCGAAACTGCTCTGTTAAGTATAGCGTTAAGTTAAATTTATGTTGTTATGCATAATAGGCAGAGTTGTGCCCAGTGTTACGCAAATAGCTTTAGTGTTTTCAGTGCTTTGATTTAAATATGCAGTGCCTACTAATGACAATCTACAGGGGTCAGAACGTGGCAACTTTACTTCGCCTTTATGACTGTGTAAAACACATTAACGTGGTATGAGCAGAGACTACCATAAGTCACCATCAATAGTTTTAAAATAGTTTGAATCAACAACGATAAACTGTAATTTTTCCAGATTATTTTTGTCTAATACGAACATCGAAAATAAAATTACATACCTACTTCTTTGTTTCGTTTGGGTCTATATTTTTCGGAACGACCTGTGAGAAATATACAATTACAATCCTCGTGCGCAGGTCTAACTGTTTGCACGTGGTCGGATCTATCCAAATTGATATCAGACCCGTCCACGTGCAAAATGATAGACCCGTGCACGAGGATTGTATTGTACACAGAAATACTAATCCACTAGAAGCATGTGTACATTCATGATATAGTTCTAAAATACATACATGTGCATGTACACATTCATTTTGTTGACTTTCCGCTACTGCATGTACAAAATACAAAATATATATTATATGTCAAGGCAGAAAACTATTTCTTAAAGAATATAATGACTTGTAACAGATTGTTTCTTTAATTGTGTGACACACTATATGATTTTCTATAAAACAAATTAATGCAAAGTATATCATGTTATTATTGTATCCTAGAAAAAAACATACGCTAAACTATACCACGCATTAAAGCCATTCAGCTTCTTATTTAGTGATACCTTTTTAACTTTGTTTTTGCTAAAAAATGTACCAACTACTTATATACATGTTGTATATACATTCTATATCGAACATAAATATCCAAATAAATACAAATCAGTGTCAGCGTTAATTGTTTAATTTATAAAGAAATGTATTTTTGTTAATGGACAACTGTGAATTTTTGTTATCAATAAACGATTGAATAAGACATTAATAAACAACGATTAACAGGTCCGATGCGAAAGAATTCACTACAAGAGCTTTAGCATCAGCACGCCAAATCGTTCTTTATTTACAGATAAACAATGATAATACAAACAATATACGATTCTATGATCCGAAAACACATTCTGCCATTACAATATGAATTATAATGTACAGTCTTGGAACATTTATATATGTGCGTGTTACGTTATAAATTTATAAACAATATTAAGGAGATAAACTGAGAAAAAGTACCTGCTAACATGGTAGAAAGAAACCATCAGATACACACCTTCTTTATGTGATTCAACTATGCGGCATTTGTGTCGCCTTCCGGTATGTAAGTCGGATATTGAACTTTGTAGTCGGCCTTTCTGCGTAGGCCGACTATGAGTAAAATATCCGTAGTCGCATGCGCGCTCTCGGTTTTCACATGCTGCCCGTGGACAGGTATTTCCTATGCAGAAAGACCTCCTACTCGGTCAATATCCTATACATAAAACATATCTGATTTCAGATGAGGTCAACATATAATGTGATGCTGTTGGCATTGATTCAAGGTTTACATAACTTTAAGGATAAATAATGATACCAGTAGTAGCTCTTGTTGATCTTGTTGTCTTTGTTGGTGTTGTTACCGTATTGTTATATTGTGGAAGTTGAAGTAGCAATACAAAGATTCTCGTTAATTGTATTATTTCGCTCATAAATATTTTGAAATTAAATTCATCCGTTTGAACACGATATTTGCTAAGTATAATATACAATTCGAAACTATGAATCCCTGTGATTATTTAATTAATCATTCGTCATTTTCCGGCACGATGCAGTCCAAGGACGTTGTTCTAGAAAAAACGGACATGAATGCATTGAAATGGTTTTCGAATAATGAATTAACGTTTCATTTCATCGGCAAGTCTAACCAATCAATTAACATTGCCGAGTGTCTTCAATCAGTGAATGCATGCCATCTAATGGATACTTCCTTTGAAAAACATTATACTTTTGTGAAGACAAATGGTGGCGGTATTCTGATTGTAACAATTCTCAACAAAGTCACACTCGGGACCTACACATGTGGGAAACATACAGTCCAGGAAACTGTGAAAATTGGGATATAACACTGTATGAAACAGACACAACAACACACTTCGGTCAACGTTACTAGACCAGGTATAATTGCGTTTTGTATGAGGTAGGCAGCGATTATGCAAATTGAACGAGTTACCTTATAGGCATATATACATTTCCTATCCTACGCACTATATTAGAAGAACATATTTTCTCTCAATTACAGTTCGCAAACCATGGTTTATATAGCCGTACCCATTGTCTTATGATTCATAAACGTCATATACATGTACGAAACGAAGCTGGTTATTCCGGAATTGTTGACGCCTAATTTTAATAATATTTACACTAGGACAAATACTTTTATATTGACATATCTGGACAACACAATACTAATTGTGTGTTGTTGGTAAGCGTGGAACAACTTAAGAAATTATATGATTACAGAAGAAGAACATACAACTGGCCCCAACCACGCACAAAATAAATGGTTGTCAATGACTGTTTTTTTTTCAGTAGCAATCTCAGATAACCCAACAGTGTACACACTTGACCTTTCTTCGAGGGGCATCTTAAAAGGCTCCTTGCTACTTCTGATTCTGAATACACTTCGTCTCAGCGCGCTTATTATCTACAGCCACATACTGATAAGGATGAGACGTGAACAGTATATCGGTGCAGTTTTACAAGCTTATTGGTATGTGGCTATAGGTAAAGACATTGTTTGTTTTCTCAAGCTCAAATGCAATTGGAAAATTGGGCAACTAATTTGGTATTTTAATTGTTCATATATCTGCCTATTTCATCGTATTCCTATTAAGTGCGATATCTTTCTTTTGTATAATCGGTTTTACAATTAGTCATAGGACATATAGACTCATTTGTTCTAAGTGGATCATGTCACACTGCTGGTAGATGACTTTTACTTGACAATGCAACAAGTAGGTCTTTCAATTCACATCCGGTATAACGTGGGCAATTTAAAAAATAATAAATTAACGTCATTCCATATGACTATATTCCGTATCTTCAAAGCGCATCCTCAAATTTAAAACCGTTCGCCAAACAATCGATCCGTGAGCATTTAAATGCGAATGCGGACGACACTGTATCTCACTCAGCACGATAACGATTTGCGTATTTGCAGAATAATGAACGTAGACATGGTGAAGAAGTGTTCCCAATAAACCATAAACCATGTGTAAATAATGTTGCGTATTTGCATACATATTCGCAGTCGACAATATCAAAATGTAAACAACATAAGAAATATTTACTCTTTTAATGTAAGAACAAAACTAAAATTTCGATGGTAAATGCGGATATATGTACAGGGAATGGCGCGTAATTGTAATTATTGCGATACGGATACGGATGCGGATAAGGATGCGGACATATAGAAAAAATCGACCTTACTTTGGATCTGAAAACACATCTATTGCTCACAAGGGTTTTGTATTCGTTGCATTCTTTTGTAAATACCCATTAAAGCGAAGAACACAAACTTGTTAGAAGCAGTGCATGTTTATACAAAGCCAGCACATCGCGCAACCATTTTTACACCGTGTCCGTGAGGATTCTAGAATTTACATAATGTAACTTATGTTACGTCACATAGGCAATTGTGAATGGAACACGATTTTACTTTACAACAAGGAGGTCCGTTTAAAAAGCAGATGTCTTCAGGTGATCTGTGCTTGTTATTATCATCCGCAGTTTCTTCAAAAATGATCATTCTGATTGCGTCATTCCAGGCCAGGCGATGTAGTAAACAATTCGACATTTATAGCTTGTTGTCAATGTTTACTCTGCAACACTTTTCTGAAATTAACAATTATAAATCAATGGCCGTCAATTCGGTTTTGTCTTAAGGCATGCGCTATAGTAATCGTTAATTAAGCTGTCCAAGATACCACATTTTAAGTGTATAATATGGCCGCGTCTAAACAAAACTACTAAACTATAGCATGAAGTATAAGCGCTATTCATATGTGCTATTCGAGGTAATATCAGGTTTCCTTAGTTTCCAATTTTGGCACATCTCAGCGTGTTGTACTGTGATTTATCATCTCTAGTTCGAGACAAGCTCTCATACTGATCATCATCAGAGCTGAAAATAATTGTAAATTCGGTGTGATACTGTAGGCTCACATCAACAACAACAACAACAACAACACGACATGTCTTGTAAATGTATCAAAAAAGAACATATTTTCTTAAAGAGACAACGACGGTGCCTTTTATTCGCTCTGATTATATCTCTTTTCGGTTCGCCCTGGTCCTCTTTATCTCAAAATAGGATATTCCATATTTGTCATAATTATGTTAACATACTTACGCTGCTCTTTTTCGTGTTCTACATGCTACTCTAGCAGTATCTGTATCATAGAGAATAGAAGCATACATTCGCAAAAGCGTCACCAAATATTTGTTTATGCATAGAAAATGATGTGATAGTTTAACGTACATGTAGTACAATATTTAATATTTTTAAAAGTTTGTATTATACTCGTACTAATCCGATGCAACAACATAAATATTGTCATGAACAGAAATGTAGAAAACATTTATGCTTATTTTGAAAACAATTGAAACGCGCACGTTAATAAAACACACGCTGAAAACTTATACACAGTTAAAATTTAAAAATATAAAACGATTGCTTACATACAGAAACTATTCATGACCTCAGATATAAGAGGGTGTGTTTGCTTAGATCAACATGTACCTGTTACATCCGTAATCTCTGCCAAAGTGTCCAGTTGAAATGATTCGAATAATACCGCTCTGTTAGTTTCCATTTCTTTCCTGCTGACCATGTTCTCAGAGTTGTAACCTAATTTTGTTCCAATAGGTTGATCATCAGTTTCTTTATTCGCTGCATTAGGAGACATAAGGAGGCGGACTCGGGATGCGTTTGTAACTGACTCCGTAGGAATCGATTCCGAATCTACACCGAAGGCCATGCTGCTTGCCATTTGGGCATTGACCTGTTGCGGAGGAGGCGTCAGTGGTGTAATCTCGTGCGAGTGCACGCTGTGTCGGTCAATGACTGGTGCATTGGAGGTCTTTTTCAGTCGCCAATGTGTTGTCGGGCGTTGTGGACGTTATTACCTCTCCGACTGCCACAGGAAAAGAAATAATATAAAAACTATCAGCATTACATGATAAATATCTAAAACGCATTGTATAATGGTATCAGCAACCGAAACACTGTAACCAAAATGTTTTGAATAACCCATCACTAGCGTCAAAATTACATCACATTAAGCGCGTTCGCATCTCAACGTATCTCAAACGCACGACGCAACGCATACACCTATTGTGATAGAAATAACATAATAATTCACATAAACTCCCAGGTTTTACATACCAGTCTGTTGCACCGTGTACTTCCGGTACAGGAACACAGAAAGGGAAAGAGCAGTGACACCCAGAATGAATGCACAAGAAGCCGTGATTATGATGATTAAATTGGCTGAGTCGAATGCTGAAAGGTGACTCGTGATGTTTTGGATAAAATATACCTATACGATTTATGTTATTATTTGATTAACGAGTATTTAAATAAAACAAGTGATACATGTATATTGTATATATTACTATTTGTACTGTAAATATGTTGTTCCAGTAAATTGAACATTTAATCGATTCGTTGTCTTTTGTAATATGAAGTTAACTATATCGGTACGTTTAATATCAGATCAATAAAACGCACAATTAAGCTATTAACATCTACAGTATGTAAACATGCAAGTGAGAACCGTTGTAAACATGGACGCATCGATACAGGTAAATTAGACGATTTATAAATGCAGACGATTGCAGCGTGTTTTAAACAGAAAACCACGATTCCCCCTGTTTACAATAAATGTTTGATCCCCTCATTAGCAACACAATTTAAACCGACTGTACAGGTGATCCGCTTCTAGCGTCTTACCATGTTTACTTTCCGTACCGGTTTCTACCGTGTCTTTCCACGTTGTTGATGTATCGAGAAATACATCCCGTTCGACTGTGGCATGATCTATAGGTACACGAGTTGTCGTGATGTATTTGAACCGATAAAATACGGTACTTAAGTCATGTCATCCTATAAATACGCTGTCCCAATACAATAGGAGAAAAGCAGTGTGATAATGTAGTTTAGATAATGAATAATGCATCTCTTAAATGCAAATACAGTGCAACTACTAGCCTTGAATAGTTGTGACATTCTCGCCACACGTCGTAATATCTTCATTGAATACACAGGGTACGTTCACGGTGTCTGTACTGACTGGCATTTCTTGAAACATAACTAATATGTGTTATTAGAACTTAGAAATACAGTTAATAAACATACATGTTTAACACAGTTTCTTATAACTGCGTAAATAAGTTGATGAACATAATTAGGTTAGGTTATTTAAGTTGTTGGTGTTAGTTGCACATATTCACACAGCTTTTAATACATGGTAGACACCAGAATGCATCGCACATTTTCAGCTTCGTAAAAATGCTACGCTTGTGAAGAATCTTAATGTATCGTGTTGCTTCAAGTGCTAGATGCTATTGAAAGGTTATATATAAAAAAAATGCAATCGGTCCAATTTTGCGTTATACTTTAAAATAATGTTTAACGTTTTTGAACTGTCAACTGCCAAAAATGCTGTTTTTACATATTATAAATGTGTTGTATTACCCTCAACTAGAACAACAAAACACGGTGGTTCCCTTCTGAGTATCAATCCTCTTCATTGTATAATTCCAATTTACAGATAAATATGTATTACATTGCATATATACTATATCTATATATGAGAACACACTATTAAACAGCATTTAACGCAACACAAAATACACACAAACGACATGTACAACATAATTCACCACCTGAGTATTATATGGGAATATCTGCTTCTTTAACAAATGTTAGATAGGCCTTTGTAATACTAAGGTGGCCATAATACGTTTTACTTACGATGTCTGGAAATGTCAATAACGTTGCTGAAAATCGGTTTCCCATCTTTAAATGTTGTGCATTTCCATTGGTCACCTTCACTATCATCAGAAATGGCGCATGTAACACAATCTGTTTCCATACAAGAACAGTGCACTGTTTTCAGAGATTTAGTGTTTATTTCGAAATGTGTGTCCTTGTTTATAACTTGAATCATGTTGTGAAAACAAGGAGAAGCCTTTTCCTTTCTATGAAAGACGGCTAGATCTGTATTTAGGGTTGCGATACATGACATCTCCAACGTTGTTAAATTCAACAGCCTATAGTTCATGGTTAAATCCAGCTCGGCTTGACCTGTAAATATTTGTTTTTGAATACGTACACTGTAACACATTGCTCAACTAAATATATATATTTGTAGGAGTTGACAAATTATACGTTTTATTATTACACACATTTATAATATCAAACTGATAGTACATTGTTGTTTGTATTAACTGTGCATGCACGTGTAAGCGGAATGTATAGCATTACAATTACATGTTATCTTCTACAAGTTGTGGTCCGTTAAGAACGATTTAACATTTGTTGCGTAATATGACATGTAAATATCAAATTAATAAATAATATGGTTTTAGTTGCTTTACTTTCTCCAAAAACGTTAGTTACCTGCAGCGAACAAAAAACTAATCTCACACGCTATACACTTTTTTCATGTTTCCAAATTATTGAAAGCAAGAGTATTTAGCGTTTATAGTCACAAGTCGTATACTAAGAATTTCAGATGAATTAAATTATATTGAGCGACGTTATGCAATTACTAAATAATTAAATTGTAGCGCGGTTCACTTCCTTGTACGAGCAGTGTGATTGAGTCAGTACTGTATAACAATAACGAGATGTTGCATTTGTTAAACGCACTTAAAGATATTATGCCTACAAAAAGGCGCCAAGTGGGGTATGATGGTCCTTCCCTGGCGCCCCTTTTCGTAGGTTGTAATAGTTTATTATAACTATTATAATATAGTATTCATATCTCCAATATAAACTACATATAGTGGGAAGATATTTTAGGTTTTCTGGAAAAGAGATGATTATAGTATATACTAGGTATTGTTGGTTTAAACATTCTGCATATTGGATACCAATAGTTTGCACACGTATTCTTACAAAATAGAAACAAAACACACACTTATATCGATGGCTTTTACATTGTTATCATAGCTCGCATATTTCTAAGGTAAAATTTTGATAATAACTTGTTGACTTCGTTTTTAAAGCATTATCGAATGGAAAATGTATTCGCTTGATTTTGACTGATTCAGCCAGTAAATTCACTTTATGTATATTGATATTGTTGTATTGTATTGTTTTTGGAATTAAAGAAAAACATATATCATGTATACAGCATTTAATTAAATAAAGTTTATTAGGTTTCAAGTCATCTATGAGCAGCTAAGTATGGCAGTATGCTCAATATTTCGTCTTGAAATTACGCATGTGCTAGCATTTGAATTAAATTAATCATGTATGATATACTTTAGAATACACATTTCTATAAAACATGGATATTCAGTTAAAATATCGAATCGTCACATCGTCGTGGTAAAGCGCAGGATAAAATATTGTTGGCAGAAACAGACATCTGTACCAATGTGTTAATCAACTGTCGTTAATTTGAATATAGTGTGTTATATATTATTGCTAGTATCTTTTTTGAATTGTAAATATAATGTTTGGAAATGTTCATACTAGTGCACGTGCATACATTAACATAAATGCGTACTAATATAGACATTTAACTCTTACGTATGTGTAACGTAACAAGGAAAATACATTATACATATATTGAATGTAATGAATATATTAATAACAATTTGTGGTTACTACACGTATATGAACCTTAGACATTTGCATATGTTTACATTTAAAACAAAGTGAATCAATTTAATTTATATTGTTTAGATATTCGTTCATTATAATTCTTTAGGTATGCACAGCAGACACTCCTATCGTATGGCTCTGTTGATTGCAGCGCTTGTTCGAGAGCGACCACAGAAATGGTTTGTCTATTGCATGTGGTTATTCAGGACAATGTTGGCAACATTAGGCTTGAACTTCAAATTGATACAATTGCATGAATAAGAAGTCATACGTTTTTTGAAGTCATTGTGTAAATATCATTAAACAATTGCATACGTATTGTTACATAATTATCTCGCAATTCTAAGTTTTATTCATTGGGATAAACGTCTGGAAAGTTCACTTTGCATTTGTTTATGTTGTGCATTACGGCAGCATCAATAGACTAGTTCCTTGTTGATTCTTTATACGAGAAAGAACCAGTATGCTGTAGTATTTTAAATCAAAGATATTTGCAAGTCATGTCCTTAGCATAATTTATAAAAACACGTAAATGCAAGCATACATTTGCGTGTGTTACTTTAAAAAAAACCAGCAAATTATACAGGTCTTATATTACTAATAAACTCACTAAGGAAATTGCTTAAATATTATTCAGGTATATGACAACCTATTTTAGTTGACTCATCATTATCATGCATGTCATCAGACAACGCATAATTACGAATAAGTGTTATTCACCTCGAAGTACAACATTTTTGGCTAGTACTCTGTCTTGTACGTGTTTTAAGCCCCAGTCACGCTGAGTCTTACGTCTTTGAGTCTCATGACCCTTGAGATATTTGCATTGTTTGTCAAGCCGCAAGACGCATGTTGTAGTAAAAGACAACTTAAGTCACTTTAGTTGTAGGTTGAAGTAGGTGATCGTACATTTAGAACATATGACTACGTAGGTCGACGTATTTCAAGTTGCGTTGACGCAGGTAGTTGTAGGCTACGTAAGTTCCACTACGCACGACAACGTACTTCAAGTTGCGTCGACATACAATGTCATGTATGCAGACATACATGTACGACTTCCCGCGGTACAAAGAATGTCTTCTGACAGATATACATGTTGCTTGTTTATGTATGCCTTTTGTTTTTAATTCACCAGCTCTTTACTAGTTTCCATTCTGACGACAATGCCCTTGACCATTATACCTGAGATGCAGTGTCAAGCTATCTGGGCTTATAATAGTGGAAGTGGTGCACATTAAGAAGTCAAACAGATAAGATGGTAAATATAAGAAGACGTCGCACATACCAATAACTGTAGGAAAACAAAATAACAACAGAGTTTGAGAGAACAAGTATACATACTTTTAAGGCTTAGTCACGCAGTATGCCGACATAGCTGATTGAGTTATACTTAGCGCACTGTATTGAAAACTTTACATACGCGTAAAGCACGCATAAGCCCATACCAGAGAAACGAAACAGTTTACTGGTTATAATTATTGTGTTTTCACACGTAAATGAACTGTAAACTAATGTATCATTTCAATGGTAATGTACGTACTATGGACACATTTAGTTTTGCAGTCCTATGTACAACATCTAAGTGCTTGATCTTTTCTGTCGGTTTTTATTATAATCAGTGTGAACGTTTACATTTCTCGATTTCATTACAATCACCGGCGGTTTAGCAACTGCTATTGCAATCAAAGTGAAACAAGGCAGACATGATTTATACATAGAAGTTAGAACCTTTGGGACAACTCTCTGTTTAAACGTATATCTCTTGCTGATTTTGATAAAACGGAAAGAAATATAACGATAATATCAAGTTTAATTTATGTATTGCAGTACATTTATGTTATTTGATTGAAGTCAATTATTAACGTGACAATTAGCTTTAAATCTAATTACCTTTATTCTTATGAGCGCAGGGACAGTGCCATGTTTCAGCAGATGATGCTGTTGAGCAAGTCTGTTAAATGTAATACCATTAAAAAAGAAAATAATTATGTTTAAAGACACTAAGGAGTGCGCACTGAACTCTGCAAATAATCGAATACTAATCTTTGAATTGCTGCTCTATTGTTTGATCAGACTTCAATGGTTTCGATTACACATGCCTCTTACTGATCGAAAGATTAGTTTTATACAGTAAAATCCAGTAAAGTAGATTCCAATAGATTCCCAATTTCCAATAGATAAATCATCTGTCAATTTCCTTTATTTCCTTTAATTCAGATGTTGCTATTCTGGTGTCATTGGAAAATGGTTTTCTCTACATAAAGCAAACAATATTTTATTTCCAAGACAAGAGAGCCACATGGTCGTTTAACGCTCACCTGAGTATGAAGATATGGGCCTTGCGGTTGTAGATGAGATTATATTTAAAGTCATTTTGCTACTTAAGTCTATACAAACCATGTGACCCCCGGGGCGTGGCCAGTTTTGACCCTTAGAGGAAAAATGTGAATACACATCATAGAAAACCAATAGAGGATGTCAAATTATCAAATATGAAATTCAAACGATCTTTCTGGCAAGAGACAAAGGAAACGGACTCGAGCTTAAATAAATAGATTTAAACTAAGAAATCCCTTATAATTCCGCAGTTCCAGGTCGAGATATTATGTCCACAAACATGTTCATAAAGTTTGCCGAAGACTGGATGAAAACTGGTGGACCTAGGGTGCGGAATCGGGCGTGAAATACCGACCGACAGACCGACCGACAAACCGACGAACTAAAATAATATAACCCGCCGTAACCGATGTTGAGAACAATTCCATGTATGGCTAGTTGAATGACTATTACTTCTTTAGACGGGATAGTTTTTGGCTAAATATTTTAGTTTCAAATTGAGTTGTCTCAATAACAAGGCTATTCCATTAACTGTTCCTGCTTCTATATATTAAATGTTGTCGGTACAATTGCAATTGTATAAAACTCCAAAACGCAAGCGATAGGTTCACTTAGATTAAAACCGGTTATTTTTCTACATTCTCATTCGCAACAATACCGTAATCGGATTCATTGTCTTTCGTTGATCGTTTGACTTTTAGGCATTTTAAATTTGTCTTCGTGTTTGAGAGCTAACACTTAAATTGACTAAGCGTATTAAACAGGTTTTGTTCTTAAACAATAGTCATCTATGATGAACAAATTGGGTATTCAGGTGGATTTGTTGTGGGCGTGTCAATAACTGTGGATGAGTCATTTCGGTAACTTGACAGATCTAGTACATTTAACATGGGTTTCTATATGGTGACGTAAATATAAACGTAAATTTGTTTTCTAAAATACACTTACTGGCAATTATTCTAACATGTTTTAAACGAATAGTTATGTAATGCTAGGTTACATCTGTCTTGCGGTAGGCTACGACCGCCACGATAGGCCACTCATCGCTGATCGTGGTCTTTTTTCTTAGATTTTATGCTTGAATAAGATATGATGAGAGTCCATACGTTGTGAAACGATGTTCTGCGCTCGGTTGCGATCTTCGCGATTTGTCACAGTGTGATCTCAAGTTCAGATCAATCTCATACGGCCCGTTTGGATTGTTTCGATCTACGATTGCGTCTCGGTCTGACGCGATCATTCCGATTGGTTCCCCAAATAAGGATGTTATAATACGTGCAGATGGGTTGCGATACGTTCATCAGAAAATACATATTTATCACGAATCAATGATCTTCGTTACGATAGGATACTATTGTGGTCGCGATGTCTTTGACGATGTTTATGCACGATTAGATACGATTATTTGGGCATTGTTACGATGCAATACGATCTGAAACGATGAAGCCGATAGACAATTGATCGCCTTAATCGTAGAGAATTTTTGAACCGAGCAACAGTTTTCTATGATTAACACGATTGCAACTACTGACATCAAAATCTAATAAGCTCTGATAGGATCACCGCATATAGTCCACGATTAAGAACACGATTTCAGTCATGCCGCGAATCGTGATAGTGGGAACCTAGCATTATATACATACATTTTTTTAAAATAATTTATCAGATTTCGTTATATGAACGACTCGACAGTCAAACATTTTACCATATATTTGTATATCTGCCACCCCAATGTAAAAAAAAATCGAAAATCTCCAAGAACTTCAAAAACAGAAAGATTACTATTAAGATGAAAAATCAACATTCCCTTAATCATTTTTACAATAAGGCCCACGTGTAAATACATACTATTTCAGAAAATGATGCGCGTAGACAAAGACAAGGCTATACCGCTGTTACATTTGCACTTAATTTTGTTTCGTTTTACATCAATGAAAGTGAAATAAAATGATGGTCGGTATCAAGGAATGACGTCATTGTGACAGACGTGATGAACGCGCCAAAAACATTACTTTGTTTCGTTTTGCTTGCATGCTATTTCTTCTGTTCACACTATGTTAAAATCAAAATATTGTATTGTTATATAATCTATAAATAGACGCTCTTCGATTGTTCCGAACAGTCATTTACTGAATATAAATGGCAAAGCCGGTTAACCATGTCTTATGGGCTAAGAATAGATTGGTCGATTACCCAAAATGTGTACTCGGCTTTAAATCACGAGTATGAATCAATATTTAATACTTCGATTCTAACACGGCTTTTAACAAATCATTAATGCGTATAAGTCGTGTACATGCAACGCTTTTCTTGTTAAGAAACTCCAACAAAATTCGTTAGTAACGGCTGTTCTGTCAGTCAGGTTTTACCACCATAATTTACATAACTTTAGAAGCTGTTTTCGAGCGTTTAATCAAAGTTAAATCGCTAAATACATTTAGGACGACAATTGTTTGGTAACAATCCACATCCGACATGTGTTATATACATCTGGGCGTGTTTCATGGATTATTTTCTAATTGTTGTAAATGTTAATGTTACTTGTGGGGGATTTAATTGGGTCTGAAAACATGATTTGCTACCAGTTGTAAATCTCAGTCAAAATAAACGTGTTTTTATTGAACATACCGATATCAAACATAAGTTATAATGTGTATCAGTCATCAGCAGTAATATTTCGTTTTTGTTAATGTCATTGCATGCTTATACAAACCCAATACACCTCGCGACCATATAAAAAAGCTCTTTTGTGAATTGCATCACATGGATACTTGTGAATAAAACACAGTTTTACTTAACTACAAAGGCGTCCGTTTAGAAAGCAGATTCCTTCTGATGTCGTAATCCCATTTAGGCGATGTATTAAACAATTTGACATTTAAACCATGCTGTCACTGTTTAATATACAACACGTTTCTGCAATAAACAAGTATAAAGCAATGTTATACGCTGTCAATCACGTTTTGTCTTAAGGCATGCGCTATAATAATTATAAATCAAACTGTCCAATATACCAAATTTAATGGAAGAACATCCCTGCATATTTACAAAACTACTGAACATTATCATGAAGTATAAGCGTTATTTAGATGCGCAATTCATAAATCTACACATTTATATTAATATAAAGTTACCTTAATTTTGGCACATGTTAGCGTGCTGTACTGTGATTTATCATCTCTAGTTCGAGACGAGCTCTCGTACCGATTATCGTCAGAGCTGAAAATAATTGTAAATTCGGTATGATAGGTTCACATGGAAACAGCACCAAGACAGATACATGCTGATTTATCAAAAAAAGAAGAACCGAACGAGAAAAAACAGTGTGTTTTTATTCGCTCTGACTATATCTCTTTTCGGTTCCTACTCATCTTCTGTATCTCAAAATAGCATATCCGATATATGTCATAATTCTGTTAGCGTACTTACGTTCTCTTTTGCTTTCCACATGCTATCCCAGTGTCTACTTTACAACACAAAATAAACATCAATTCGCAATAGTTTTACCACAAATAACTTTTTGCATCAAATAATGTGATAATATAACGTAGTACATATGCATAATATGTAAAAAAAGCTGTGTATTCTGTTCGAAGTTATCAATGTTACAGCATTTATACTATCATACACATGAATACAGAATACAATAAAACTATTATACCGTAAATGATAATATGTTTTGATTTTAAATGAAATTATACAGTCGGCAAAAATGCAAGCGAAAACTCTTTAAATCTAGACAAGTCGATACAGGTGAATCAAACGATTTATATATACATACACTTGAGTATTTGCATTATGGAAGTTCACGTTATACCTATTGTTCATAGATGATTTATCCCCTCAATACAAACAATAAACGACTATAGGTGTGTACAATCGTTGTTGTTTAACTCTAAATAAGATTATTGTTATATGTGTTGCTTGTTTACACGAAAGTAATAAAAGACGCAGTCAAGTCAAGACACGTGTTTATTGTAGTAGTAGTGTATCTTTGTCATTGTTATTTGTTTTCTTTCCTATTATTGTTCGTGTATGACCCGCATATAGTTACTTTAAAACTAATTGGAACTAATTGATACTTACACGTTTATAAAACACGTGAACAATAGCTACATGTAGTACTTAGTTCTATTTGAACAGATACATTTATGGAATGGCTAACATACAAAATCAAGTCAGACAATCATATAATAAAGCGTGCAAATGCTTAGATCATCACTAACCTGTAACAACCGTAATCTCTGCCAAAGTGCCCAGTTGAAATGATTCGAAGAAGACCGCTCTGTAGCTTTCATTTCGTTCATATTGCATTTGTTCTCAGAGTTTTGATGTAACGTTCCTATGTGCTTATCATCAGCGTCTTTTCTCGCTGAATAAGGAGGCGGTATTGGAATGCGTTCGTAATGGTTGGTACTTACAATTGACTCCGCAGAACTCGATTCCGAATCTAGACAGGAGGTCATGCAGATTGTTATTTGGGCATTGACCTGTTGCGGAGGAGGCGTCAGTGGTATAATCTCGTACGAGTGCACGCTCTGTCGGTCAATGACTGGTGCATTGGAGGTATTTTCAGTCGCCAATCTGTTGTCGGTCGTTGTGGACGTTATTATCTCTACAACTGCCACTTGAAAAGAAATAATATAAAAACTATAAACTATCAGCATTACATGATAAATATGTAAAACTCGTTGTATAATTGTATCAGCAACCGAAACACTGTAACCAAAATGTTTTGAATAACCCATCACTAGCGTCAAATGTACATCATATTCAGCGCGTTCGCATCTCAACGTATCTCACACGCACGACGCAACGCATACACCTATTGTAATAGAAACGGAATAATTCACAGAAACTCCCAGGTTTTAAATATCAGTCTGTTGCACCGTGTACTTTCGGTACAGGTACATAAAAGGGGAAAGAGCAGTGACACCCACAATGAATGCACCAGAAGCCGTAATTATGATGATTAAATTGGCTGAGTCGAATGCTGAATGTGATGTTTTGGATAAAAGATACCTATACAATTTATGTTATTATTTGATCAACGATAATTTCAATAAAACAAGTGAAACATGTATATTGTATATATTAATATTTGTATTGTAAACCTGTTGTTCCACCTAGTAAGTTGAACATTTAATCGACTCCTTGTCTTTTGTAATATGAAGTTAACTATATTGGTACGTTTAATATCAGATCAATATAATGCACAATTAAATACATCTACAGTCTGTAAAAATACAAGTAAGAACCGTTATAAACATGGACGCATCAATACAGGTAAATTAGACCATTTATAAATGCAGACGAATGAAGCGTGTTTTAAACAGAAAACCACGATTCCCCCTGTTAACAATGAATGGCTGATCCCCTCATTATCAACAAAATTTATACCGACTGCACAGGTGATCCGCTTCTAGCGTCATACCATGTTTACTTTCCGTACCGGTTTCTACCGTGTCTTTCCACGTTGTTGATGTATCAAGTAACACAGCCCGTTCGACTGTGGCATGATCTATAGGTACACGAGTTGTCGTGATGTATTTGAACCGATAAAATACGGGACTTTAGTAATGTCATCCTATAAATACGCTGTTCCAATACAATAGGAGCAAAACAGTGTGATAATGTAGTTTAGATAATGACAAATGCAAATAATGCAAATACAGTGCAACTACTAACCTTGAACAGTTGTGACATTCTCGCCACACGTCGTAATATCTTCATTGAATACACTGGGTACGTTCACGGTGTCTGTACTGACTGTCATTTCTTCCAACATAACAAATATGTGTTATCATGACTTAGAAATACACTTAATAAACACACATGTTTAACACAGTTTCTTGTAACTGTTTAGGTAAGGTAATGAACATAATAGTTTAGGTTATTTTAGTTTTGGGTGTTAGTTGCACATATTCACACAGCTTTTAATACATGGGTGAACACCAGAATGCATTGCTAATATTCAGTTTCGTGAAAACGATACGCTTGTGAAGAATCTTAATGTATCGTGTTGCTTCAAGTGCTAGATAATAGTGAAAGGTTATGTATATAAAAAATGCAGTGGGTCAAATTTTGCGTTATACTTTAAAATAATGTTTAATGTTTCTGACTGCAAACTGCCCAAAATGCTGTTTTCACATATTATAAATGTGTTGTATACACCTCAACAAGAACAACAAAACAAACAAAACTCGGTGGTTCCCGTCTGATTTCAATCATCGTCATTGTATAATTCCAGTTTACAGATAAATATGTATTAAATTGCATATATACTCTATATATACACGTATATGCGAACACACTATTAAACAGCATTTAACGCAATACAAAAACACACTAACAACATAATTCGCCACCTGAGTATTACAATGGAATATCTGCTTCTTTAATAAATGTTAGATAGGCCGTTGTAATTCTAAGGTGGCCATAACTTACGGTGTCTGGAAATGTCAATCGGGTTCCCATCTGTAAATGTCACTCATTTGCATTGGTCACCTTCACTATCATTCAGTGTATCAGAAATGGCGCATGTATCACGATATATTTCCATACAAGAACAGTGCACTGTTTTCAGAGATTTAGTGCCTATTTCGCTATGTGTGTCCTTGTTTTTAACTTGAAGCATGTTGTCAAACTAGGAGAAGCCTTTTCCTTTCTATGAAAGACGGCTAGATCTATATTTAGGGTACTTAGGCGTGAAATCTCCAACGTTGTTGAATTCAACAGCCTATAGTTCATGGTTAGATCAGCTCGGCTTGACCTGTAAATATTTGTTTCTGAATACGTACACTGTAACACAGTGCTAAACTAAATATGTATATTTGTACCGAGTTGACAAATTATACGTGTTATTGTTACACTCATTTAATATAACCAAGTGATAGTAAATTGTTATTTGTATCAACTTGTGCATGGACGTGTAAGCGAAATGTATAGTATTACAGTTACATGTTATATTCTACACACTTGATGTCCGTTAGGAACCTTTTGCATTTGTTGCGTAATATGACATGTAAATAGCAAATTAATCCATAATATGGTTTAATTAGATTTGCTTCCCCCACAAAAGGCTAATAATGTAAAATTATTTTATTTCGCGGTGGTCTAATTTTCGCGTATTGCACACATTTCGTGAATTTTAAACCCCGCGTCCTTTTTTCTATTGGAACAATTACATTGTGTAAGAAAAATATTGATGAAAAATGAGCGAATTTAAAACTGCGCAAATTACCCGTTTTTTCAAGAACGCGCGAAATTTAGACACCGCGAAATAAAATGATTTTACAAAATGCTATATACGTGTTCATGTTTCCAAATTATTGTTTGCTTGAGTAAATCAGCGTGTTAGTCGCATGTCATATATTGATTATTACAGATGAATTCAACTATAGCAAGCGACGTTATAAAATTACTAAACAATTAAATTGTAGCGCGGTTTATTTCCTTATACGAGCAGCGTGATTGAGTCAGTACTGCTTAACAATAACGCGATGTTGCATTTGTAAAACGCACTTGAGCATAATATGCCTAAGAAAAGGGGCGCCAAGGGGGTACCATAATACATCATTCTAATATTAAGATGTGAATACAATAGTGTAGGTTATTTTAGAATGATGTATGAAAGTCGCTCCCTGGGGGGGGGGGGACTAACTATCATACATCATTTTAATATTAAAATGTGAACACTATATTGCAGGTTATTTATGAATGATGTATGATAGTCCCTCCCAGGCGTCGCTTTTCATAGGCTATATATAGTTTGGTATAACATATAATATAGTATTTATATCTTAATTATAAAAACTATATAGTGGGAAGATGTTTTAATGATTCTGGAAAAGAACTGTTTATTGTATAAAGTCGTGTTGGTTGAACCATTTTGTATATATCAGTTAAAGATAGTTTTCGCACGTATTCTTACAAAACATAAATTAAACAGAAAGCTCACTTAGTGCGATGGCTTCTTTGACATGTCTTCTCATAGGTTCTGCATTTGTAAGATGTTAGTTGGATAGCAACTTTGTGATTTTGTTTTAAAGTCAGTATGGAGTTGAACATGTCCACGCTTGATGTTGACTGATTCAGGCAATAACTTCACATTATGTATTTTGATATTTTATTGCTTTTGGAATAAAAAAAACATCTATCGCGTATACTACATTTAATTAAATAAACCTAATTAGGTTTCAAGTCAACTAGGCGGTGCTTAATATGGCAGTACGCTCAATATTTGGTCTTGAAAATACGATTACGTTTTACATTTTAACGAAGATGCCTCTTATTTGACCATATTTTGGATGTAAAATATTGATTCTCATAAGGAAAACAATATTTGCAACTTTACCTTAAATATGACTTAAGTTAAGATTTCCCTTTGGATCCTTGTGGAATTGGCCCAATACAAGAGAAGTTGGTTAGTTGCCACGTGTTCTTATGATTCCGTCGTCACGAGTGCGATACCCACTGTGATTGTTCTCCTTTTTTCTTATATGTTCTTGTTTATTGTTTATAAAAACATATGATAATGCAGAAAATGGTTATGCTTTCTTTACTCTAAACGTCTTTGTACTGCCCATTTCAATTACAAAATACCATTCAAATTGCTAAATGCGATAACATTTGCGTAGACATTGTTCCTTTAATACGTATGTTGTCAGTTTGAAAGAGGAAACTGAAAGTAATATATCCTCTGTGAATGTACTGACCTTGCTATGAAGGATTATGTGTTCTAATATAACTGAACATTTCTTTGTTTTTTTCTACAGATGAGCAAAAACGTTCTGATATGAACGTTACTGTGAGTTTTAAATGGCGTTTTATCTGCCGACGATTAACTGCAATAACATTGAGGCTGAATAGTATTTAAATTGTAGGTAGTGAAACATGTTTGTTTACTTCTCAACAACGAAGATCTATCGCAATTTTGCCGATACAGGGTTGTTTCTCTATATAGTACAATGAATGCGCTTGTGATATAATGAGTCAATCGCGCGGTTTATTTAACTTTGACGCAATATTGCTTATGCTATTTTCACTCTGCACGGACCTGTATGTGCATACATGTATATACATACAAATATACTTGAAATCGAAAGTGAAACACAATTTCCGTTATAAAACATTGGCCTTGTGAAATCTATTCTGGCATTTATGCATGGCGCAACGTGTATAGAAAACGTCCGTTTGGGTATAATATATGCGAACATTAGACATATATGTTGAAATGTTCGATTGGGTTAATGTTGTGTTCGTGTACCACGCCTTCCAACAAAGTACACGTTTCGGCAAGAAACTTCACCTGTCAGCTAAGTGCTCTGTTTAATAGTAAATCAGCCTTATTACGTAAATCGTTTTTGTACAGTACAATGCTATACAAAGAAGAAGGGACGATAAGGGCCGATTTTTGCCTCTTTTATAAAATGCACAAAATGTATATATCTGAATATACCTTTGTTTACACTTCAAGGATTGAATATTTTTAAACCATTAACGAAAAACTTATTTTTACGTCACATCGTCAAACATGACCATTGACATCATTTGACGTTACTGTTATAAGTTGACGCCATTACGTTTTGTTTATCTTTGTGTACACTTCCTCCAGCCAACAACAAACGTCCGACAATGAAGACTTCAGGTTTAGAGAAACTGATCTTTTAAAAATGTGTGTGTAAAAAACAATTGTATTTTTGTGACATTTTGAAAACGTTGCCATTGCAGAAACATCAAAGATTCAGGCCGTTCTGAGCATACCGCGCTGAAGAAATACGATATTGATATTGTGTGGGTTTCATGCAGGTTGAATCATCACAAACACATGCACGGTGATATTAATAACATGATTTGTAAACGATATGTGTTACGGAATTTAAAAATGTATTATGACACTGTATCAGGCACATTGACGTTGACCGAGCATAATCGCATGGTCCGCTTGTTATAACGGCACATTTAACATTGTGTTCGTATTTTTTCTTTTTCTCTTTTTTATAACGATATGTTTCAAGGTTTTGTTTTGCTTTGAATACGTAGTGTTATTCTTTACAACACAATACTTTTTACGCAATAACACATTCATTATCCCGACCGCACCTTGGTATGTCTTTAAAGTATGCAATACGAGTAAGAAAAAATTAAATAAAAAATGTCAGTATAGTTTAGCCATACATCTATGAAATTATTTTGGTCATACTAATTGTTACCACATCCGCTATGCTAATACCACATCTAAAACACACATAAGGTCCTGTTACATTGTGGCGAATTTGAGCTTCGAGTTGTGTACGAATCCTAGAGAGTTAACTCGCCGTAAAGAGGACGAGCTGTTCGCAGAATTGTTTCAAGACGACATTCGTTCGAGTTCCCGTCAACCTTGTAATGACATTGACACGACACAAGTACGATAATCACATTGTATCAAGAGTTCAGCCGAGATATGCTTACGATATCTTTTCGACAAGCGAATACTTGTCTTCGAGAATGTTCGAGTGGGGACGAGTCTTCACGACTTGTGAGGTCATGTTGCATGACGTGTAGCTGACTATGTATTTATTGTGAAAAAGCAACAACATTATAATGCATTATATATTCCGTCAGCCTTCAGTATGTTGTTGCGTTGTCCATGATATCCGATGCATCGTTGTATGTGAATTAAAAGCCACATTAACAAACTCCCTCACAAAGATTATGTTCTTTTTATTCAAGTGAACTTTTTGAGTCTAGTGTGATCTAAAATGTACATGTATATAATTATGATGAACGTGTAAAAAATAATTATAACTGCTAAAACAATGGCTAATCAGTGAGAGAATTTTCCGTAAAGCAGATTAAACTGTTCACGGACAAACAAACATAATCAAATAATATGAAAGTAAATATTTCTTCGATGATGTTAAAACTTTATAAAAGGTTGGCTTCTATAAGACCATATTCACGGTAGCAGACTTACAAGACCCGCATATCATTACGATCGAGTTACCCGAATAGGGACGTTCTGGTACGTGCAGATAAGTTCGGATACGTTTATCACGAATCAAGGCGCTCAGTTACGGTATGATACAATTGTGGTCGCGATGTCTTTCACGATCAAGATCGATTGAGATAACGATTTGAGCTTCGACTGGACCCAAATGATATAAATACAGCCCGACTGAGTATTGATTTTATTGGTTCTGGTGATTCCAACACATTTCAACAGAGCTTGGTGTTTGTTTTACCTAGGATCGACCACGATCACCACGATTTCGAAGCACGAGTAGATACGATTTGTTGCGCATTGTTATGATGCATTAGGATCTGATACGATGCTCCCGATGGATCACGTTAATCTTGTTCAATTTTGGAACCGTTAAAAATGTACGATTGATACGATTGCCACGACTATCCTATCACCACGATTAGTCCACGATCAACACCACAATTTCAATCGTGCCGCGAATCGTGATAGTGGAAACCTAGCATAATATAACTAATAGGGTGCATCTTGTTTTTGGTAGACACAACATTTACAATTTGATAATATATATACGTGTGTGCGTGTGTGTGTTGCGTCATTATACGTCAATTGGATTGGTGCAATGCAAACAAAACGGCATACAAACAAGAGAATAGGATGGAATTCGTAATTGCTTATATTCATTCTTTTATAATATGCAAACAATCAAAGGCAGCTTAGGAGAAAGCAGTCAGTAACAAATACATTTACAAAGTGATATATAATAAAGGCAAAATGACAGATGCATATGTGTACATATAATTGCTATAAATCAAGGAACCTTAATTATTTGAAGACGTGTGATTGGTAAGCATGCAAATATGATGTCATACACGTGTGCGTTATACGTTTGCCGATTCAACATCCATCATTCAATATTTCGCAAAATCTGGTAACAATTTAACGTAAGACCGGTGGTGACTGACCTACTTGTTGATATTTTCCAATTATGAGGCATGAACTGTAAAGTACAAACCTTCATTTATTCACACTGCACGAGCTCACGAATTTTTGTAATAATCGATGTGTGAAGTACAAACAAACAACATTTATTAACAATTCATGATTTCACGATTTGTATGACAATCCTGAAGTGTGCATTTTGTTCATGTCTCATTCATAATTTTGAAATGAAACGCTGTCTCCACCGGTCTTTCGTACAACGTCTTCAGTTACACTCTTCTTAACCATACGACGTCATGAATTATTACGTGTTCGAACGTCGCTTCGAAGTGTGACAAAAGTTTGCCAGTAAGCTGATTGGGATTAACGAATATATACAGACGCACTATTGTAATGACTTTGCACGCAATTCAACATTGGTGGCGTGCGCATGTATACAACTGTCCAAGATATACTTTAGAACACTTTGATGTGGATGGTACCGTGTGTATATACGATTACCAATCAATTTGCACGTTCAAATGTTCTGTGCATGTTTACTTCGAGTCTGTAAACATCGAATGTGTGAAGAGATACTCGCATTGTATTTTAATCGCATGCCAATGTGTTGTATTGTGATTTGTCATTTCTAGTTCTGTTCAAGCCTTCGTACCGGTCATCATCCGAACTGAAAATTAAACATACAGTGTGATATGATCTTTCTGCTAAAGCAATACATTTGGTTTAACTGGTTTTCACAAATTGCATGTTTCTGTGTTGCTGTGCACTTTCGCGAATTATAAAAAAAAGCGCGATATTATGATGGTATGATAAATATGTTGAAAACGGTATTTTTATATAACATCCATGCAAAATATGTATGTTCCTGTTGTTGTGTTTGTTTTCAACTCTCGCACGTTCGCGCTCTATGATCGTAGTCCATATACTGTTCAATAACATATTTGTTGTAACATAAACATATTTGTTGTAACATACTTACACCCTTGGCCGTACTGTTCCTGGGTCTGCAGTGGTGTCTAAATAAATATTTAAATAATCTCAAACAGCATAATGAAATCGATACAAATTAACGTTTAATCGTAAAATAAACTGAATTTTATTAAATATTACAATTATATTATATAAATATTATATCGGCATTATGTTGTCACTCGTAGAAGAGTTAATACTTACATAATGACGATAATACACAGACAGAAAACAATAAGTTTCACGTAGCGCCACACATACCTTTAACAACCGCCATCTCTGCCAAAGTATCCAGTAGAAATGATTCGACAAAGCCCTCCCTTTTAGATTTTACTTCACGTATATTGTCCGTGTTATCAGAGTTGTGACAAAGCGTCATTTCAATGTCATCAGCAGTGTAACTCTTTGCCGAAAGAGGTGGAGTAGGAATACTTTCGTAGTGGTGAAATCTTGCAACTGACTCCGCGGAACTCGGTTCCGATTCTTCACTGGATGCCACGCTGCTGGGCAGTTGGGTCTGTTGCAGGGATGGTATTGATGGGATTATCTCGTAAGAGTGTACGGACTGTCTGGCATTAGTTGGCAATTCGGGAGTCTGTTCTGTCGCTAATGTGTTGCCGGGCGTCGGGGATATTATAATTTCACTGAGTGCACCTCGAAACAAAGCAATGACAGCAAATTATCATATCACTTTGCTTAAATCAACCTGATAAAAAAGTGTCTGATACATTTTCATTTCAGTTCGTTAGCGTTTTTATCAGTCAATGTTTGGAGGTACGTCATATTATTTGGATACCATACCAGTCAGTTGCGTGTTGTACTTTCTGTACAGGAACACGGAAACGGAAATTAAAGTGGCAAGAAGAACGAATCCACCACTGACCGTAACTACCATGGAAAGATGTGTGTTGTAGAAATCTGAAATGTGCCAACTAATCTTTAGTAGGAAAAACAAAATATATGTGTATATTAATCAAAATTCATTTTAATAGTGAATGCATAGACGTATGAACGGATACATTAATGTTTGTCTCGTAAAATCGGTGTTCCACTTGAACATTTGTTGAATCAATGCTAAATTTGTAGTATAAAATGTATTGTTCATGTAAATTTATGTTCACGCAACACAACAATTGACATTAAAGCTAATATCATCTAAATCTAAACCAGCTTCTCGGGTCTTACCATGGTTGATTTCCGTCATGTTGTGTACAGTGTCTTTCATCGTTGTTGACGTATTCAGTGTTTCAATACGCTCTTCTGTGACTAGATCTATCAGAGTACGAGTAGTCGTAATGATTGCAAACAAATACATTTACAACACTTTATTAAATTATGAATTTTCAGTTTATAGTTGACTATAACAATGCTGTATTTCATTATAACACATAACACAATATATATAATTTATATTTTATGAATGAATATTTGATTCATGCGAATATGCTACATAATTCTAAAATGCATAAACTTAGTTAAGGAATACTTTTCCGATTGGACGCATATACAAATTATATATGCGTTCTCTGAGTTGAAGAACTCACTAAGAGCTTATACAACTGACTTTTGTACTGCAGATAGTGAGCTATGCTATATTTGTGTAGACGGGCAGAATTGTACAACATTTAAAACTAATATTTATTAGAAAAACAAAAACATCTCACAATATAAATACACTTTACAAAGTATGGTCTCTTTGTAAATGTTAGTTTTATAGCATTACGTTAATTCCAGTTGTTTTCGAGACATCAACGCTATGTACATGTATGCATTATGTTGAATTTATAAAAAAATATTTAAGCAATAGAAGTATTTTAAACAGTTTTACCAACTTTCGTTTATTACGTGTTATACCATGATTAATTATTTGGGATTGTGTGGGTTATGTCCAATTAGTTACGTGTTGTAGTAGTGGCATTATTTTCAAATGCAGCCGTCTCATCCGTAACTGTCCTTGACACGATTTCAATATGTTTTGAGACGGTTGTTTGACCAAATTTCGATACATGTCCCATCATACCTTAAACAGGCATACACTATAAATATGTATAATATAACTACGGTCATTATATAGCAAATGCAATTATAACTAAGTATATATTGTGCATATGTTAAAATAAATATACAGTTTGTATCTGAACACGTAATATATCGAACTTACTGCAATAGTTAAGGAAGTGTTGGCACAGCTTGTAATGATACAATCATAGTTCAGACATAAACTGTGAATTCGAGGTTTCTTGTGGCAATTGTATAGCGAGTTTGAAAGTAAACCCATTGACAATGAATTTAAAACAAATGCACTAAAATAACGCAATCAACTCATTTTACTCTGACTGTGGTGTCTCTTTTACAAAGGTAACTATAATATATGTGAAATTCAGATACATAGAAATATACCCTGGTTCGACATGGTCAATGTTCTGCTATAAACAAGACTTCCGTTTGTAAGTGTATCACAATACCATTGTTCCTCTGTGTGTAAAGGCATTTCTGTATCAGAAATTATGCATCCCACGTGGGTTCTGTCCGTACACGAACATTGCACTGCCGTCGCTGGTAGCAAAGTCTTAGTTTCACATGCGGTGTGGTTATTTACTACTTTTAAGATATTTTCGAAAGATTGACCGGCCGTTTTCATTCTATAAATTAAGCTGAATGGCATTGGACCGATGCAGGATACTTCCACAGTCATTGGGTTTAGCTTATTGACATGAATTCGGGTTCCATACAAAGCTGCAAGAATGAACGGACATTTATCTTTTGCATCAAGCACTTCATGTATAAATAAACAATTCAGGTGTTAATTTGATATTATATATGAGCAACAGTTACACCAATTTGTGCAGATACTCTAGCATTCCAAATAAAATGACCGTTATTACGTGTATACAATGTTAAGCTTGCATAAATGTTACATTAAGACGAGCAATACAAACACTATACTGTTATTAGTGTATATTTATAAAATTTTAACATTATGATGTATTACCAATTTCATTGAATTTTAAGCGTTCGATGTTTTTGGAACAAGATTCTTATGTCATAACATGGAATAAAATTAATATGTGCTAAACAGTACTTACAATAGAACAGCGATATTAGCACTAAAAGTATGACTTTGGTTAATGCCTTCATGACAATTATATTGGTTACTCAGTAGTTGGAAATTTATCGTCAATATATATATGTTGTCTTTAAAAATCCACAATTCACAATAAGATTTATCCGTTACACGTAACAACTATTTTTCGGCAACATGGTTGCTTCAGTAACCACACCGTATTTTCTAACGGAATGCGATATGTGCACTATCTGTATTTCCTCTTCAAATTCTACATAAGTATTTGACCTCTGCAAAACAATTTCTTTCTTACAACGAACATGTGTATAATTAACCACATAGTACTTATTTAACTTTTCTGTTAAAAAAGGCGGTCTCTATACAGCGCATAAGGAATATTATTAGGCATAAACAATACAGAACGGAAAGTGTTTGCATTAATATCGTTTCGTGTCTCGGTATTGCGTAAATAGGCTTACTATATAATACAAACAACTATGGATACATTTCCAACGGAATGTCCACATTAATATTCCATGTGTAAATTAATAATGGGTGTACATTTACAACGTGTATTTATAACAAAACATTAAATACGATGTGTGCACATGTATTAATGCTCGTTCTGTTAAAGCAAACCTCACTGATATGACCGGGACATATCTTATACGTGTATAAAATGCATTATATAAGAGAAGCCATTTTTTGAAAACCTGTACTGTTTTTTTCTTCCGCTACCGTTTAAGGGGATTTTATAGAACATTAACATTGCACACACATAGAGCTGAATAAGGAAGCAAATTGCCATTGAACGCATGTTCAGTTCAACCGCAAAACGGTACTAAAGTATTCTTTGGCACGGCGCGGGTCGCATTGTAAAGGAAAACTACTTAACCAAGTTGAACACTAAACAATACATTTTTAAGTAGCAAACTGCCCTACAATAAATGCGTATTTATATTTTAGTTCTTTACATATTAAAATGTTAAACTTGGTCATGTACTCATCGTAAGTTTATATGAAGCGATTTTAAGTGTACTAGTATGTAGAAAATGCATGTCCATTCCTATTCGATTATTTTTACTGTTTACATTTATTTCATGCATTTATATATAATATTTGTTCTCATATTAAGTGTAACATAATATATGTGAAAGTTCAACCAGGGGAGATAAAATGATATACTTTTGGGGCGGAGGTTGCAAATTGATCCATAAATTATCACGATAAGTGTATATGTATCAATATGCTTTATCTTTTTAATTATTTCCATTTTCCTACCATAACTAATTATGCACACATACGGAACGACCCTCTTTAATTGCAATTGTATTGTTATATGAACAATCGAGTTATCGAACAAAACATTGTTCACACAATTGTCAATAGACAGGTTATTGCAAATCAGCCATTAATATCTGTGAATCTTATAAAAGAACCTGTGTTTACTTGACGTCGTACAAGAGCCGGAGTTTAACAGCGTACGTAATGTTGTTGTTTTTAGTATTAAACCCATACAGTGTCACTAAAGATTGGTCAATTGGGATATAAAATATAAATAAGTTATTTGATTGTGTATTGTGTACTTTAAAAATTCATTGATTGAATGTTGATATGCTATGCAGTTCATCTAACATCATTTTACAAATACTTGGGACTTGCTCACTGTTAAGTATGTTTTCATTGCGACCGAATAACATATATTGAGTTTCCTCCGACGTTAGCGTTGACGCCTTGTTCATCGGCTGAATCCGCTCAGTTATCCTCTCTTAACGGTTTCGCTGTGATTGCTGGTTGTGCGTATTTGCTAAATGGGATCCCAGCGATGGCTTCCACCTGCGCTTTATTTATCAATTTGCGCGCACTGCATGTCACTACTTGCATCAAGTGTAACGTTCTGTTCACTGTACTCATTCACGTGATAAGGGTAGGTTATACATAATCTCGCAGTTCGTTGGATGTCAATAGACGTTTCCACAATATATGCAAATAGTCTACAGTTTCATTCCGACTTTGCACCTTGATATCATGTGTTCCACGGGTAAGCTCAAATATTCTCAAAGGGTATCGATAAGTGGACATGAATCCGCTAGTAATAGCTGTGGATGAGTTTAAACTGTTTGTGGCAACACACAATTCGTTCCATTGTAATGCAGTATTACAGATCGTTGAATCTGGTCAAGCTGTATTTAGTAACGAACACATCGTTTGCTACATGTATATTTATACATTACCTCAGCCTGTTTACATGTGTGTTTACTTGAACATTTTCTGTGCGGGTTTATTTTGACTATTTGAACAGGCTTCTACAGTGTTCTTAAGCATATAAGTTCGTTTCCCTCGAATATAAACTAAAGCCAATTCATCGAATTGTGCTGGTACTGGTGTATGTATTTGTTTATGTGCCTAAAATATCAAAGCATTCAGGTAACGCACTCTTCTCTTAAAACTACCCGAACCAGTTGAATCTGAGAACACGCATCACTATATTGACATATTCTGCCTTCAGTGTTGGGTACGTATCTGAATGATTCGTTTGATATGGCTTCACCTGCCGCTGCATACTAAATGCATTTAAGTTCTTACGTTTGTCTATTTTTAAGGGTAATTTGTGAGATATATTTTTCGTAATTCAGTGAATTATGTCCCGTGTTTCTAACATCCATTGAGACAAATTATTGATTTAATATTATAAATGTTGATGTTGGTATTAAGCAAACGATTTCATTCGCCCGATTTGCCAACATAAGCACGTAGAAAATAACGGTGCAGCTTTAAACCAGTGTTCAAGGTTTTCATGTGTAAACAATCTGTTTATTACGACATTCTGTTCAGGTAAGCGATCATTCATTGATCTTCGGATTTGATCACGTTTAACAACTTTAGTTTCGATTTCCACAACGTTAGCTGCGATGAATATACAGGTATTTATTTGTATTTATTTATTTTATTCGTTTAATTGACGTAAATTACGATTACAACTTTTGCAAAAGTACAGTTAAAATATAAAGTTATTTTGTTGAGGATGGTGTCCCTATATCAATGTTATCAAATAATTTCAACTTAAACCAACACGGTCGTAATATATCGTACCATATAATAAAGCCTGAAAGTCATTGTCGTATTTTTACTGATAAAATAATTAATTTATTAACATATATACATGTGTGTATACACATTGTTATTGCATTGTGTGGGTTACAATTGTTCCAAAGACCTTGAATGCGAGGAATACGTCTTCTTTAGTAATGCTCGAATTGCCATACACCGATAGATGGTCTAATAAACAGTACTTAAGATTTTGGCTGTGCATCAAATATAAATATGTCGCGTCGTTTCGATTGCTCGTTATCGTACGTTTATACTTGTGTGTAGTTTATGTCTAAATTACGATAGAAATAGGTTATTGGGTGATAATAATTTTAACTTTATTTGAACTAACTGACTACAATTACAGATCTTGTTGTTGGGGACTGGGTATTCTAATAATAATACAAAACAATTTAGCCAATAACAAAGTATAATTTATGAACGCTATTGATAATGTGTATTATGTCTTTATTTCAGATATAAATCCGAGACATGGACATTACATTGTGGAAAGTGTTTTTTCTCTTAGGTGAGTGGAGTCAGATACAGAAGTACACGAAGCAGTAGTGATACATGTAAAAGTAGTATTATAAACAGTAGCAGTGGTAGTAGTAGTAGTAGAAGCAGTAGTACTAGTAGAATTAGTAGTAGTAGTAATAGAAGTAGCAGTAATAGTTGTAGTACAAGTAGTAGTAGTAGTAGTAGCAGTAGTAGTAGTAGTAGTAGTAGTAGTAGTAGTAGTAGAAGTAGTAGTAGTAGTAGTAGTAGCAGTAGTAGTAAAAATAGAAGTAGTAGTAGTAGTAGTAGCAGAAGTAGTAGCTGTTGTTTGTGGTGGTATTGTTGTAACAATAGAAGTTAGAGTAGTAGAACAAGTATTAGAAGTAGTAGTACAATATAGCCGCAGTAGTAGTAGTAGTAGTTGTTGTAGTAGTAGTAGAAGTAGTGGTAGAAGTAGTAGTAGCAGTAATAGTAGTAGTAGTAGTAGTAGTAGTAGTAGTAGTAGTAGTAGTAGTAGTAGTAGTAGTAGTAGTAGTAGTAGTAATAGTAGTAGTAGTAGTAGTAGTAGTAGTAGTAGTAGTAGTAGCAGTAGTAGTATTTGTTGTGGGAGAAGTAGCAGTAGCAGTAGTAGTAATAGAAGTAGTAGTAGTAGTAGTAATAGTAGTAGTAGTAGTAGCAGTAGTAGTAGTAGTAGTAGTAGTAGTAGTAAAAGTAGAAGTAGTAGTAGTATGCACAAATAAGCCCAATTAAAGTTTTATTTATGGAGTAAACATTGTAATTTACTCAAACTAATAGAAATTTTCTATGAACTCAATTTGAAGCATCCTTTTTTTGCTAGGGGTCTCAGCTAACGGCTGATTCATCATGATGCGTGGCGCAGAACTCTATCGAATGCTCATCAAAGCACGAACTAACGTTCCAGGTCACTAGGAAAATGGACAACATAACTTTACTCATTGCCGAATGTCATCCAGACGCAAAGTTATGCGTTTTGACTAACAAGACACTAGAATCCAACTACGTAATTGATAACGCATCACAAGGAGGATTGCTGGTAGTTAGAAATGTCAATGATGACACGTATGGTGAATACGCTTGTTTTGAAACCTACACTCCAAGGAAGCGCAACGTCACAATAATTGATGCCTCCACTATACCGCCTAATTGTGTACCTTTTGGCACACACGGTACCTCCTTAATTTAAAACTATATTCAGTTTATAATACATCCGTCTAGACCATGTCATTCCATAGCTAAAACAATTAATATGTTAACATGATCAATGTTTGTTTGAGTAATATTGTTAAGTCAAAACCTTTAATACTTCCACTCATATTTGATCTGTTGTGGTACGTGCTTTTTGTTGAGAGTCTACATATTTTTCCAGGCGTTGCTCAATAGCTTTATGTCTGTTTAATATATTGTAGAATTTATCAAATCATCAAGCCAGCATTAACAAAAGAAACACTTTGTGTTATATACTAACCTGTATGTCCACATAGTCGGATATAGCACATCCGCGAACTCAAGCGTTGTCATTGTATTGATTTTCCTGATGTCATTGCATGTCTTTCGTGTTACTTAGTATTTGTTTTTATTATTTTTATATATAAGGCCAGTTTATGATGGCACATATATTATACTAGGTACATGTTGATTAAAAGTTGTATGTATTTACGAAAATCTTAGCGAATCGCAAATGCTCTGTTCTGTTATCTAAGAATCAAATGAATACAACGTATTTTTCACACTGATCTAGTATTCTCAATGTAATAACCCACAGTGCAAATGCACAGTTGTGCAAAAAAAAGCATTTAAATTTTTAATATTAAATAGTGTATTAGTATAAGTTAGTGTTTTCCTCATATGTTACCATATTTCTATTCCAGAACAAGCCCCACGCGGAACGAAACCAATAGTTTTAAAGAAGCTGAAAGCTATTGAATGCTCATCAGACACACACATAACGTTCCAATTCATTGCTGAAAAGACGAAACAAACCATAAGCATTGCACAGTGCCAGACGACTGAAAACGCTTGTATTCTTGAAAACAGAACTATTAAAGACAACTTCCTAATTACACGCACGAGTACTGGGGGACTTCTGACAGTGATTAATCTGAACGAAGACGTTTCTGGGGCATACATATGCTGCGAAACACACAATCTCAGCAACTGCGATATAATACACATTCAATCACAGAAACATAGAATCTGCACCTAAAACACCACTCGAAAGCTCAACAAAAGGTTCCTGTGTGTTTCTGCTTTCAAATACAGTCGAAAATCGATAGTGCGTACCGCGAACTAGGAAATGATGAAATACTATGAGTAAGGTGGCCGGTCCCGTCCGATGTCCGTGTACAACAACATTAATTTCACAACAAATCTGATTGCTAAGACATGATTATTGTAATTATATAAATATAGTAAATACTAAATTTTTACAATGTACCACATGTTACCTTTTCAATAGTCAAACTGTTTGATTATATAAATGGACAGCATGCTGTCGTGTATGCTTATTCCCATTGATGGCTGTAGACACATATTACGTTTTGCTTTAACTTTTAAGAGGTAAACCCAGTTCAAAGAATCGAACATATTTATGATACGGAATTAAACAAACGTGTTGGGTATGTGTTTGGTCATCGTAAGCCTGTACGTCTTTGCCTTGGCACGGGGAATCTACGGGAATATGATCTTGAAAGTCTATGAACTGTGTTCGGGGAAGCGTTCTTCAAATGAGTACAGAGCAGCCGGTACGTATTAAACTTAATATAAATTACGTGTGCTAGTTGTATGAAGGATACGATGGATCAGATATTTATTTTTTATGATTTGGTAATACCGAATTTAGTTTGTATATGTAAGTGGTAAAATGTTTAACATACCGTGTTGTTCGATCATGCTATCATTTTGATTTCAGGGCAGAGCAGTTAGACAATAGTAATAGTCCGATCGATACGCTTTGATTGACAATATGGTTAACCATTCGGAAAGCATCATGGTTTGACGTCAATATAAAACGGCGTTTGTCGGGTAGGCGAGGTAAAAAAAACGAATATAGCAAGTGGTGAATTGCAAATAACAGAGCGATCGGAATCACCAGTAATCACTTGGTTATTGTATTATTAAAATCGTTTGTATTTCAAGTATTCCATATGTATGAGTTTTTAAGCGTGTGCATTGTTGACGCTTCTATAATATAAGGCCAGTACTTCAATGCTCCAGAGTGGGCCTTGCGCTTTAACCGGAAGAAGATGAAGAAGCATAAGGTAGCATATGTGTAGGCACGTAAGACACACACCGTACATAGATCATACATGTATATTCTCATACAATATTTCTTCACATTTCTTATAACTTAATGAAACACATAATTGCGCATTCACTGACTACAGGCTGGTGTACATGTGTAGTTGTACTAAGTATCAAGTATCAGCAATTAAATGTCGTCTTAGGTCAAACGTGGTGGAAATGACACACCCAAAATGTATATAATCATCTGATGTCAACTAGGTCAATAATGAAGAAGGTGAAAAGCATACAATAAAATAACAATGTTAATTTATGTGAATGATCGAATATTTATTACACTCGTTGTCATATAAAATTGCATCTTCACTCGTGGCTACACCACTCGTGAAACTATTTTTTTATGTAACCACGCGTGAAATAAAATTCTATCTTTCACCGAATCAACAAATATCCTCTATATACGAGGGCTGTTTCATAAATTCGCGGAATTACTCTATTTCTTCTACCTTTGGTGATTTATTGAAAAACAAAATACATCTTGAGATATGTTTGCTTATGACTCACTTTCAAACAACAAATTATAGTGATACATAGAACAGTTAATTTTATATCTAACATTGAACAATAGTACTGTGTAGTACTTGAAGCACGCCGACGTCAATTTAACGTCACCTAAACGTCAAACTGTAATGTAATTGTATTTGCTGTGCACTGACCTTATCTCATAATTGATTTCAGTTCGAATCATATGCAGCTTTGGAGAAGACATACAATAATCAAATCTGCACTTCACAAATTATATCTAATAAACATACATTGTGTTCGCTTATTACTCTACCTTCAGTTTCGGTATAAGTATGCGTTTTCTGCGTAAGAATTACACTAGTGCGCTTTGCATCGGTTAGCAACGTTACTTGATACAACATACTGTCTGCAAATGATAACGCCGAATGTTTCCCATCTGCGAGCCATAGAAATGCGTCGGGAAAAGAAGTCCACATATGTATATTGACTCAATGAACCTTGGCCATTAAAATCTATTAACAATTATCATGTTTCTCTATACCTTACATCCCTTCTGATGTAGTGACAGTGTTTTATTTATGTCCAGAGCAATTTATCAGGTCAACAGCTTCTAAATTTTAAATGGGTATAAAAATTACGTACCAATAATACTACACTGACTGAGTAAATATATTTATGTACCCCCATCGAATATGACGTGGTATATTGGATGGTAACGTCGGACGGTCTTTCGGTCGGGTGACTAATTTCGTGGCCGCTCTCTAACAGTTTTCACCGGATATTCACTAAACTTCATGAAAATGTTTGTTGGCACATTATCTTGGCCCAATTCAAAATTCACCTATATTGCACAGTAATTATGGAGTTATGGTCCCTTGAGTATTTAAATTTGGCCTTTTAGCTGTTTCTGCTATATAAGACCAACTGTTTTCATTCGATGTTCAAAAAATTTCATGAAAATGTTTGTTGGCATACAATCTTGGCTAAATTTGATAACCAGTACATTTGCCGTAGGAATTTTGGAGTTATAGCCCTTGAATGGCCTTTGTAGTCCTTACCGCTCTCTAAGTGCATCAGTGTGCATCCGATCTTCATCAAAATTGATGAATCTCATTGTGGGCATCAGTTTTGGTCAAGTTCGATAATCAACCAAATCGCCCTAAAAACTGTGGATTTATGTCCCTTGAATTATATAAAATTAGCCCTTTTCGCCGTTTTCTCTCTGTGCGTATAACAGTTTTCTCCCTACTTCCGCTAAATCTGATGCAAATGTTGGAGGGCATAATATCTAAGTTAGGTTAGATGATCAACCAAATCGCCCTTGGAACTGCAGAGTTATCGCCTTTGATTTATATGAATTTTCCGTTTTGGGCAGTATTGGTTCACTATCTCTAACGTTTTTCATCAGATCGTCACCGAACTTGATATTTTAAAGGTTGCTTTTAACCTAGAGTGTGCATACCGGTTTTAAAAATAGCACTTGTTTAGTTAAAAGGTGTTTATTTTAGACTTAACAAGAAATACATTTCAATATATTTATTTTGGATGACAGTGAACAATGAGCCTAGCTATACTCGTATGTATCTTTATTACTTCAAGCACTTACTTAATTCAACGCTCGCTGTGTTGCTGTAAACAGATTGACCATCGTGATAGGTGGCACATCTCCATTTATCGCCTTCACGAATGTGCTCTGCTCCGGTTATAATGCATACGACACTGTTTGTGTCCACACAGTTGCAGTGCATAGATTCTTTATGTAACACTGTTGTTGTCGTACAGTTTGTTATACTATGAACCACTTTTGCAATGTATCCAGTGTGTTCGACACCTGTTGAATTTTTAACGAATAGTGTTACTTTTGTTCCATTCACATAACCGAAACACGACATCTCCAAGTTTGCGGACGATAACCGTTTTAATTTCAGCCTTGGTACCCGAGAGGCAAGTACTAAAATGGTCCAAGAAAGCTCGTTTTAATAGGTTGAATTGTTTTCAATTATTGTTTAAGTATACAAACACAATGCATGACATCTTACTCTACATCAATTCGCATTTAACAAAACTAATAAAACTTAATAATGATTATAGTTTTGCGTTATTTTCACAAACTAGAAAATCTGCTACCATGCACTAACAACTTATACTTACAAGCACGAACCAAGATCACAGTTAGTAACAGTGCAAACATATTTCTCATTTTATACAAATGTGCTTTTTAGTACTGTTAATATTTATAAAAACCAACACTGCTGCTTGATTAATTGAATATCTATCTGAAATACAACTATCACAGACAACTTACGAATAAATACCCGGAATTTTATTCAAGATTGAACAGTCGTAACAAGAAGTGTTCACTTGCATTGTGTGTTAATTGTTTAATAGACCAGTAAAGACTGCTATACTTGTGTTAATTATACAGTAATTGAAACACACTTAAAATTGGTATAATACAATAATCGTACTTTCGTACTTTCAGTTGTGTTATTGTGATTGTGTCCGTTCTCACAATGCTTCGCAATTATAACATTAGGAAAAAAAACGTTGTATCAAGCACATGATTGAACTTGTAAGTAACGTTCTTTAAACCATTACTTACTTTATCGTGCGATCAAATCATATTTTTATACTAAAGTACTTAATTTCACTTCAACAATCGCTTCGTTTGTTTTATTATTTATCTTTAGACTAACTTAAGAGTTGTCAACTACAGCTGTATGAATTAAACTCGTTATATATTTCCACGTTTGATTTTAGTGACGTTATTTGATATTTTACGCCTTGTATTATTAATACTTTCGCTACTTGGTTAACTTCATATCTTCAACAGAAACAATTAGGGATGGCAAAACTATTCGAATATTCGATTGAATGATTGCTATTCGAATAGTTAAAACGCCATTCAAATATTCGCAGATTTGTATTGCTTTAAAAAATCTGCTCATATAAAGTTATTTTTTTCAATATAAAAAAGGATTTTATCAACAAATACCTAAAGTTATTCCGTGTTTTCAATAGAATGGTCCCATGTCACGTGTCAGATTAAGAAATAATGAATATACGGGTAACTGTCAGCGGCCACTCTTCTACTTGCCAGTAAGACACGCCTTCATCAGACAATGTGAAACCACAAGGGTTAATTGGAGATTACACTTTTAAAGTGTAACACAATTACAAAAGAGCGATCACACATTAAGCAGTCATTATAGCAAAGAAATATTTCTCAAATTAAAATTATTCTTATTGATAGGCACGTTTCCAAATAGATCAGAAATATGTGGGTTAGGGATTATTAATAACTTCTCCAAAAAAGGAACAATTAAAACAGGGACCTATATTTCTTTTATTTAATCCTTAATAGCGCGTCATGAATGTTTTGGAATGTTTGTGCAATTTGTTGAGGAAGATTTTACTCGGAATAGGTACTGAAACCTTTTACAAAAAGTTACAGTATGTCGGCTAGATAACAAAGCTCAAAGTAGTAAAAATGCGAATATTCGAATATTCGATTGAATGAAAATGCGAATATTCGAATACCGATTTTGGTATTCGATGCCATCCCTAAAACAAAAACAATACATTATGGGAAGAACATAATGCAATGTTAGTGTATACGCTTTGCAATAAATGTGAACTGTTAAGACTATCTATGATAAACTTATCTTTTGAAATTAATCAACACTAACCAGTACTCTTTTTTAGCCAATTTAATGTAATTTACTGGATGGGTGTTTGATTTAAATACATGTGCATATCCAATATAGCGTATTTGTCTGTTTGAACTTTGTTTTGTGTTCGTTTATCTTCATGTTTATTTATTATTAGTTCGGGTTTGTTGCACGTCACTGATGCGTACAATTTGAATATTTCCAGACTGTTATTATGTCCTTTGAATAATAGTGAAGTGTTAAAACTTGATTTTCGCTGTTCAACATCGCATTCACAGAAGGCAGCAGCAACATACTATAAGTTTAACCGTATATTGCATTTTACATGTACTGTCCTTAGGAAATTTTGCCATCGAAACTTTGGCAATTTAATGTGTTGCACTCTCTTTTGATAACATATATAGTGTAATGTATTCGTTGTTTTTCTATCCACTTTCTTTTATTCATTGTTTAAAAATACATGTACAATCGTGACACTCTTTATTTAAATAACACATTACACAAAACAATTCACTTACTAAACAAGACAAAAAAAGTGCGCTGAAAACAAATTATACAAAACAAGAACAACACAATTATAACACGCAAAAAAACATTGTTAAGCGTTAAAAGGCAAACTGTTCACACATTTGAATTTTTTTATAAGACCAACAGATACTTGAAAAACAAAGGTTAGTGTATACTACATAGAATACGTGTTATACCGAATTAGAACTTCATATGCAAACATATATATATACATATTATTATATAATATTGTATTATTTTAGATAATTATTAATACATGATATGGTTTAAGAAAAAAATATTTTATGAATATAAAGATAGTACTGGATTGTATACACGAAAAAAATAAAGGGCATGTACAAATAGCACGTTCAATAAGCTGCCGTATGAATAATGTTTTTTACAATGAAAACGGTGATGCACAAATAATCAATGTCAAGCACTCTTGTATAATCGCCCAAGGGGGGACACGTTCAATCAAGCAAATGCTCATGGATTAAACGATGGCGCTGAAGCAAATCGAAGTCAAGGCCCTGTAAAATAATGAACATGTAGTTACAGGATTATAAACTTCTTAACATATACAGTATACATACAAAGTCATGGTAGGAAAGTGTGTGAATCAATAGCAATCAGCCATATTTACTCGAAACTATATAATTTATGCACATTGGCGAATATAATAATATATTTACACACAGAAACACCTTGTTTACTAAGCTATGAAAAATGTCTTGTGTACCTGATTAAGCAAATATCGTGGGTATCTTCGCTCTATCGGAAACTATAACACAGGAGAAAATATTGAACAAATGTGTACTGCACTGTGTTTACCATGAACTACCACCAACACTACTACTATTACTACTGCCACTACTACTACTACTACTAATACTACTACTACTACTACTACTACTACTACTAATACTACAACTACTAATACAGCCACTAGTACTACTACTACCACCAAGTTACTAATACTACTAATATTACTACTAGATTACTATTAAGACCATTACTACACGACTACTACTACTACTACTACTACTACTACTACTAATAATAATAATAATAATAATACTACTACTAGTACTTCTACTACTACTACTACTACTACTACTACTACTACTACTACTACTACTACTACTACTACTACTACTGCTAAAACTACCACTACTACTACTACTACTACTACTACTACTTCTACTACTACTACTACTACTACTACTACTACTTCTACTACTACTACAAGTACGGCTATTATCACTACTGCTTCTACTACTACTAATACCACTTCTACTACTACTACCACCACTACTACTTCTACTTCTAAGTTACTACAACTACTAATATTATTACTATTACTATTAAGACTATCACAACATTACTATTACTACTACTACAACTACTACTACTTTTACTACGACTACCACTACTACTACTATTACCACTACTACTACTATTACTACTACTACTACTAACGACTACCACTACTACTACTATTACCACTACTACTACTATTACTACTTCTACTACTACTAATACTACTCCTACTTCAGCCACTAAAACTACAACTTCTACTACTACTACTACTGATATCACTACTACTACTACTACTACTACTACTACTACTACTACTACTACTACTACTACTACTACTATACTACTACTACTACTATTTCTACTACTACCAACTAATACTACAACGACCACTACTACTACTACTACTACTACTACTACTACTACTACTACTACTACTACTAATACTACTACTACTACCATTACTACTACTACTACTACTACTACTACTACTACTACTACTACTACTACTACCATAACTACTACTACTACTATCTACTACTACTACTACTACTATTACTACGTTTACTACAACTTCTACTGCAACTACTACTACTACTATTACTACGTTTACTACAACTTCTACTGCAACTACTACTACTACTATTACTACGTTTACTACAACTTCTACTGCAACTACTACTAGTACCACAACTATTGATTGTACTAAAATTTAAACAATGTATAGCATTGTACCATATGTCGTGTACAATACGGGTCGCAATTGGCATTCCGAACTGAAATTATACAAAACAACATGTTCATTTTGGCCATGAATATAAACCGTTGAATGTTGTAAACGATGTTTGGGCTTACACTAATGTAGTGAATACATGTATATTAAAAACAAGAGACATTAACAAAATGTAGTTCTGTGTGTGTGCCTTAAAGAACGCTCCTTATTTAGAAAGATAAACCTAATGCATTGCGTAAACATACACGGTAACATAGTAAGTTATACCTTCCGTTACACGGTATACAGGAATCGTGTCCTCGAATGCGACCTACCAAATAAAGATTTTGAGAAACAATATGGCAGGCATATCTGTTTCAAGTACGTTTAATTCGTAAACTAACAGGTATGAATATGTGGCAAATGTACCTTTATTGCACACAATGTCTTTACTTTTATATATACTGTTTGCAAAATTGGAATGAGATTTCGCGTATAAGTTATACACTGTAACCTTTCTTGGATTATCCATCAATGGATACATCATTTCTGCAATGTCCATTTCATCCATCTGAATACAGTCTGCGACCGATTTCTGAAACATTAAAACGATGAATTATTAATAGTTTATCTGCAAACACTGCATGCTTTGGTATTTGTGTGCTACCAGTTTCTCTAATGTGAATTAGTTATATTGTAAAACAAGTCTTAGTTAATTTATTGTAGAATTGTATGCATTATTAGTGTGCTTGTTCCGCAATGAGAGGTATTGTACTAAAACAATTTTATTCACGTATCTTATTAAGCATAAACAAAAATGTGTTAACATACTTTTAAATTCGTCTTATTTTAACTCAAATAAGTAATTACAAAATATGCAGAACACACCCACACAATTTAAAAAAAAAGTAAAATGTGGGATGATCTTGTGTCATAAAGCCTCATTTTAATTATTACCTTGTTTGAAAAGCATGTCACACGTTGACGAAGTAGCCCTAATACAATAAAAAATATACCAATAAATGATAATGCTACATTAGGAAAATCAAAATTAATAGCATGTATATTTTAAAATGATTGGATCAAAAGCTGAACTAAACTACACTGTATTATTAAGTTATCGATATATTGAACATTGTATATAATTATATATACATTTTGATTTGAATACTGATTATTGTAAATATGAGGTAGATTATAATTATTTACTTGATAAACGTTTGTGTTTCTCCATACACAGCAAGATGAGATGCAGTAAGGAACAAATCAACACGGCGGTATTGATGCCAATCACAGCAGGACCAATGGCATAGTCTTGACAGTGTGTTGGGGAGAATGGTTCTGCTGTAAGCAAATAAACCTAATGCAAACAGTACAACAGTAATCAGATCACTGTTTCCATAAATGCATAACCGATCTACACAACAATCTATTAAAATACCATACGTGCACTATTGAACGAATATTATCTTGTCTTGTTAGTATACACAACGAAATAGTAATATAGAAAAGCTATAGGTTTCTGTTTGTAAATGTTGACAATGTTAATACAAAAATATACTAAATTACCTGAGACAGACTTGCTTCTGGGGATGACCTGCGGTTTTAACACCGTTCTCACGTAATTGCCGGGATTGTACGTTTCATAGCATGAGTATGTGCCGTATGTGTCTTCTCAAACGTTCAGCACATGTAAAATGCCTCCTTTGCCATTGTAAGAAGTGTCGTAGTTTACTGAATGAGATTTTTCCACCAAGTAACACGATTTCAAGGTTGTTTCACACTCCGAAATGGTTATAGTTGTATTGGTTTTGTCGCTGACGAATGTGAATAAGACGTCAGAATTGGACGAGCATTCGATCGTTGTATTGGCCTGGTTGTTCATTACACTTAAAACAATGTAGCAAAACAATCCTATCGGCTCTGAAATTATAATAAAACGTTAAGTGTTGAAAATTATTCCTGCATTTTATTACGAATCATAATTTATAACAACATGTTTGATATTTGGCTAAAGAAATATGATAATATGGGCGTGTCGTAGGAAAACTGGACTTTATGCATGCGCGTGTCTGAAACAGAAAAAAACATACCAGCGGCAAGTGCCTTCCTGGATTAGCCTATGCGGACTGCACAGGCTAAGTTGGGACGACACTTTAAGCACATGCTGGGTTTCCCACGACACACCTCATATTGTGTTTATATGTAAATGAAAACTGTTACAAATGTCTGGGGTTGCCTTTCCGAATACAATAAAAATAATTCAATGTTCTATCGTTAATTGACTTCTAAATTCGAAAACAAAAGCAAAACACCAATGACGACATGTGGAGCTTGACTGTCTTGTACTAAAAATAAATACTAAATGTGTTGTTGTTGCTTTAACAATTAAAAAAATGAAAAAGACAGTAGGCTCATAATTGTCTATCGTTTTGATCTTGATACATGTATTCAGGTGTAGCCTAAATTGAGTCCTGTTCTAAGACAAATCAAACATGACATGTGCATCTGAAATACTCTTTGACGTTAACATTAGCATTAATCGTAACACATAATAATGAACGCACGAACACATGAATGGAGGCAAAGACGAACAAACTTAGAGATGAACAAACTAACAAACTAACAATCCAACAAACTAGAAAATAACCAACAACACGGAATGAAACGAACCGAAACGAACCGACACGAAATAAACAAACGAATACACGCAATAACAACACTAAAACTACCTTAACATATAATATGATATATAATATTACCGTGTACAAGGACCAGTGCAATCCCAAACAGTCTCATCATTTTTTATCTGAAAGTATGGATCAAACAGCAACTTAATTTCGTGTTAAGTTATAGCAGTGAATAATTTTGTGTTTTTTTTTCCTGTTTCATTATTCATCCGCTTCATATTCGAACGTAAACATGTATTTAGTTTTTTCTTCGGTCTGTTGCTTTATCACTTACTAATCGATTTATAAGCCCAGCTGCCAAATGATCACACAACAATAAACTCATATTTCCGTTACGTCAACAACACTGGTATCACGCTGAATTAATTAGAAAATTATCTGCGTAGAAAGAAGTTCAGTAACGTCATATGATTACTCTAAATATAACGTTCGATGAGGTGTGCCTTTATATATGCAACGAACTTTTCCAGTTAATCATTGTTAAATCAATATTATTCATATCCGCGTTTTCTTTTTCTAAAAATAGGTATGTATTAATTAAACAATATTGCGTTACTAATATTGCAATTTCATTTGTACGACAATTATGATACTTAAAAACAAGTCAGATGTACGGTCGAGGTATTTGTTGAAACATAGTGTTTTCAGTGTCAGTTTGAACTATGTCTATCTCGTCCACATCGGAAATTGATATAACAAATGGGGAAACCTAATAGTTTATGGGTTAAAGGTATAATACAGAAATAAGTCGTGCTTTCAGTTTCGATAAATTGCCATTTATATCTATGCAAAAGGAAACACAAACAATAATCATGGCTTGTTGGTTTAAATACGTTTTTATCACCAAGGATATTTTACATGATCGCGGAAGGAAACACCACTCGATCGAATATTTAGCTGATATAATGTTATTGTGTAATATTGCAACTATTGGTCGTTAATTCTACACTTTTAATATGAATCGATGTTTTAAAGACGTTTAGTTAATTTTTGATAGGCTTATTACTGGTATTTTTATGAAGCAAACAGCATAATACAAACAAAAGTATTGCCATTGTCAGCATATTATAATATTATGTACAGTGTTTTTTATACTTTTATACATATTGGATTGTAAGATTTTGAGAATTGTATCGAGTAACATTCAATCAAGCATTGCGCTTTTTGTTTTATAAGAAATACCTGTAAGCAAGCATTCCAAAACTGTATAATAATGTTATGTGTAATAGTAATAAGTACTACTTTAAGACACGTACTGTCACTGAATTATGAAATTCAACAAAATAATAAAAGGTAGAGTGCACTCAAATTATTAAACTTCGTGTAACACTGTTAAAATGTGCATTCATTGACGTTATTTGTCTTATGTCGAAATGAAATAATTTGAAAAAGAATGAAACAATTGTGTGTTGTAAACCTGGTTCCATTTTAGGCGATATTTTACTTAATATTACAGGTTTTATTGTATATTTATGTTCGTTATATACAGGACTCATCAAATACGAGTATAATAACAAATAAATACCAAGTACCGAGTACCAATTGTGCATGATATTTGCTATCTTAATTTAGATTAGCCAGCGGGTACAAACGGTATATTCATCAGCGCCAGGTTTTAAACCTGTAGCACAATACCTGTATTGATTCGCCTGTGTCATTCTTGCACGAATTGTAAACAGTTGAGCAAACGCGCGTTCAATGTGTAAAACGATCTGTATTAATATCAATAATTTCAAAAGAACCCATGGTTTAACGCTTTTTTTTAACTATTGCGCATAGTAGCGCAGGGTATACAAATAAACAGACCCGTCGGTAGCATAATGCACCAACTATAACTTTTGTGTTAGTAGGCGAGGATTACCATAAATAATAAAAAACCAAGTGACAACTAGAGACTGGCCTATATGTAATTGTATATGGTTTCCATTGTACGCCTTTTACCAATGATCAATATAGCTTTGTCGGTGTATACAAATCAGGACTCATGTATATTATTACATTGGTAAAAATATCTGCATCTTCCACGCTATAAATACGAATTGCATTGTGAATAGTTTAACAATAAAACCAGAAAAATAACAGCACATTATTATGCTAAACACGGTGCATATTCGGATTTTCTGGAAATTTAACATAGGAGTATATATATCGTGTGTAGTCATTACCACAAAGCTTGTATATTTTAAGCAGCAAACGATAGAGCGAAGAAATAATAACTATATAAATATAATGTGTATATATACTGAAATGTTTAAGCAGTTAGTTGGCATTTGGCTAGTTCAAATACATTTGACAAGCTGTTTAGATCCCAGGTTTATCACAACTCCGATGAACTTCAAACAAAGCTAGCAAAATCTTACATATCAAAACCACGCGGATATAGTTACCGCTGAAAATTATTCAGTGTGTACACATTTAATAGCTGCCACATATCCTGCTATTTGCTACACAGTGCTTATAAACCTGGTTTAATATCTCTAAATGTATATAAAGAGTCATGTACATACGATCAAAGAAACGATGAAACACTTAGATCCCTAAGATATATTTCACCACCATACCTGTGCGAGTAAATGTCCTCTGGGTTGACCGTTTAAACGAAAACGTTAAATCAAAGCGCAGTATCTAAACGAAGCGCGCAATTTGATATGTGTTTCGGCAAACGCTGATGGAAAACGCTAAAGTTTTGCTGCTTGGGTCGGTTGAACCATTGATTTATTGCCTATTATTTATAATAAGTATAAATGGTTGGGTCTAAAGGCATTCAGTACATATTGGCTTGTAGAACTATTTGTAGAAAGATTTTTGGGGATTTGTTTTTGATTGTGAATAGAGGGGCTATTTTCATTCGGAGAGAAGAATAACTTTTAGTTTAATCGTGTACAAATTGTAAAACTTTCGTTTATATGTAGAAACATTCACTGTTAGTGTGCATATAACGGACAATTCTCCCAACCGAACATTAAAGCGGAAAATTTGCAACATTATAACTGCGATATAAACTAATTTATTTACTGTACCTGTTCTGGATTGTACAGTTGTTCCGAGATCAAATGGAGTCTCATATAATAAGAGCAATTACTTTATATCATACAATATATAAACAAATAGTTTACTTATCCTACGTGTACGTTGTTTTAAACCATAACCAGTATCAAATTGAGTTTTCTTAAGATGCGTCCATACAACAGATGAAATAAATCGTATACATACCATATTCATTTCGATAAATGCATTGTGAATTCAAATTCATAACCAGTTAACACTATCAATGTGAAGTGCTTTATTTTTTGAGCATAAACAGTGACGAAGGTGATACATATAATATACAACGCATTCAGTAAACAAAGAAAACAACACACACACTAGTTTACTAGTTTATTTGAAAAAGTGCAACTTGCCGTCCAATTTTTGTGTTTAATTTAATTTCCCAATAAATGTTGCATATTTGTATTGATTAAACTACCAATAGTAAAACGAATATATTTAAATATTTAGAAATCCCCAGTTAAACCGATTGCTCCGCTCCTTTGCTAGAGCGACGTATGATGATAGTTCTGTGGTGTTTGCAGATGGTTTTGTTTTTATTTAAAGATCGGGATCAAGTATCGTATAAACGGAAGATCTAAGAATGGTAAGATCATTATGTATTCTGAAGAATGTCAGCACACTATTTAACTGCTTTCCTTGTTTCAAATAGTATATATACAAGATCTGTGCATGTTTACTGTTGTTTGAAAACGAACGTAAACGTTTAGCAAACAAGTTTTACTCAATAAGAAAAATATATGCGTGCAGATTTTCAGAGATGTTTAAATGAAATGCTCTAGTACATTAAAGCAAGTGTTATTTAAGTCGAAATTTGACATAAAAATACATATATCGTTTGCTTTAAATATAACAAGTATAAGGGGAAACTGCTAATAACTGCAAGTAGGGTTAAACACGAAAGTAAAAGTTGAACACAACATGCATTTAACTAATTAACAGGGCATGGTAATTCATGTTTCAGTTGTATAATTAAATTGAATGTTTAATCGAGCACCGTTGGTGAGGACAATTGTGTACTATCACAACTTAATATTCTAAATGGAAACACAAACAGGCAATTTGCAATCACATGATTAAGGCGAAAATCGATTATCGCTTACGTCTCCCAAAAATATTTTTTTAATTCAATTTGTTTTTGTTCGCGGCATATTCACCACCTAGTTTATGTATATTGGACTTAATGTAACATGTTTAAACGTCTCCATTCAAAGAAACTGTACCTTAACAATAAAAAAGGTAATATAAAAAGACCTTTCATAATCGGTAGTGTGACATGACTAATTTTCGCGGAGGTGTAACTTTTGGGCTTTTTCATCTTGCGCAATTGCGCAAATTTATGGCCCCCAATAACATTTACCTCAATAGTTTACACGTCCATTTATGTACGAAATTAATTCGTTAATAAAAAAACACGCTTTTACTCGTGAATGTCACACATTGAATTAAACTCCAACTTGCCCTGTTTAAATATTAAAATGTTCAAATTTTATATCTTTGAAGAATTAATTTAGTCATTGTTTCCGACATTGCAACATTCTTGTCAAAGGCAAACACTAGTACGAAACGTTATGCATCCCAAAATTGAACACGCTGGGGATGTAAACATAAAAAGATTGTTTACATGTCATTTAGATGATTAATAATAGTACAGAAGGCTCTGAAACTAATACAGGAAATGTATGTTTGCAAGCACATTACTTTAGTACAAAAAATATATAACAAATCGACTGCTTGTTTCGCAAGTTGACATGTCAAGTGAAAAAATCAGCGATCCCAATGAAGAACTTTATTGAAGTCGGTATTAAATTAACAACAATGTGTCACTTTGACACGACGTGTAATACCTTATATATGGGCTCGTCTAATGATTAGGCAACAATCACATGTCTTAGAACCATATTATCAATTAAGATAATTAAGATCTGATACACAAGTTTGTTGCATGATAGGAGCCTAGCTGTACTTTTTGCCTAGACATAAGTTTAAATTGATTGACTGATCGATTTTTAAGACGTATAATGTGTGTTTGTTTGTTTGTTTTATGAAAAAACAAAACTGATTATGTTTATTAAAACTATGGAAATCTAATTTGCGCGATGTTAAAATCACGAAAATTATCCGCGATCGCAATTGCGCGAAATGTGTACGCCGCGAATTCAAGTGATTCCACAGAATTAGTTTGCCATCTTCTAATATCTGTTAAATAAATCTATTTCTGGACAATACAAACCTCATGTTTTAGCAAAAAATAAATATTACTTCCTTACTTACAGCCGGCATAATAAAACCTGTGAAATGAAACTTTTATTTCAGAGTATTTACTGTTCTTAATTTTATATCGATTTCTTCCTTCAACTATCCTTTGTCCCTGAAGACATCGGGATGACTGATGAAATTAAAACGGCAAGAAGGAACTCATATTTATTAAAGGAGACGTGTCAAACTATGGTGAGAGTTCTGCAAAAAAGAACACAAGGTTTTGTTTTCTAATTTTGGCAGCCAGTCTTCAAAGCCCGGACTTCAGTCTGACATCGACGTTCTGTTGTATAACTCACGTATCATTGTTATTCAAGAATGGTCAGAATAGAGACAAGGAATGGTGCACGAGATGATGATGAAGGACGAAAACCTTCCTCCACAGCAGTACTTACTTCAAATTATTAGAAGGAATTCACCAGAAAGAGTAAGAAATGAACAGACTGTACGCATTACTAATTACGCAGTATAAATGAGCTCAGGAGCGTGGAGGAAAATTTAAGACAATGACATACGATCAAAAGAAACGATGAAACACTTTGATCCCTAAGATATTCCGATTAGTTGGTAGTACACATACGGCCGGTCCTTCCACTTTTTTTAAAGATGACGTTGGCACGATGTATGCAGTTGGGGTATCGGATATGATGCCTTTAGTGCAGCGTTTTATAGATAAACATAGACGAGGTCACTGATCATCACAGGACTTCGTGGAAGAAACTCGAACCGGTATGAGTTTCCGTATACCTACGGAACATCCGTTCAGCGGCAAGACATATGTTGAATGGCAGCTATCTCATGTTCTGTATTTTATTACTCACGTGGAATGTTGTGTATTTCTGAAAATGATCAAGAAGGCTTTACTATATACTGTAGTAGAAGACAGAATCACGAGTTATCATTGCAAAACGGTATTATTTTACACAATAGAAAGAACTCATGCTCATCTATGCCAAGAACATAACGTAGCATTTCTTGTTATACTGTGTTTGCATACACTGCGTAGATTGATTAACTGTGGTATATATCCTCATTATATCATAGAAGGTGTTAATTTGTTTGATGGAACTTTGTCGTATCCAGCGTAGAAATTTATAAACGTTCGTTTCATCTCTAATTGGAAACCAACTTCAAGGATTAAGTCAAATTGATATAGACAGTATCAGTATGAAAATGATGGCACATAACTTTGGCATTTTCCGATATGATTATGATCATCTAACGCGTCACGCTGTACATTAAAGCATTCGTAGTAATCTTGAGTTTGCGAGGCTGATTGGTCTACACAGCAATATGACGATTGGTGTTCTAAATTACTTCTACCAAAATGCGAACGAACATGCTTTAAAAAATGTACAATTACTACACAAATATGTGTACTATTGCGGTACTGATTTAGCAGGGAATGTTGCCGAACAAATGTTTGGATCATCGTTGTCCTTCAAAGCCTCTTTACAATGGACAATATTTCTCTGGAATAGTACTCCTATCAAAAATAACATATCCTGGAATGGCTCAAATATTCGTTTATAACGGATGCTGCCTCCAACCAACTGAAATTGGCTTCCGTAATGTTTTGCAGTCTTCCTTCTACGCGATGTGCAAAGGCGATTTCACAAACATGCAGTAATATCAGTGTGTCCTTGTGGGAGAAGCTTGTCTAGAGACAACTTTATACGTACATTTGCACTCTACACGAATAAAGACCATACTTTGAACAAAGACGATATTGCACTGTGTGTTCGATTTTTGCGGCATGAAGCTTAGTGTTCCTCCAGCTTTATTGTATGAAATGGATAGAACAGGGATTGAACCGGAAAATAGTGAAATAACACTTTTTCAGCGGCGTTTTTGGTTGAAAGACGCCTGTGTGGATGCGGGAGTGTTCTTGTAACTATCAACAGTACCTCACGAGGACTCGGTGACAGATTAAATCAAGTGAATGCTGTACGGGCATTCGACTGTTACATGGTTCTCAATTATGACGAGCTGTACCATCCGGATACTGCAGCAAACCTGCTGGGTCACTGCATGGAGCCTGAAGGCGACTAAGATGCATCTGTCATTAGTTATATGATTTCTCAATAATGGACGCCTCGAAATAACGCGGCCAACTTACACATTCGGAGATTTAATAGTAATTAATGCATGCATGAATAATCATGTACGGAACACCTTTACCTTTGCGGTCTCCGGAAATACTATATATGTTCTACGTAACTAAGGACTAGGTGCGCGTAAATATAGTGAGCCGCGCGCTAGCGTGGCGATTTAAAAAAATCGGCCGTAAAACTGAAAAATACCCCCAAAATATTGATTTTTGTGCAAAATATTAATTATAAATCGCATATCTTTGCGATTAATCCGCCTTCTACAAAAAGATCGGCCATTTTGAAAATGGTTTTCGACGCAATCATGCGTAACGATTTAACACGTTAAGCACAATTTGCAAATGGAATAAAGCGATTTATACTCTTAAAACCACAAATTGCCAAAAAAAAATAACTGAGAACATGATAGCAATATAAAGAAATGTTCAATACGGCTTCTGTGCATCGATTAGTTGCAAGTTTACACGTCTCAACTGAAAGCAGTAGACTTGTAGCAGTAAACCACGAAGAAATTTGAACTGTTAATTAGCGGATTGACTGCGTTTGGGGCTCATATTTTCATCCTGTTTTGATAATGATAATTTTCAAAGAAAAACATTACTCATCGAGAAAAAAATGTCGGCCAACTATAACAAGACAAGTCATGCATAGCAGCGTCAACGCATGCGTAAAAAGTCGCATAACTTTGTTACATATAGAATTTCAGGGGACTGCTAAAGTACAAACAACCCGCATGTACCATCTAAATCTATGAAATTAGCATTTTATGTTTTAACATATATGTGCCATCTGAAATGAGATCTGGCCCGTCTATGAAGGTTGTTAGAGTCACTGTCTGGAGATGCAGGGCGGCATGGATACAGCTGCCACCATGTATTTGAAATCCCTTGAATTCAAGCCGCGAAGAAACGCGGTCAACTGGCATATTAAGAGAGAGTGCTTGATTACCTATAACGTATGTATGATAAATCTATCACCAGCGTTTCCAACGTTATATTGAAGTCGTGTCGTACGAAATACTTTTTGTAATCAAATTTCGAATAGAATAAGCGTGTATTATATTATACTGATACGTATGTGTCATTATCGTTTCAATTATTATTATATTACTGATTATGTTGATCTGATATAACGTTGTTATTGTATATAATGCCAGATTAATGGTTCTGTTTCTTTTTTATATAACTATATTAATATATAAAAAAACATTTCATATTTTATTTTCGTATTGTTTGTATGTTGTTAAATTTTAATTTATAGATTAATTAGGAATATAAATATAGGTTATAAGTTTAACTAATATATATTTGTAATGCAACAAAAATGATGAATCATTAAACCGTTAACGTCCTGCAAACACAACAAAAGTAAATTAAAAAGTTGCAATGATATTATATTATAAACACTTTATTTTTTACCAAGAACTGGTTGTTTTCAGTTCGTAAATATTAGTGTAATATAATACAAACGAACACTTAGTACCAAAGTAATTATACATTTATCAAATCAATTTTAAAACAAACCATTCTTGGTTTCATTTTACAACAATTACAATTTGGATGTTCACATAAACGCTGCATTCTGATTGGATAATCCGTGCACGTGACCTGTCATTCATACCCCGATGAAGCAGCTGGGAAAGCAAATTACCTTGTTATTATTCGAGACCGTACTACGTTTGCGAAATTACTTCATTGTTTTCCGCGAACGTTTACGATGTGTACACTATCGTTCTTAAACAAAATGACTGATTTATATGTTGCTGGAGTTGCAGTCGATTAAATTGTGAACGCATAATAATGAAATTTTGAATTGGTTTTGCCAGAAAGTCCACTCCAAAATGATCTACAGCGATTTGAATGTCGGACGATATATCAGAAATACCGTTCAACGAAAATGAAACCGAAACTAAAACGGGGATTCCTATTATACGTCAGTTGCGGCCCTTAGGCAGTTACACATAAAGTTAATATCCACATTTTGTTGTATTATTTGTTTCATATACTCGGTATATGAACTGTCGGGAAAATTACGTCTAATTTGCATAAACGCCGTTATGCAAATTTTACGTTATTTTTCCCGACACTTCATACACCGATGTAATGCAGAAAAATACTGTACAGTTCTTAAGTAATAACACAGTTTTCGAGATCCCGCGCTAACAAAACCGAGTACACGTTGTCGCACAATTAGTACCTGAGCGTGGCTGCAGAAAGTCCAGGAGCGGACAGCGGCACAGGGCGGTCAGCAGTTGCAAATCGAATTTCTGCATCTTTCAGCAGATTGATGGATGCCTCTTCGCCGTCGCTGCCCTTTTTACCAATTATTTCACCAGGACCAGACGACATTTGAAAATACTTATATTTTCTAAAGCAGAAGTAAATGGTTGATATGATTTCCCTTCTACTATCAATTGTTCTATGGTAGCCTAGCACAACGTTTCTCTGACAATAATTTGTGCACCCACAACATTGCAGAAACTTGTGAATCAATGCATTGTCCGCGCAGCAGATCATCTCTTGTCCTGACTCACTGTCGATGCTGTCGAGTATTGACGAACCTGGGCCAATGCCGATCGTGCCCGCGCAATAATTTATTCAATATCCTCATCGCTCCTAATCGCTTCCATCGCTTCCAGTCGATAAGGGTATGTGTCGCATAATAGAGGGAAGCCGGCATTTTGCCAAAGTGTTTAAAGTAGAGGCTATCAAGATCCTGTATAAAAAAATGTCATCGTTAGTTTTAATTTGCATCTACTTTATTTCAATTTCAATTATATATATATTTAACGTGAGAACAATTTTTAGATAAATATTTATAAAGTTTGCTCAAAAAGTTATACTACAAATATGTAATATACAAACAATACACGCAATAATATGCGATTGTGTGAGAATGCACGTGTATTAGTGTCGGTGGGTGAGGCTGCGTAAGCTGGCGTTTGTTTTGATCTCATAAACGTGTATAACTTATTTCAGATATGCAAATCGCAAGGTTGCTCATCTATTGAAATGAAAACAAAAACACAGTCCAGACCCCAATCATATTAATGTCGGATTTTGCAATAGACGTCAGAATAATAGTATGCACTCTCGTGACGACACCCACTGTTCATGTGATATGGTTATTATTATGAATACATATTCAACTTATATTGTAAACGTGCACTGTTACAATACAAACAGAACTTTATTTGTTGTGAAACGTGCAAATGAAGATGTTTCAAATCAGTGCTATGGTTGTTTTCGATGTTGATGTTGGCACTGTTATTGGGTTTTTTTATGCGTCGTTATATACATGTATTTTAATTATGTTTGTTCGAATGTCTGTAACACAGTATATGCTCCGACTTCAGTTCGCGACATGCTATATAACAATGTGTTTAAAATAAACCAGTAAGTGTTTTAATTTGGTTAGATAATAGTAAATTAAGAGTTAAATAAGGCAGTGTATTTCTCTACAACAACAAATAATATTTGATCGAATGGGTTGGTACACCACAGAAACTACCGTTGTATAACTATTATCATTTTGCAAAACTGTGTTATGTTACAGGAACATGAAAACAGTGAACCCTAAGACCAATCGATATTTGAGAAATGGTAATAATAAGAATAGTAATCATCATCATTATCACCATCATCATCATCATCATCATGATCATCATCATCATCATCATCATCATCATCATCATCGTCATTATAATAATATTAATATTTAACACAGATAATTATACTTTCGCTACCTAGATCTAATAGTACTGTCGTTGTTAACTAATTTTTGTGATAACACAAGCTCCGTTTGGCAAAAATTGAGAACCAACCACGGACAATTACGACAATTTTGCTTTATGAAATGGCATCTATGGCATAGTAGGGATTACACAAGCAAATAATTTAGTTGCCCAATTTGTTACCTTCGCCTATCCGTGTAGGCATAGAGCCCATTTAGACAAGTTGGCGGACACTTGACAAAACATTCACTTTTTGGTACTTAGGACCCAACAATATAAGTTTAAAAACAATTAGGACAGCACCCACGTACAATGACAATTATCAGCTAAGTATACCACCGACCCATATAATGCCTGCATGATCCCAGTTTGATCTGATATGTTACGCTCTAATTAATATAGAAACTTACAATAACTGAAATTATTTAAAGTTATAAATTGTAACAGTTCCATTATCACAACTTTGTAATTTCAGTTTTGTCTAGCTTGTTTTGTCTTAATTTAAGCATGGTATTATTGTTACGCTTATTAAAGCAACAGTTTATTTTTCGTTTGTTTCTATCATTAATTTCGGGCAGTACGTTTTGCACTTAAAGAACTTTTTTTTGGATCAAAATATTTTGGCATAATGACTTATCTTTAATTAAACAATAATCGAAAGTATGGCTTCTGCTATAAGCTAGCTTGCATACTCTGAAATGTCCCAATGAAAAATATAACTCTAATGAATTGTTTGAAAAAAGAAAACAATACATCTAAATTTCCTTCTGGATTTTATTATCTAAAATTAGCTAAACTGCAGATTATAAGGTCTATGATAGAAATGCCAAGATTGTAATCTGTTTATTACACCCAATAAACGCCTCGGGGAACATTTACTGCTACAACGGTAGTGTTCCACGAACCAACTCGGTATCGTTTGACAATGCTCGTTTATTCCCGTATTGAGTCGCTGAAATACTTTTTATACTACAGGTACCTCATTTAAGCCTAAATTCCCCCAACTACAATGTTTAATAATTAAACAAAATTAAAACCACTCCAACTAGCAAGGAATGAAATTTACTAATCCGTTTGTTCTTTTCTGACAAACAAGAGGACATTTATTTTTTTATGCGATAAAGTTGAAAATGCACCATATCTTCGACCTAGGTTCTGTTGATTTCTATCGGAAATAGGGTGATGTTACAAAAGTGCAAATTCCCCGCCTAAATATTAAAATACAATAAAATAAATGGTACCATGTAAAGAAGCATAAAATTGTCTTTTCATATCCGTTTGTACTTTTCTGAGAGTAAAAATATATATGGAAGTTACAGCAAATAATATTTAAAGCTCCCTATCAAATCAATGTACATTTTACGCGAGAAGTATTGATTTTTGCGCTGAGAAACGAGATTGTTGCACATTAGATCCAATTGCATTCAATATGCAAACATTTTTCCAACGATTCACGTTTAAACCTGTTTTCAGTATGAAATAGAAATTCCAATAATTGATTCAATTCACTGATATAAAACGCTACTCATAATCATTAAGCATCATGGACATTTGGGTCTCACGGGAATTTACAAAACACATTTATATCCAAATATTTCCATCAATTTAAGCCAATTGAGGCGTTGAATTGCTTAAGAACAGATGACATATCAGAAATAACATAGAACGGTAAGCATGGTGTATTATCTTATTAGTGATTATAAGTTAATGTTGCATAATATGTTTGTGTGTTTTGCTGTTTCATCTTTTAACAAACATTGGTATTGGGGTAATTGTGTAAAATATGTTTATTTGATGTTTATTTGTTATGTGTACTTGTGAAGATTTGTTAGGAACAATTATAATATAAATGCTCAACATATATCTGACGTTTAGTCTCGTATGGCGCCTGTTAATAGCACATATATATCGAACGTAAGTTCATTCAGCACAGACCACTGATTAAACGTGAAATATGATTGACACACGATTAGCAAGACTTAACGGTCTTAAGATTTTATAGGGCAATATATGATTGTTTTTTGTCGCGTAAATATCGTAAACTCGTGTTGCTGTCTATGTCTAGCACTCCGTTTAAAAATAAATGAACTGTTCTCTTGCCAAAGAATGGTGTTAACACAGTCATCAGTTTTCTCTCCCGTAATGATAAAACAAACATCAGACGAATTCATCTATTCAAATGGCAATCGTACATATACACATCGTCACAAACCTGATCGTTTAGTTGAATATCATTAGAGCGTTTTCACGATCGATTATCAATTATTAATGACTTGTCTACTACGCTAGGCTTTTGCAATACATGTGTACGCTTATAGTGAACGCTGGGAATAACTAATCCTAAAATGATGCATGGTTTGATTCGGAACGATTCGGGCTTTTTTATCACATAGTTAAAATAATATGGTGAATAGTGAACATTTGGCAAATATGGTAAATATGTTTTTCTTTTCATTGTACACGATGTAATGTTGCTTTGTGTTCTATCTTTTTGAGATTATGTACTAGTACAGAGCTTACAAGTACACAGAGAATAACACACAAAAGATAATATATATTAATCAAATTAAGGTAATTGATTAGCATTTCAAGTAAGAAATACTTTTAGATGTATCGTTGTCTATCGGCCAATAAACAACGATTTGGAATTCCATTGCGAAGGAACTAAACAATGAGGGCGTTAATCCAAGTAGTTAAATATCCACTCAACAGAACGATAAAGAGTTGTTTATTGGCCGATAAACATTGATAATGCGAAAATAAGTTCGATTCTAACATTATTTGATATTTATTTTGGCAATATTCATTGGAACTACTTTCACTATGCTCCGCTCAAAACCGAGATGTCGTTTTGCGTTGTTTATGGGGTAGTTTAACAACGATAATTTTGTTCCTTGTCTATATAAAAATTAGCGAGTATCATTTAAGAATTAAAACTTCACAACTGTATCTCAACGTATTGCGTTGTATAAAGGCCTCCATTCGTAAAACGCAAATACATGTATTTAAATATGGGGAATTACACCAGTTAAACCGATTGCGCCACACACAATAACTTGAGCGACATATGTCAGTTATTTGCACGTGTGTTTTTTTTTTAAATCTGAATCAAGTGTCGCATAAACGTAACATCTGAGAATGATACGATCTGTATGTTGCTTGAAGTGTGCCGGCACTGTATTTAATTTGCTTTTTGTTTAATATACTATATAGACATGTACTATGCATGCATATTGTGATTTGAAAACGAAAGGATAAGTTTAGCAAACATGTTTTCCCAGTAGAAAAATGTAAGCGTGTAGATGAACACATCTGTTTCGTTTCTATGAAAATACTATAAAATCAAGTGCTTTTAAAGTAAATAATAAACACAAAAAGACATATATTTGTTGCTTCACAAATAACGAGTATACGGGGTAATTAATGTTGCAAATTGCGTTTAAAACGAAAGTAAAAGTTGGACACAACAAGCATTGAAATAATTGACAGGGTATGTCAATAAATGTATCGGCTATATCATTAAACCTAACTTGAATATTTAATCAAACGCCTTAGAGGTAGACTATTGGCGTGTAATGTCATAACTTAATATAATGAATGAGAACTGAGCTCTGTAGTCACTGTTACGTTCAGTGGCTTCATTGTCAAAGGGAAGAATCAAGATAAAACATTTCTTACTTACAATAAACAATTATTATAAGTACTTTATGCGCGCTAACATAGGGTCGGCAAATATGTCAAACTATTACAAAACGTTCCTAAAACGTCGATCCAGTTATACGTTATGCCGATCGATTATTCACTGGCAATCTTAAAATAAGTGTGAAATAATTATAATTCTGGAAAAAACAAATAACATATGCCAACGAAATAACAAGTATTACCTTCTTTTGTACATACCGGCACGATAAGCATGTGAAATCACAAATATACGCATGCTATTGTTGTTTCTTTGTTTCATGAAAGAGTGATAACTGTGCTCCGGAGTTGAGTACCGATCTGTCCATACGACTTTCGTCTGCGCTGGAAGATGCCGGGGTAACAGAGGGAATCGTTATGGCAAGGAGGAACTCCTATTTGTTACAAGAGACAAGTAGGAATATGTCTAGCGATTTGACAACAAATCATGCGCAAAGGTTTTTTTATGGCAGTCTGTCTGAAGGCACTACAACGCCAGGACTTCAGTGTGACGTCGACATACTTATTTGTAATATAAAAGCACATAAAATGAAATAATGGGCATCATGGAAACCAGGAATGGTGAACGTTATGCTGCTCAAGGACGAGAATCTTCCTCCAGGGCAGTACCTCCTTCAAAGGATTGGAAGAGATTCACCAGAACCAGAAACACGAGTGATGTATGAGGGGGAATTACTCTTTAAAAATAACACAGTATTATTCCGCTCAGAGCTGTGGATGAAACATGCTCAACGAACGGCATTTCTATTAACGGGTACAGTACGCATCGCAGGTCCTTCCTTTAGTTGGACAGACAAAGTTGACATAGTGGAAGCACTTGGTGTACCGGCTTATATGCCGGAAGTGAAACAGTGGACAGACAGGCATAGAACGTACCTCTGGCCAACTCAAGCACTGATTGAGGAAGCTGAACAATGTATGTGTCAATCGAGGTTGTCTCCAAATCTTATTGAGAGGAAACAAATGTTCAGTTTAAATATTACTCAACAAAAGAGTTGTGTATTGCTGAAAATGATCAAGACATGTCTATTCAATAATATAGTAGAAGGCGTGATAACAAGTTTTCATTGCAAAACTGTTGTTTTTTTATACAATAGAAAGAACACATGTCGATATTTGGCAAGATCATAATTTAGCGAGTTTACTGATAATTTGTTTACATACACATCTTAGATGGCTTAAAGTAGGCATATGCCCTCATTATATCATAGCAGGTGTCAATTTGTTTGACGGTAAACTTACGTATTTTCAATGCAGAACATTGCACAAGTTCGTTTCGACGCTCATAGACAACAACCTACAGGGATTATTCCAAATAAATATTGATAATATGGGTATTAAATTGTCGGCACACAGCATTGACATTATTCAATTATCCGAG
>CM051026.1:33569394-33649394 GCA_027627225.1 Congeria kusceri
GGCCCCAGGACGCGCAATAAACACATCATTACATATATGTGCATTGTATCAGAGCGTTGATCTTCCTCTAAATGATTGTAATATTGCCCCGTGTGTTTAATTTCTGAGACATGAAGCGTACTACGTTCCACCAGCATCAGTATATGAAATGAACAGAACTGGGATTGGATCGGATACCAGCGAACTACATATACAGTATCTTTTGTACGGATGTCTCGGTGACAGTTTCAAACAATATGTGCCTTTCATGCATTAGCAGAGTACATTACCCGTCACCATGAAGAATTGTACGATGTGGAAACTGCATTAAACATGATGGGTCATTGCTTTGAGATAAAAGTTAAATTATACTGCTAATGTGTCTATGAAGTCACTGGCATACAAGCCCCGAAATAACGCGACCAATTGGCATATATGGAGCGTCACGGGTAACTGACATTCGATGTATCATCAATGGATCTGTGACATCTGTGCTATCAGTTTACTTAACACATATTTCAATGTGGTCTGAATATAATTGTAATGAGCAACGTTATACAAGTATATGTTCACACGTAAAATAGTTAACGATGTATTGTTTTAAGAAAAAAAAAATCAACTTAAGTATTTTAAAAAGTTAAGCAGGATGCATATTTTAAAAATCTAAAAAAAAATTACCAGAATTTAAATACCAAAATGGTGTACTTCTGAATATAAGATGTTAGCACAAGTAATGGAATCAACAGTGTGTAGTTCGACTGTAAAACCAAGTATAGTTTACATCTTCTTACACTACTAATATTTATTTGTTACAATTTATTGATGTTTTGCATTATGAATAGACAGCTGTATGTACGAATCTAAAACATATTTTAGGCGCGTTATTTACTGTGTTTACCAGCATTAGCAATATTCTATATCTAGAAAAAATTACTAACTGTTAATGTAAATGATGTAGAGCGTAGACTCTTTTTTTTAGTAATGCACCCTCAATACTTAAACATGGTCGGTGCTTGCTGAGTTAAGTCCCAGCCACACAGGGTCGTACGACTTTCGAGTCGCCATTTGAGATTTTAGACTTTCATTTACAAATTCGCATGATTAGGCATGACACCACACACACAGTTATCAGCTACGACTGATTTGTAGCATTGAGACAACACACGACTGTCCAAAACTACGTAGGTGCAAGCAGGACTTTGTAATTGGTCGCAGACCTGTCCTATACTTGTATTAGCTGCAGTATCACAGGGGCTTAACTCTCTAAAGGGGTTATTGCCGAAGTTATACGGTCAGAAATCTAAATTCGCCGCAGATCTTCGCAATGCGCTTAAAGCCCCAGTCACACTGCAGCTAAGACAGGTATAGAGCAGGTATACGACTTCAATGACCGAGGTATGCGTGTTCATACGCAGTTTTTGAAAGTCGTGGGTTGTCTCAGGTTTAAACAACAGTTGTAGCTGGCATTTGAACAAGTTATAAAACTGGGGGAAATAGCTCGTTTACGTAGGACGTAGGGCTCTGTATGTAATTTCGTGCGTCGTCTTAGAGAGAATTATGATCACCAAGAAGTCATATGTCGACAGAGTTATCAGTTTTATCACGTAGTCCTGCATGACCCTGACTTGCAGTACGCCATTTCAAGAGCTCCTGCGGTTACGCACGGCGAAGTTTGACGATCTTTTAGTTATGGCAGCCGTTTCAAAATGATTCAAAATTAATCAAAATGACAGCACGAGGGAATGCTCATATCGAAACATTACGAGGATCGACGTTACCGGATGTGTGCCTGATGAGTTTTTGCAAACGTTATTCATAGCGTCTGGAAATGGGTACCAATGTCAGCTAATTGTAGCCCATTGAATGGAGAAAAAACCTAAGACCATTGAATATGAGATGCATTTTGCGTCGCCGACCATGATGTGGAAAATGTGAATGCGTGTATTTTTATGTCATATAATAGTTGATTTTGTAGCTATGTCAACCGTTTCAGAATGAATCAATATAAATCAAAATCATAGTACGAGGGAATGCTCAAATCCAGACATAACGGTTATGATAATGCAGCCTAAATATATTTAATAAATTATACATCATCAACAGTGGATTTAGATGACAGGGGAACCGGAGAACGCCGTCTCTAAAATCGCCCAACGTTCGATTCTTCGAACTCACAATATATTTAAACATATGTATTTTATGCGCATTGGTGTACTCTTTAATGAATTCATGGGCATAATTAAATACATGTTTTGGTATTGTCTTAAAATCTTCCTTTCAACCTTTGCAGCTTTTCAATATAAGCCGTTTGTTGGCAGCTTTTTATTTAACTACTGAATAATTCCCCCCCCCCCCGCCCCTCCCAACAAACATTGTACATTAGTCAAGTAACTACTACGACTTCATCAAACACTACATACGCATCGCGAATCAAAGCACGTAAATGTGTGTTAAGCAAAAATATTCGCTGCATTGTATATTTCCTACATGTATAAGTCTGAATAATCATGACTTATTAATAGCTAACTTTGAGGTATTGGCAAATGCAATTTGTATGCAATGGGCATATACCATATTCAATGACTGCACATACAGTTATCACCAATGTATGTGTGTTTGTCAAATTATGATATTTAAAAAATTTTAGTAATATAAACGATTTACTTAATGCTTCGGCAGTGTTTAGTCGTGGCTTGATAATATGATATTTAATAAGTATGTGTTATTATGAAGTTTCGTGTGTTTTGGTTTTGCTAATCTTAAGATAAAACATACAATAACGCTATGTTATCATTCATTAAAATCAAGCTATATGTAGTGGTTTTTAGCGTCGGGTACCTATAAACGGTTTGGTATAAAGTCGTGAAAACGTGCGAGTATGCAATCATACAAATTATTGTATATATCAACAGCATCATATAGTGGGCAGTATATTCAGTTCTATAACACTTAATTTGCCAAAATCCAACAATTTACCTAAGCGTTCGAATGCGGTTTCCCCAGTTGTAACCATGTTGTTGTTTTTTTCTCCGTTATCATCCCAATGCGCTTAACCCAGTTGTAACTATGTTTGTGTTTTGATCGTGACCTTCAAATGCGATTACCCAAGTTGTAACCATGCTTGTGTTTTGTTTGTGACCGTCTCAATGCGGTTACCACAGTTATAACCATGTTTGTGTTATGCTCGTGACCGTTAGAACGCGGTTTCCCCAGTTGTAACCTGTTTGTGTTTTGTTCGTTACCGTCCCAATGCGGTTAACCTAGTTGTAGCATTGTTTGTGTTTTTGTTTAGTTCGTGACCGTTCTAATGCGGTTGAACCAGTTGTAACCGTGTTTGTGTTGCGTTAGTCATCGTTCCAATGCGGTTACCCCTGTTGTACCCGTGTTTGTATTTTGTAAGAGAACGTTCCAATGCGGTTGCCCCATTTGTAACCATGCTTGGGTTATGTTCCTGACCGTTCCAATGCGGTTACCCCAGTTGTTACCGTGTTTGTGTTTTGTTCGTGATTGTTCCAATGCGGTTGCTCCAGTTGTTACCATGTTTTTGTTGTGTCGGTGACCGTTCCAATACGGTAGCTCCAGTAGTAACCATGTTTTTGTTTGTTTGTGTCTTTCGTATTGTGTTCGGTGATGTATGGCCAACTGGTCACTTGCCTGAAATAAATTACGTTCGGGTGTTAAGCGGTTTGTTCAATTGCTGATGCGGCTCTTGTTGTATTGTAAATAAGTTGCGATTTTAACTTATGAACTTGTATGCACGTGTGTTACGGTTTTACAAACATTTAAATCGTAAAAGATATGTCTAGTTTTGGATTTAGTGCACGTTCGTAATCACATTCGTTGTGCTGTTGTTGTTTATTTTTATCCGTGCCTGGTTCATCTATATTTCTTATGTCGCCACTCATGTTGTTCATGTGATGTTTCCTAATTTGTGTCAATATCAACATTATTTCAATTTGTACGTTACCGATTCGTTCTGTCTAAAATATCTTACTAATTAATACGTTTGTTACTATTTATAGTAAACCAAATGATGGTTGTACGTGGTCATTGGGCGGCTTTTTCCCGTATTATGCGATTACGGCCGCCACCAACTCGCCCATTATGCATAATTGGCCATTGAATGCGCGCACGTGAAACTGCGTAATCAGAGGCTTTCAAGAATGGCGTCGAAGAGGCTGCTTGACTCGCTCTCAAATCGTCTGTCAGATTTAGACGGGATAATTAATGCTAAAACAACTTAAATGTAACAATTTCGGGTGTATTTCGCATAATAGCGAGCAACAACTAATCATTTACCTCAAAATCATTTTCAAGAACATAACTTTAAGACTGAAGCAAATCACAGCATGAATGTTCTTTGAAATGTGAATCATCTGTCATTCATCCATCCATCATTCTAAGTTCGAATATTCCTTTCATGATCCATGTAATTTATTAACAAACTTTAATTCTTAGGTTTAATCATTTTAATAGCAGATGTGTTCCATCCAGAGACCAACGTTATGAGTTAAGGCCACACGATGTTGCTAACGATCTAACGTTTCAATAAGCTAGCAGGCACACGGTATTGAAAAAACGTTTAATTACGGTTATTTTATCAACGTTGAAAAATCGGTGAATATGAATAGCAATTAGAAGTTGATATCTGGACCTTTTTAAACGTCGATTTCAGACGTTATTTCAACGTTGATTCCCGACGTTGTTTTGAAATTAGAAATACAAATTTGCTTCAACTTCAGTTTGACATCGTTGAAAATTGGATGAAAATAAATAGACTTTGAAATTGAGACGTTGAATCAACGTTGAATTACAGAAATGTCATCAACGTTGAAAAATGGGTGAATATGAATAGCGTTTAGACGTTCATATCGGGACGTTGTTTCTACGTCGAATTCTGACGCTATTTCAATGTTGAGTTCCGACTTTATGTCGGCTTCAGAAATATAACATTGCTTCAACGTCAGTTTGACAACGTTGAAAAATGGGTGAAAATGAATAGTGAACAGACGTTGATGTCTGGACGGTGTTTCAACGTCGACTTCCGACGTTATTTCAACGCTGATTCCCGACGTTCATTCGACGTCCGATATACAAGTCTGTTTCAACGTCAGATACTATAAAATAAAAAGACCCATATGTTAAACTTTAGTAGTAGAAATTTTGTCAATTCACATAAAATTGAATGCTTGCTTTGAACTGTCACAAAGTCTTAACTTACAATTATTTTTAATCCCTTTTTTAAATGGAAGTATTTTTATCCGACATTAAAAAGGCATATTTGTGTTATGTATTACATTAACAAAATCAAACATAATGATACATGAATACTTTAATTAGCATAAACCATGTGATTCGAACAAATACCAAAATTCAAACTTGACAATAGTGATGCTTAAATGCAACTTTGTTTCAACACAATATGCCCCCATATCTTTTTTCAATCAGCAAAATGTGTGTTTACTTACACAAATATTAATTATTAAGACCTCAGCTGTAAGCTATTAGTGAAAATCAGTAAAAGATTTTCACCACCAAACATGTTAAAGCTGACTGACATACATGGCAAAATTAAAACACCTAATACATAATAGATATACAGACTGTGCTTCAAATGTTTCAGATGTTATGGATGATCTGTGTGACAAAATCACTAATACTTGCTGGCATTTAACCTCCATTGTGGCACTTAAAACAAGTTGTCACACTATTCAGAATAAAACTTAACAATCAAATCGCGAATACTTTTAATCTAAATTCGGTTCTATGATTTTCTTTGAGACATGATATTTACATTGATTTCAGTTGCACAATTTATATTTACATTCGACATCTTATATATGCAGTATCTTGAATAAGAGATGCATCAGGGGCTATCTAGCTTCGCTGAAGACAAGGCATCTTGTCAGACCCTTTGTAATGCTGCAACATGATGATCGAAACACACCCGACTCTAAATTATACTAGATATGTTATTTTTTCTGCTGAAGTAGGTAAAGTAAAATTTACAAACTTATGTATGTCTAAATAGTATTGGAGAATATAAACACTTTAACTTATGTGTAGTCAACAGACTGCGTACATGACATACTAAATTGAATAAATTAACAAATTGTGATATTGCTATGTTTATTGACCTGGTACACGTGCAATGTTGGTTTGTGCATTTTTTTTTGCAATATTAAACTAGTTATCATGATGTTTTATACGTGAAAAAAGGAAACAGGGATATACATAATAAACAGTTAGCAAATCAACAAGAAAGTGAATGTTATAAAACAATAAAGAGCACCCTGTGTTTACAATAGACTATGTGAACAATATAAATTATGCTGTATAACTTATAAGATGTCAATATAAAGACTTCTTTCTTGAATGTAATCTACAAGTGCTGGTGGCCACTGTAATGTAAAAAATGTAAAGTTTATCAATATACATGTAGTATTTAAAATCAATGAAGATACACAATATATACTAGTTCACAAGTATTAACAGTTGCCTGTTGCATAATACTGATTTTGTAAAATAACAGGCAAACAAACTCACAATTTTAAATTACATCGTATTCTATTTTTTACAAATTAACAATAAACACGTTTTAACAAAACTACTATGTTTAGTACTTATTGTATATGTTTTAATAGCCTATTTCGATAATTATCAATAAGTTTATGGTATAAGTAATATATATGTTGTTTACAGTAGAGGGTAAATATAAAATATAAGAAAAAAAATACATTACAAAAAATTTATATAATATATTTTAGGATCACGTTTCTTTACATGGTACGAATCGTTAATTGTACGAATCGTTATTTGTACGGTAAAGGAATTAGCATATTACATTAGCAACATAGTTTATATGTACATTGGATTGAGCACTAGGCACCCTCCCTCCCCATAAACGCCCAGACCATACATATATGGGCATATGTAAACCCGTCAAAACTGATAAATATGCTAAGCTCGCTCCTTTTTTTCAAGTATACTCAAACAATTCAGTAAAACGTACCCTACCTAATCCTTCGATTTCTAACGTACACTGCAGCACAGTCGTCAAACTTCAGCAAAAACAATAAACACCGGGTAAATATACCTTTATTTATTGATTGTATTGTTTTCTTGTATAAATTCTTATATTATATCAAGATGTCAGATGCAATACGCAGTTGGCACAGGACACCGCCAAAAAGACATTTACACTTTTTGTATAAATAAGATTTAAAGTCGAAATTTAGTCAAATCTATGACTACTTTCAAGCTTATACAGTCTTGTCTCCATACATAATTCCCACAAATATAACTCGAAAAACTGTCGTGTTCAATATCCCATTAGCAATCACACCAAATTTCATATTGTTTTAGGCGTTCAAAAGATATACCGTGATAAATTAGAGGGGTGGCCACAACGTTGGCTCCATTTCTGGCGATTTTTTATTTTTCCCGGTACCACACTCGTATGTCAGCGAAATTGACACAACATCGGCATCACTTGCCTTATTAGTTCACAAGGCAATCATACGAGTATTTTTAACAATATTTCGTGTAAAAAACAAGTCCGTGTGTCTGTCCGGTCGTTTATTTCCAAAAACAAAACGTAGTGCATAGCATATTTCAAAAAATATTGACGAGAATGACTGTGAACGTGTAAGTTATTTAATAATATTCACTTCGTAAAGATACTACTACACTTAGGTAAATGAATAAGACAAATTATCATCGATGCATGTGTGTTTGAATGTAGTCAGCTACGGATGTTACATGTTTGAAAATAGTCCTGATGTATATAACATTGAATGTCAAATTAGTATTTAGTGGACAGGCACATCCAACGGCAATTCACTACTAAACATGTGCATTACATACAGATAAAACAACATGTCTTTCGAACATAATACGGTGAAATATTAATTTATTCAGTGCATTTGATGAAAATGATTATTATGATGATGATGATGGTAATGATGGTTGTGATAATTATAAAGATGTGCAGAAATATTTTATATATCTGATCACTGCAGACCCACATACAAGGGTTATAGCTGCACGTTTAAAATTGTACGCCCCCCCATAACCCGAAGCCCTGGAACCGCCCCTGCACTGCATTGAGATTTCAAAAATACTCAGTATCTCTGCATTCGTTTTAGAAAAAAACTTGCACAGCTGACAAATGGTTACAAAACAGGAAATATTCTTAAGCGTATGTCAACTTAGCAGCTTGCCGGTGCCAAATGATAATAAATGGCCTGCCGATCTACGTATATGGGGCTATTCATATAGGATGGGTATTGTATGTGAAATGTGCTTATTGTAAAATCAATCTAACGTTAGAGTTCATTTTGAAAAAAAAAAGAAGATTTTTCATGTTATTAGAACATTTGATTCAAGAAAAATCTTCAACAAATATTTGGCATCTGAGGCATTTTTTTAATATGAATGTAAAATGAACGTCCTATCTAAATATTTAATTGATTAATGTGTGTCATAATAAATCATTAATTAAACATACTCTCCCAAATTTTCAGTGTTTTATATAATTTTATTTTTCTTTGTTTTTTTGAAATATTACAAATAAATAGTTGTGCTCTGCGGTTTCTTGAGTATTATATGTAAGAACATATAAAATAAATCCTCAGTCGGATCGAAAATTCTAAACAACAATTTGTTGTGTTTTGTTATAGATCTATGTCGATTAATAGATCATCGAGTTAATGTTACATGAATTTTATATATCTGACTTGAAATAAAGATTCCCGTGTCTTGTATATTGTACTTGAGAGACAAAGAAAAAATAATAAGATATTGAATAGAAGGTAATCGATGTATTATTATAGCCGGCGGAACAGACATGACATGCTACTCTGATAGAACATTACGTAGATCTGTATGCAACTGTTTTTGTTCAAATTTAATGGCTAGATGTCTCGGTGAGTCCTCACTAATATTTTAATGCCGATATTTGTGTTTGTTAATTTAAAACTGCATACAATTATTGTTTATAACTAAGTAGATTAACCTAAGACTGTCATTTGATCCGAGAAAAAAATCGTTACCATCTAGTCAGTTTGCCCTTCCAGTTCATGATGCGGAACCAATGTTTTAGAGAATAGAACTGGGTACTCGAAAGTAGTAAAATACATTTAATTACATAGTTGCAAAATGTCATGTTTATTGCAATTTAAAATATATGGTACATTACTTCTATTTCATGCGAACTATGTAATGCCAATTGACTTATACTGTTAAGCCGAAAGAGACGATTTATTTAAATAAAACATACCGGTGGGTAAACTATATCTACACATGTTCATTGAAATTCATTAATGGAGTTTCATATCATTTTATACTAAAATCTGTATGGAGCAAACTATCCAAAAAGGGGAGAGGTATGTTTTTACTGCAGCTGAAAGTATTACATGTACATTATAGAGGTGAAAATAAGACGTTTAAACGTTGTCAAATCCTGACGTCGAGTCAACATAGTAAATTTGCCGACCTAACGACGTCGACATCAGACCAATGTTGCAATGTCGACACAACGACATTGTTTCAACGTTGATTCAACATTAATATATCTACTGTGATATTGTATGTATTTCATTTAATATTTCATCTTTGGATCAACGTTATACAAGTTAACAAGTTTATATATCAAAATATCTAGAAGGCCACAGGCCCAAGTGGACAACCGTTTGCATACAGTTTTTACAAAGTAAATATTTTACATAAGATATAAAGCAATAATAAATTACATTGCAGAACATCATATAAAAGCTACCTTAAATATTGCAACACGCAATTATACCGAAGCGAGATAATTAATATACATGCCATAATTACACACCATTTATTACATAAATATTGATGGTTGTTATTTAAATGTGTTTGTCATGAAATGTAGTAGGTACTAAGATATTTTGTATTTTGTAGTTAAGTAAGCCCTAAACATAATACGTTTACGAAACGAAAATAGTTTGTTTAGTACAAAAATTAAGTCAATTGAATCACATGTGTAAGATTTTAGTATAATATAGTACATAACAATAACTAAATGTCAATCACATAATACTTAAAAAGTATGAAATGATTATTTTACTTATTTGTATTGAAGTAATATAGTCGATACAGTAGATGCATGTACATAAATATTACAACATTATCCCTTGCATGCTACATATACGAAACTAAAAAATAAAGGCAGTCCAACGGCTCAGCTTAAAGTAACAACATTAAGAACAAATTTTAAGTACAAGTTATAATCTGACATGATAATTGGTATTTAAAAGAAATGCATTGAAAAGAGGTGGCGAAAATAAACATTACATAGGCCCCATAAAAACTACCTACGGTAAACATAGACAATTCAAAGGCTTTGTTTAAGGTAACAAATTATAAACTAAAAGGGGAACAATCTGACATAATAACTGTAATTAAACATACATTGAAAAAACGTTAGATACATAAAACAAAACTACGTAAGAGAAGCGAAAACATATGCAGTCCAATGGCTTATTGAAGTAATAAATAAAAGACACGCGTAGAAAGTTATAGATAGCGCATTTGAAAATGTAATATATATATACACATACAGTAGATCAGCACGGAACATATGTATTTACTGAACCTGACTAAAACAGATTTATATATGTAACAACTTAATCTTATTAACAAATGCTTATTTTCGGTCGTTGGAAGTTCTATAAATTTGTGCATGTTAGGTCTGTGTCTATAATAAAATGGTATATACTGAGCTCTTAAATCTGAGTTCTTACTACAACTCATTATGAAGTGTGTGAACGACGGACGATGATCAAAAATATAAATTTCTTCACATACGCATTATATAATTTTCAATAATTTGTAATTTTGGTTACTTGTCTGGGAATTTCTTGAAAATAGGTGGTCCGGTGGTGCTGAGATTGTCCGGTGGTGCTCAGTTGCCCCATGTTCATGAAACCGAAAGTAGAACTGGTAGACACAACTAAAGCTGGTCAATATTCATAAACGTCAAGTTTTTGTATTTATTCTTCATTTTTCGGTTTTAGAAGTGTTCTTATATTATAAAACTGTGTCGCCAAATCAACATGAACGGCTACAAAATACAGTGTTTAATCGACTGTATCTACTTTTCCTAGAGTAAATAGTACTTCAACAATTTGCTATATTTTTCGCCCATTTTGCCATAGACACGTATTTCTTTCTTTTTTATCTCCTCTATAGTCTATAAATACCCGAACGGTAAAAGTATTTCGACGTTAATGAATCTTGACAAGCTTTGTTTGTGTTTACACATTCTACTTTTGGTTTGATGAACATCAGGTAACTCAGCACTACCGGACCACCTCACCACCACCGGACCACCTAATTTTAAGAAATTCTCACAAACCTATTTTATAAATAAACACTAACTATCACTAAAGTCTAAAAGGCCAACCGTGGTTCTCCCGTATATCTTTTCAGTGAGTGAAAACCCTAATTGCTTTCTGGGGTAAACTGTGATGGTGTACTGCTGTTGTGGTCAGATTAATGTGCTGGGCTGATCAGACAATTAAGTACTCAAGAAATGAGATAGATGAAAGTGTAGTACAACGAACAATCACAGTTTAAATTACATGTTGTTTTGCATAATTTTATACATTGAATCTTGCTTTGCTTTACAGATTTTATTTGCATTCATATACATACGACAAGATCCAAATAAAATGAATAAAAATATAAATGAAATAAATGTCTGTTAAATTCGTCCTAATTTTTCCCCAGGGATTTACACATATTTCAAAATTACCAAAGAAAATTGTTCTTTTCAAATTTGAAATAGAGTTTGAAAATTGAGCATTTGAATAAGAAAAGAAAATGTGTGAAACAGTGAATCTGCGAATAAATATTAGTAATAGAATTCTGTAGATCACCGTTCTAGTACAACTACATAATTGTATATACATGAATATGGCGGACAAAGGTGCACGTGTCAGAAACCATATGTATTATGCCATTGATAATTACTAAAATGACCCACAAAAGCTGCGTAAAATAATTGATAATTGTGTACCTCATTTTCAAAACAATTATCAGAATGCAAGACTCCACATTTTTTTCCAGATTTTATAATTGTTGACAATCCATATGCTGTCCATTTATTAACTCAGTTCCTAAATTCGTTGACACTCTACAAAAACGCGGAGGATTACGCTCTTTGTAAGGATACATCCTATGTTGGAAGTTTCAACAATACGTGTTTGGTTTACCTAGACAAGCGAGTCCATTATAAAGACACATTATATATGATGCACATTAATTCAACTACTCTAACCTGGAATTAGCATGTGGACAGACCCTTCCCATCATGGTGGAATCCAGAGGAGGTGCAACATAATAGAAGGCAGTTAGGCAAAACGAGGTAGAAGAAAAAACATACAATTTTGTCAATGACATATGGGTGCTGCTTGTTAAAGTGCTGTCTGGAAAACAACACTTGCCAGATATTGACCGGTGTGACAATTATGACTCTGACAACCTCGAAAAAGAAAGCGATGGTGAATGAAAACAAATGGTTATCTAGGAATACGTATTTATTACAGACGTGTTCTTTCATTGAAACTTAAATGCTATTATTTTGTTTTGTTGTGTTTCATGTAATATTAATAGATCTATATACTGTGATAGTTCCCGATAAACGTTGCAACATTTAGAATTTTGAATATAAACTTTAATAAAAAAATATATGTGAAATAGGCGCATAACTCTGTCAAAATACAAAACAGAGCTATCGGGAATGTTAACCCTGATAATGGAGTTGAAGACAAAGATGCATTCCAAGTTTAGGCTGAATAACTTGTGTAGTTTTGAAGTTATAAAACTTTTGAATATAAACTTTAACCAGAAAATCTAAGCGTAAAGCGGGCATGACTCTGACAAAATACAAGACAGAGTTATGGGAAATGTTACCACTGATGCTGCAGTTGATGACAAAGATGCACTTCAAGTATCAGGTTAATTACTTGTGTAGTTTTGAAGTTATTGAACTTTTAATTTTAAACTTTAACTAGAAAATCAATATGAAACAGGGGCATAACTATGTCAAAATATAAAATCGAGGAATATGAAATGTTGCCCCTGATAGAGGAGTTGATGTCAAAGGCATATTCCAAGTTTTAAGATAAACACATATGCCGTTTTGAAGTAGAAAACTTTTGAATATAAACTGTAACGAGAAAATATATGTAAAAAAGGGGCATTACTCTGTTAAAATTCACAACAGAGTTATAGGGAATGTTGCCTCTGATACTGGAGTTGATGGCAAAGGCATATTCCAAGTTTCAAGTGAATAACCTTTTTAAGGAATAAACCTTCCGAATATAAACTTTAACCAGAAACTCTATGTGAAAAGGGGCGTAATTCTGTCAAAATACGAAACATAGTTATTGGGTATGTTCATCCTGATACCGGAGGTATATGCCAAGTTTCAAGTGAATAACTAATGTAATTTTGACGTTACAAATATTTTGAACATAAACTGTAACCAGAAAATCTATGTAAAACAGGGGCATAACTCTGTCAAAATACTAAACAAAGTTATGGAAACTATTGCCTCTGATCATGGAGTTGATGACAAAGGTGTATTCAAACTTTCAAGTGAATAACTTATGTAGTTTTGAAGTAACAACACTTTTGAATATAAACTTTAACCAAAAGTATCTAAGTGAAAAGGGGGCATAACACTGTCAAAATACAAAACAGAGTTATGGGGAATGTTGCCCTTGAGACTGGAGTTGATGAGGAATGTATTCAAGTTTCAAGTTAATAACTTATGTAGTTTTGAAGTTACAAGACTTTTGAATGAAAACTTTAACCAATTCAGACGCGAGCTTAAAATGAATTGAAATGTAACAACAGCCTATATTGTTAAATTATTGTCATATTATCAAATATGTGTTAGTATTTATTATAAGGTAAACTTAAATTGTATGTTAAATATTTTTTTAAAAATGTGTACATTTACCAATAAAGTGTTTATGCATTTCTGTTTTAGTTTCTGGATCATTTTGCACATGTCACAAGTTACGTTCAGTATGGGTAAATTACCAATCATATTTACTGTTGATCAGCAGAAATGGCATATGCTACCCCGTGTATGTCTCATGTATGGCTGTCCATGGGGATTAAGGTACAAACCCCGCACAACATCAAGCACACATTGAGGCATCACTTCGCGACACGTCCAAACATAATAATCGTTTTGACTGCCTCCGGATAGAAGGCGCTGTGTTATATATACACCGAAACAGTCCATGCACCCGTATTAGATAACATATTCCAGTACTTCTTGTATCGCGTTTTCCGTATACTACTAGTTCGTATGTGTGGTGGTTCCCCTCTACCTAACCATGAACGTCTCAGTGAAGCGATACACGGAGCTAAATAACAGAATTTACATATATTGCCTATCAATTTTTCTGGTTTAATTATAGCAGCATCTGGCTCATTACCATGGATACTGTCATCATCACTACTATCATAACCACTGGCCGATACATCATTGATGTTAGCTCCCACTTCAACTTCATGTTGTATTAATTTGTTGCTGCGGCTGTTGCTGTTTATCAGTATGTTCGTTTGATTCATGGAACCATTCAGAACGTATCAAACAATCTGCAAAATTATTCCAGTTATTGAATTCAAATAAATGTGATAACGTATCAAACTGCTCCCTTGTAGCCCGCAATGTAATCCGACCTCTCTCATTCATTATTATTAGTGAACTGCACACTTTCTTGCTTGAAGTCCTAAACACTTTCTTGCTTGAATATATTAACAAAAGGACTTAAAACCATTATAGTTGCATTTCATTAATAAGTGATATTATACTTTCAATTAACACTCTGAATACCTATGAATTCAATGCAAAAAGTCACATTCAGCTATTCTCACTTTCAAGTCACTTGTGTGTACGGTACTTTGATTTATCAAAACCAATCTCAATATTTTGGGCAGCAGCTAATGATTGTTTGACCAGCATCCATGAAGGAATCTTGCAGATTCTGATTGTGATTAATTGCCCCTAGAGTAATTAGCAGGGTTTAAATTCTAGTAAAGCTAATCACGGAAAGGTCAACTAGGGCCAGCAATGTCGGTCTTTAATATTTACAATATTTAACTTTCGATTTAATTCCATTATACGACCTCGCTATATAAAGAATATGACCACGTATACCTTATTTCATTTATTTATACCACAAATAATCTCGTACAATGCAGTCAAGTGCCTTAGTAAAATCTATAAAAGCACAATACAATTGTTTACATTGATTTAAAATATGAATAATTAGTCCATGAAACAAAAACAGATTATTAACAGTGTTTATTTGGGAAATAAATCCCGCCAGGACCTCTATACAAGCACAATAATGTTCTGCCCAATCAGACAATCTATTATTTAATATTTTAGTAAATAATTTTCCTATATTAGCAGACCAATTTGCAACGTTGTTTGTTCAACGTTGAAGCAACGTCATTTTGCTAAGCAAAGTTTCAACGTCAATATATCAAAGTTGGTACAGCGGCGTTTTTCTAACCAATGTTTGGACGGTAATAATCTAAAGTTGCACAACGTCAATTTGCAAACCAATGTATCGAAGTCGATAGCATAAAGTTGATACAACGTAATTTCGCTAACCAACGTTTCTAAGTTTATATTTCAACGTTGGCACAACGTTATTTCAAAAACAAACATTTAGTCAATCAACATTTATTCAACGTTGAAACAACATTGCCGACCAACTTAATTATTGTTCAACGTTAATTCAACTGTCCTGTGCCAGCTAAGAAGTGATCTCTAGGGATCTGCTATATAGATTTACAAATTCATAGCAGTTTCTTAAACAAAAACAAACAGCTTTCAGAGCATTTCTCCACGTGTGTTATTCTTAACTGAATAACTCAAGCTTCTCGAAGAATCTAGAAATAAATATTTCATGACGTAACGAATGTACGAGGGAAATGATTTTTAATTTTAAAGCGACGGGCAAGTTTTGTTCGTTTTGGCTCGGTTTTGGGATAAAATATCAATATCCGGTAAGAAATATCAAAAACTATACATTAAAATGTTCAGCAAGAAAATCCCTACAGGCTGATATACGGTTGAATGGTATATTGGTTAAGTGTTTAATTAAACTGGAGCAACTTAATTTGAAATACATATTGTATTCGTAGTATGGACATGCGTATAGGGAAAAAATACAATCAAGATGTATAACACTACAATAAAAAGGTTTAATGAATATAATTATATACATTGACCACTATTGTGTACAAACTTGTTATTATCAAAAACACTTTAAAAAGCAAAGCTAGCAAGTGCATCGCAATACGAATTGAGTATTCAGGCTTGTTTATAATACTTTCGTTTTCATTATTTTGTACACCTTCACTAAGATTCGATTCACACGACAAACTACTACTATAAGTATGATGAATGTATTTATACCTTAAATTAACACTAATTGATAATAATATTGTGCGCAACATTTTGAAATATTATATCTCAAACCACTTCTCATTTTGAAGAGTTAAATTAACTCCACTGATGTGGCATGCGCAGAAAAAGTTAACGAAAACACTTTAAACAACATGGTACCTTAAACATACACAGCCGGTGTGTGATTTGTTGAAAGTAATCACAAGCATTCTTGGTAATATCGCTGAATTGTCGTTTCCCTATTCACATGTGGTTCACTGTTTAAACAAGATGAAGCACCGGGTGTTCTATATATGTTAACACTTAAATGCTCTGTTCTACGTGTTTAACACCGGACCTCCACTTGTATTTTGATATTCAAAACAATTGGTTTGTTAAGGTCATGGTTTACAATAATTGCTTTATTTGGAAACAATGCTTGTCGTTGTCATTAACCGCATTTTGTTTGCTTGTTGTTTTTATACATGAAGACAAATGTCATAACTGCCTCAGCGTTGAATAACTCCAATGGAAAACGATTTATATGTCCTACAGGTGTATTTATGTTTATGTTCAAGAGCCAACACATTTTAACAAATCCAAATCATGGGCACTCTAAAATAAATCAGATGTATAAGTCTAGACATTTTTCATCACTTTTCTAATACGCTCATATGTTTACCAATCGATAATTGGATAATATATCTGCAGCCCACAGCTAGAGTCATTTTCAAGTTAACGCCCTTCATAAATAAAGTATCGGCGGAATCTGTGTACCGATAGACAGTATAAACAGTTTGACACATTTCAATCCGTGCTTGTTAAAAGTACATGTTCACATGGATTATACGACAATAATACTATTTTAAAGTTTTATTATTCCTTTTTACAGTTTCGCAAAAACAAGATGCGAGGGAGCGTGATTAAGATGCGAGATCGCGATATTAATTTCACGATCTCGCATCGTAATCTCGCAATTTCGCATCGTACCTCCGTTGGCCTTGTAAGTACAAAAACAATAAAAACTACCACGCCTAGTAGTCCTGCCACATAACAGGCAGATAGCTATGTGATTCTCCTGCTGAGCAGATACAGTCAATGCTTTGTATTATTTATAACCGCTGGAGAATTCGACACGTTGGTCAACAATGGTAATTTGTTTATAACTTATTAAGCTATAATTGTATATTCATATTGTGTAGTTAGTCGTACGTCTATACAGTTTTAACATTTTTGATATACCTTGAAAATATGTGGAATAAATGTATATGATATGAGCAAAACAAGAAAAAAAAGTATTTAATCGTGTCACGTATATATTGTGATCGTGCAAGATAGTATATATTGGTATATACATGTGATGTAATATTGTCCGGGCATTTAATATGTTAAAGCGTTTAATATAAAACATATTCAATACGTAATATATATTTATTCATATTTGTTTCCCTTTTCATTTATATGATTGACAAATATTGTAGAAAGTGTGTATTATTCCAAATAGTAACACTAACCAGCATAATGCAAGCGATTTGGTTTAAGAGCATGACATTAATCGTATTCTAGAGGACACTGAAAATATGCCGCGCGTTGATACGAGTTGCCTCCAGTTTCAGTATTTGTTTATCTTTTGTTTTGTGTTGTGTGTATTGCTCTTTGCTGTATCGGCAATTGGTAACTTGCATTCCATAAAGGGCATGAGAGAAGGTTTTTATAAGATATTTTCTCCTGCTGTTGTTTCTGGGATGTTAATTATGTATGTGAGTTATCGCATATTTGAACAATAAGCCAGGAATTTGGAATTTGAGTACGTGCCGGGTCATAATGCTGAATAAGTAAATATGTTGTAGATCTCTATGTTCAGATTTATAAAAATGGAAGCAGTTTGTATGTAATATGTCAAAGAAACCGTAGTTTCAATTAAAAATTTTGTTATGCTAATAACATTTAAGTGGCATGCCGACGGGATTTCGCAGAAAATGCTAGACACATAAAAATATAGTTTCCTATCTTACATATATATATATTTCGTAGAGCAAAACAAATTGGATGCAGTTGGTAAGACAAACTTTAGACGTATATTTGTCCAGTCGATTTGAAATAATTGTAATTCTTTTAAGACAGAAACAGTTTATGTAAACATGATTGCTATAGGCGCGAATAGTTAAGTCTGTTGCTTAACCTTTAAAGAGACTTATTCGAAAAGTTTTGTTTTATGTATATGTCATTAAATGTCTTCACAAACTAAAGCATGTAGCTAACAAACTCAAAGGTTTAGCCAGCTAGGAGGACATGTAAACAGGCAACAAAGTGTGTGCAACAGACTAGAACCCAAGATCTCCGGATCAACGGTCTGTCACGCTAAACCCTTGGTCAAAATTCACGTGTAAATGTTCAATGCCGTTCAAGTATCCCACGTGTGCTGAGACAGAAACAGACGAAAAGCGTTGCCATTTACTTGATGTTTATTAAAAAACGTCACGTTATTTCCAATATATTTCTTTACCAGGATTGTCATTTTGATCATTAATTTATAGATTTGTGCTTTCTTGAATCCGCCACACAAAATAAGGTCATTGTCAATTTACCGATCTGCACTTAAGTCCGTTTAATGTACACGTCATTTGTTTTGTCGATAGGACATTCTTGCGATCTCATCTTGCACACACATGCATCCGCCCGGATAAGAATCCTAGCTCGAACAGGCGTCCGGTTTAAATAGTGACAACTCATCGCCCAATCCTATTAATTTGTAGTACAAGTGCATTAATATTGATAAAATGTGGTATCACAATTCATAGACACGCTCGCAATTAAATGCCAGAATTCTTCAAACTTGAAATAAAGTGCTGTAAGTAGACATCGAGGTGTTATTAAGTTGGGTGTAGTGTCTTGCGATGTTCATGATACGACCAAAACAAGGAGATGTCAGCATACACACTATACTCTGTTTTTAATAACTAATAATTTGTCCAGGATAAATACATTTCTGGACGCATTTTCAACTCCCGTTGTTATTTTATGTAGCCTCAGGAATCCGACCGATAAGCTTTATACATTTTCCCGGTTGAAGATCGATCAGGGCTGCTGGGTTTTGTCAGTGACACATTATTGTCAACTGTTTCGGTCGATCTTATAACACGTAATATGTATCAGGATGAAACTGGTATTCATTAAATTCATCTAATAGATATTCAAAGGGAAGAGTGTGGTCGCCATGCTGCATTTTTTTAAATATATGTATTTGAATGGAAGATATACGCCACTAATTTATATCCAACAGACGTTCGGAATAATCCGGATTTGTTTAAATAGTGTATTAATCGATATACAAGTAATCTTGTCATGACTTTGTTTACTTTTAAACTTTTGCAAGGAAAATAATTACATGTATAGCCAAACACTGAATGCTTTTAAACATCTGATGTTGATGTATGCACTGCTTGAAATTATTTTTCATTGGTTTAGATGAAGTTTAATGTTTCATCACGTACTCAAATATTATGACTAGTATTAAATGATCAACTATTCTTTAGAACATTAATAATGGAAATTCGGGGAAAACAGTTTCATTTTCATCGTTATAATCAAATTTAAACACAAACATATGAATCTTTATTGACCGATACAATACAAAAACATGAAAAGAGAACTGTCCGAGAAACAAATATACATGTAAATAAACTTCGATAATTGCAAAATGAATTAGCACAATTAAGAGAAAAACTACTTAAAAGTTCAAGAGCTAAATGAGCTAGAAGATGGTGAAAAACATTCACATTATTTTGCATTCTCGATTTTAAATATAATACAGATCCATATTAAATATTTATAAATTGGAATGTGTTTGAATTGCAAATACATTATAAATAGTACTTGATATTTTTCAACGATTTCATTTAAGGAACATTAATTGGTAAAAACACTAGAATTCTTAATGGCATTATAAAATATGTAGAGGATAATAATATACTTATGACGACTGACTTTGAAAAGGCGTTCGAAACCTTATGGTTTCAGTTTATAGAGAATACATTTTTATGTATTTGAACTTTGAGCAAAAGTTTCGACAATTGATAAACATTTGTGTATATAATAATAGGGCCTCTATAGAAACAAATGGATTCCTGCCAATTTCCTTCTGTATAGAGAGAGGCTACCGACCCGATTAGCGCTTACAATGTTTACTATATGTGCAGCAATTATAATTATAAGCATGAGAGAAAACAAGCAAATGCAATGTATAACAAATGAAGACATAAATTACAAAATATCATAATGTGTGATTACACGTCTTTATAACTTTGAACTGACATGGGGAGAAACATGTTTCAAAGTTCTCCGGATACATTGTAGTGTGTGACATAAATTTAGAAAACACGGTAAAGCAAGTGTTTGATAACAAAATCAACATAATAATGAATTTGATAATTCAATAAGGCTATAGTGATATTACACCTTTAGAAAAAATAGATGTTGTTCGATCACTATTGTTAAAGTAATTGTAACACGACCGATACCAGGAATACACATTATGAAACAAATTAATATACCTTTTTACGACTTCAAATGGACAGGTCCAAGCAAAACAAGGATATCATTGAACTGATTAATGATTTGACAAGTAATTGTAATCAAAGTCCAATTTCTTCATAGAAAATCACTGAAAGGTAACGTCTTGTATTGCGCACACCTTATTTTGATAATAAATCATCACGTACAGTTTCAATATATTCTGGCCAGTAGTTGCTCCGAAATAGAGCGGACAAGAATTATGCACTAAATGATTATTTCAGAAAACTTCAAAGTTCCATAACTGTAAGAAAAATAATTGAAGCGGAACATCCTGGATCAGTACATACCTCCTCTTGGTAATAAAGCTTCCCATAAACTTTAATTGAATTATGGTCAGCAGTTGCTGAGATACTGCGGACAAAAATTGCGCACTAAATACTAATTTCAGAAATTTTCCCATAAAAGTCCCATAGCTCTGAACAAATCATTGAAGCGGAACGCCTTGGTTCACTGCAAGGAAGCTTCCTTTAGCAATGAAGCTTCCTTTAAAGTTTGATTGAAGTATGGCCAGTAGTTGCGAAGAAATAGACCGGACAATAATGGTGCAATAAATGCTTATTTCAGAAATCTTGAAAGTCCTATATGTCAGACAAAAATCAGTGAAGCGGAACATCCTTGTTCAGTGCACACGTTCTCTTGATATTGAAGCTTCTGATGAAGTTTCACTAAATTCTGGCCAGTACTTGCGGAGAAATTCTCCGGACAATAACACGTGACGGACTGACAGAAGGACTACGGACGGGGGTCTTTAGTACACAAATTTAACACATACCTTAGGCACTTAAACCTCAAAAAACACTTAGCTTCTAATTCCGATAATTAAATTGTTCTTTTCTTTGTTTAACTGAAAAAAAAGAACCCATAAACCTAAAATGTTTGCCCGGAAGGACGGACAGACGGACGGAGAGACGGAAGAGCAAAGCGGCGCTTATATGCCCCCGCGAACAATTTTCGGGGAGCATAATAAAACAAACAAAAACGGATAAGAAATATATCGAAGGGAGGTTACAGGTGATAAATGGTTAAACTGTTGTAAAACAAATCCACATGGCTTAAATTAACAGATGTGCAATTTTTTAATACTGGTAACGTGCTTGGTGGGAAAACTTTGCTTAGATTTAAAAAATGGCTAGACGTTTTAAAAAGCTATATGTACATATTGCCTATCAAAAAGTACCTATGGTCAATGATCATTTTAAAATTGACAATAATTATTTATATATAGTAAACGTTTATATTAAAAAGGCATTGGTATTATTAGAGATATACGAGTATTGATAGAAAGGGAACGTTTTATCTGCCAAATTGAAACAATTGTTGTAGTTTTTTATTGGACCAAGGATTAATCAAAGAATTCGTTAAATACATTAACAAGTGTGTAGACATGTTCACCTAAGATAATACAATGCAAGGACCTGTATTAACAACATATGTAACACAAATATTAAGTCCTAAAGAAGATACACCTGTTTATATTGTTGTTGTTTTTAAACCGTGCTATCCCAACTAGTCAAACATTATGGAATTCAGAGTAATGTGGCATTGATAGAAACAATTACATACACTTGTTCAATATTAGTATGTCTTATGGCTTCAATTTAGAATAATCTACATAATCTTAGGAACAAAATCCCATATGTTTAATATGACAATAATGAGTACGTGTTTTGTCAAAATGAAGTAGAAAATATTACACACTTATTCTGGAACTGTGTACATTCTGAAGATGTCTAACATGTCAGAGTATGACACATGTAATTACAAATTCGAACAAAAAAAACATGAACATTTACATATGTTTTGCCTAGAAATTAAATAATATGTTCTTCATTGCCAGAGCAAAGAAAACATAATTCCTATTAAATTTTGACAAGTTAATAGTTTTAAGCACTTAAGAAAATATATAAAAACAACAAAAAGTGGTGAATAATTAAGAGATCTGTCTGCATATTTACAGAATATGTTTATATCGAAAATGAATAGGCCAATTTTAATACATCTACAATAGTATAAATATTGTTGTAAATGTCATGCCAGTATTAATGTAATCTGTACACTATTATAATTACCTATATTATCAATGCAATACAGTAAAATTAGTTTATTTGTTGTGTCAAACGTGCAGAGTTCTTTATGACATATACTTTCAATTGTGTACATGTAAATATTTTAATAAACCATTTTGACATAATTATTATTTACCGACATGTGAACAATAAGTATGAGTATAAATTATATAAGCATGTTTTTTGGTAAATGTCTGCATGTGTGAGTGTAGGTTTACTAGAAAAATATAATGTAGTACAATATGTTAGATATTTCTTATGTATGTATTGTGTCAACAAAAATATAGATCTCACATAGATATTTTGATTTCAGAATTTCACAACTAATGTTAGGATTTTGCTTAAGAAATGTATGACTCACAGCTCTTAGTGACTATTGCGTAAAGCATGCTGAGACAAGCGAACTGTAATAGCAGACCTCATCTGCAACCACACTGCTACACTAACATCGGACCTTATATCATACGTCTTGAGTCTACAACCACACTGCTACAATAACATCGGACCTAAAAGCATACGTCTTGAGTCTACAACCACACTGCTACAATAACAACGGACCTTATATCATACGTCTTGAGTTTAGAACCACACTGCTACAATAACATCGGACCTCATATCATACGTATTGTGTCTACAACCACACTGCTACAATAACATCGGACGTCATATCATACGTCTTGAGTCTACAACCGCACTGCTACAATAACATCGGACCTCATATCATACGTCTTGAGTCTACAACCACACTGCTACAATAACATCGGACCTCATATCATACGTCTTGAGTCTACAACCACACTGCTACAATAACATCGGACCTCATATCATACGTCTTGAGTCTACAACCACACTGCTACAATAACATTGGACCTCATATCATACGTCTTGAGTGTACAACCACACTGCTACAATAACATCGGACGTCATATCATACGTCTTGAGTCTACAACCACACTGCTACAATAACATCGGACCTTATATCATACGTCTTGAGTATACAACCACACTGCTACAATAACATCGGACCTTATATCATACGTCTTGAGTATACAACCACACTGCTACAATAACATCGGATCTTATAACATACGTCTTGAGTCTACAACCACACTGCTACAATAACATCGGACCTCATATCATACGTCTTGAGTCTACAACCACACTGCTACAATAACATCGGACCTTATATCATACGTCTTGAGTCTACAAACACACTGCTACAATAGCATCGGACCTCATATCATACGTCTTGAATCTACAACCACACTGCTACAATAACATCGGACCTCATATCATACGTCTTGAGTCAACAACCACACTGCTACAATAACATCGGACCTCATATCATACGTCTTGTGTCTACAACAATACTGCTACAATAACACCGCTCCCATGAAGAAAACAATAGTTAATTATCTGGAGTTAACGGAAAGCTGTATCGCGTGATCCGAATTTCCTGATAATTATATATGATATTGACGTCCGGAAATGTGCATGAGATGGTTGTAAAAATACACGCAATACATACGCTAATTGCGACAGGAGGGCATGCCCGTTTCTTTCCTAAAGTCACGTTATAAAATGAACAGTGGTGAGGACCATGCCGATATAATGAGTATTTAAACCAATAAACTAGGCACTGCAAGAGGATTATTTTAGACAGTCAACATCAATTATATTTAGATGTGCAAACCAATTTGATTTATTTGGACATGTAGTTTTGGTTTTAAGGTCCTCCATTATTTATGAAGGGATAAGGATTCTCCCAATAATCCAAGGGTTCCGTTCGTCGAAAGTGATGCGGAATTGATAGTATAATGATGCATTTTCCTTTCTCTGAATACCTATGTAAATAAGATATGCGTCCAAAATATGGTTGAATAAGTATGTTTATAATATAGGTACGCACGCAGAATACTTTTGTATGTCGGAATGCAATGCCGGGAAATTCGTATTTAAACTGCCTTACCTATCAATTGCAGAAACATATTTTTTCAACATTGTATATTTAAAGGAAATATATGCCACAATACGCTAGAAAAGTACATTAACGTTTTCACCAGATATCGCATTGCCATACTGACCAAAACTATTTACTCTGCCGGAGATAACGGGAAACATACGTTTTTCTTTAACAAATAAAATTATTGTCTGCAGGTCTACTTTCACTTTAATGTTTTGTCACATTCATTGGATTTTCCATTTGGCCATGTAAGGACTACTTTGTGTCGATGTATCGCCTTGCGTCCCGTTCAGAAGTACTATATACAATTTACGTGAAAATTACGTTTGTCATCGAGGTCCATTTTCAATAAAACTACATGACCTTCAGCTTACGAACATGGTATACCTATTATGCACGATGCCATGAGTCTATACAACAAAAAACATCATTATGTCATGCAGTTAAAATTAATTATGGCCACTTCTTTACTATAATATTTTCTTCAGTTTTTCGTGAGTGTCTACTATCCTGGAACACTATTCGACCTACATGTTTTAAACTAGGTAATTATCCATGATAAACTGAGTCGGTAGGACAACGACCATGTCATGGATTTTGATTGCGTCATGACCCTTCTTGACATGGGATTTGTATTGGTGTTGGTTTAGGTACATTCTTGTTCAAAATTTATGAATTTATAGACTTACATATTGTTAGGTTTGGTATACGTATAAAGTAATGAGACTCCATATGGAGTGGGTGGAGTCAAGGTATGTGTTAATAAGAATAAAAAAATGGTTTCTGATCAGTCAATCGAGATTAAATCGAGCGTTTGTATTGAAGCTTTAAATGTACTTTTAGCGAGACCTCACGTGCAATTGCATATGGGGTTTGAAGACCAAGGTCACAGTAAATAAAATTATAAAGAAAACTTACATGATAAAGAAAATCGACTGCTAATTAATTTGTAAACGCATTTAGATATCGGCATTAAACGTCATTAATAAACACCATATATCAATATTAAAAGCATGCATTCATCTGTGGGTGGGTGGGGTCAAATTTAATTTTATTTTATTTTATCAATAACTTGTGTGTCACTCAAAACATTGTTATGTGTCCTGTTTTGTATCAAAGCTGTATGTGGGTGAATTATTCACCTTAATCGATAGCTCTAGCTTGTTGATGGATTTTCGTATTAAAGTGAATTGATTTCTGCCTATCCCTTATCTAAGGAATGACATCCCATTTATTTACACAGACACACGTTTAAACCTTTTAACAGAAAGGTGATCTGATTAGTTTTCTAAAATTAATTGAGCGAGCAAGCGCAAAATAAATTAAAGTTCAATTCGGTACATTTTGGTTATTTTCAAATACAATGTGTGTGATATAGAAGTATGATAATATTCAGCATTTTTTATTCTTTAATAAAACTAGTGTTGTTCAATTCGACGAAATATTTCATACTAACCACTTTCAATCCATGAAATAAAATATGCAATGTCAATTTTAACAATAAACATACTAAAAACAGTGTTATTTATCATTCTCATTTATGTACATGTATACATCAGACTACAATACATGTGAAACCGTTTTACATGAAAGTCATTCGGTCACACAGTATTCCTATCGCTCATTGACAGTAGGTAATTTTTATTATAAAATATGCGGAAATACTCGTAGACGTTGATGCGCAAGTACACATGAGATTGAAATAACTGCTGGTACTTGACTAAAAGTAACACCAAATTAACGCAAAACTCAACATGACGAAACCTTCTATACGTCATATTTGATGTTAGGCCTAATGAGCGAACACATTTCACAAGCATACATAATTATTATAGTATAGTAATAAAATACATCTTTTCACCGTTTTCATATAGTGTTGGAATCTGTGACAACATTTTTCGAAGTTGATAATTCGCAATCTGTGAACAAGTGCCCTTAAACAAAGTTTTAATAAAATGCACAGACACAGGCATAATTAGCAGCGCGTAATTCCCTATCATCATGAAGTTATTATGCTAATGTGCATGTGCTTTAAAATAACACCGAACTGTGTCATGAGTGTGGGTTCTATTAAATCCATTGATTGTGCGGTTATCTGCTACATGGTGGTATTTATTGAAATATGGTTGACATACCAACAGACATGTATGGCACGACGTTTGAAGATAAAGGGGATCAGTTCGTGTATAGATAGCAGCGTCCGAGTTGCTTTAAGTCAAGTTATTAATCGCAAACACAGCAAGACTCGAAATACAGAGACCACATCGAACGAAAATGCACACTGATGAATCTGTGTCATGTCCTTGAATCCGATTATATTTACATACATCTTAATGTATATAGAACGACTGAAGTCGTATAACCTAAGGAACAATTAATACGTTAGATGAGTTTTGATTATGTCGTTCCTTGTGTCATATCTAAATAAGATTTAATATATAGAGGCTATTTGTTTGTTTCCGGTGTGATAACGCGTGATATCATCACCAGAAAGGGAGACAATTACAATGTAAATTGTCACCCTTCACGGTGCTATCACGCGTTATCACACCGGAAACAAACACATTTTTGTTTTATTTTAATGCTATTGAATAAAATTTGAATTATTTTGCAGGACTTTTAACACTATGTTTTCAGTTTAATGTCAGTTCTATTTTCTTTATAATGCTTAGTAATCAGTGTTAGTAATAAACATTCCTGCGCCATGTTGGATTACGATAACATGTGCCATGGATTAGTTAAGCAATTTAAACCGCAACATTTTTTATTCTATGCATTATCATGGCAGCGTGTTTACAGAACAACAGCCCACTATGCTGAGCAGTATGTTCATAGGCAACGCAGAATCCTGGTTTCTAAATATATTTAAGTTTAAGTACATGCAATAGGATACACGTAGCCGTGAAAAATGTCTAGTTTTTAAATGAAACAGTAAACAATCACTCCTAGATTTACTATATTTATAATAAAAGTATGTATTGAAAGTAAAACTTCGTTCAGTTATCCGAAATTCACTTTTTTATAAAATTAGCGTGAGCATATGTGTTATGATGTAAACAATAGGTAACACAGTCACGACATTGAAACGCGCTATGTATTTTCGAAAGCAGTTCAAGATGATTAATCCCGTAGATGCGCAATATAAATGTGAAAGAGTGTTCTGAAATGGATAACTTATACGTATAAAATGTTTTTTATATGTGTTATTCGGATTGAACAAAACAATGAGTTAAACGTCGGTCTAGAATGTGAAGAAAACAAGATGGCGGAGAATAGAACGCTGAACACTTCTTACAACAGCACATTGAACACTTAAATACTTAAGCGTGATTACTGGATATACATACTTAATACAAACAAACTAATTTATAAATAAATGCTTGCTTAATGAACACAAGTTATTACTTAAGGCTACGTTGAATTCTTGTTGGATTTGGAGCACCAGCAATACTGCAATTATATAAACAAAGGGAGACTACTGTTCACTGCAATAGTAAACAACAAGTGCAACTACAAGTGTAGTATGCAGGAATTAATAAAGTGCAAAGGATAAAATAAATAGATCTACTTTGGATGATAAAATTATGTTTGGACTAAGGTGACCAGCTCCAATGCCTTGTGGGTAAAACTTGTACCCGCAAGACATTGTCTGCACCAGTCTCCTTGGCTCAATACGAATGAGGAAAATCCAAGATAAAATAAGAGGAAAGACAGATCAATATATCGGAGAGGAATCTCAACATATGATGTTATTAATCTTTACTACTTTTGTGTTTGGTAACTCTGTTTGATAAATGGTGACAACACCTACTATTAAATATTGTCCAAATCAAATAAAATTAAAAAAGTAGTACCTCACTGTGAGTGATATAGGGATATATCTCACTGATACTTTTCTATATTTCACTACTTAGCATTAAATAAACAACGGTAAATGTATTAATTGATTCGCAAAACTCCAGTGTCTACGCATTGAATCTTTACACATTAAAGTTAAGTAGATTATAGATCGTAATACATGCACTATTATCTTATTATTCGATTTAGACATTGATGATGCTATTAATTTAAGAGTATATTTTGACGTATTATTAAAATGCCATATTGCTAGAATGATTTACTCACTTACATATTATATAATTATAGCAGAGCCAACTTATTTATATAGATTTGTAAATTCCATTTGTGTTGTAATTATACAATCGCGTGTGTATGAAGTTACTTGCCTAAAATAAATAGCCTGAATCATTCGTGTGTGCGTATGTCAATACATAATCATACTCTACAATACCTCGTACTTGAATAATGTTATATTACAATTCATGTATACACAAAAATAATTAACATCGGGAATTTAACCAAATAAATTTGAAAAGGCGCACTTACTAAAATTATTCAGTGTGTGCAACTAGAAATGTCTTTTTGCTCTGAGATCTACTGCTCTAGTATAAACAATAGAGAGACATCAACACGTGTTGATATTTTTTCCATACAGTTGTGAGAAGTATATCGAGTTAACATCTATTCAAATTAGGATGTCATTAAGTGACATAAACCTGAGCTATAAAATGCTCAAGTTTCATATTTATTATAAATAAAGCGATGTATGATATAACATATATGTGTTTTTGTTTTAAATGCATTTGTAGAATTGTTAAAGTATGTATGTACGATCTTTCATATGAATTATTATTTTTAAATAAGAAAAAGACAGTGACAATAAAACTTGAAAGCAAACAGAAAAACATAAAACTGACGAATGAAACACTTCAATATGAAATAAATCAACAAGTACACGCGTCGACTTTTGCATCTTTTATACGTGTTGTGTAACCTAAACCAACAATCAAGTCAACGTTTATACATGTATTTCAGTTTCCGCTTGTACAGACGAAAACTATTTGGTAATACAAAACTAGCTTATTGTGCGTTAAAAAGCAGTGCTTGTTCTTAACTTTTTTTTGCATTCTAAATTCATATATGTGTTAATTAACTTTATTATGTTAATTGAATACATATGCCTCCATATATGTTGTAAGATCGTACATACTCACCGTCAAACAATAGAAAATGTACGGTTGAACAGAGTTATATTTTAAATCTAGATTTAAGTATGAGGTTAAACCGCCCGATTACAAGTACAGATATATGTCTACTAAAACGGACCATATTCTACGGGTAGTGCACTTACAATTAATTGTCACACACATTGCCTGAATGCATAAGATGTTTAGGATTTATGTTTTAGAATGTAAATGAATTATTTGTTTACGTTCGTTGGCGCAACGCAAACAACATTCAGTATATTTCGTCAGAAACGAAGTGATAACGGTGCTTATAGAGATACAAATCATATAAAACGTACCATACACTACCACAACCCACTCAGGTTAGAAATGTCGCATATTGAGAGGCTTTTTCATCGCGACACCAGATGATCACTCGTTGGTCGTGATAAATATAGGAATAATGAAACTCCAGAGACATCACCAGGAGAGAAACCCTTATTACCATCCGTTGGTCCTTTATTTGAGGCAAGTGACCAATCGCCCATACAATACAGGACATTACATACAACAGAACACACGACATAAAAATGATTAAAACTGGGATCACCGCCTTGGAACGGTCAATGACTTGACTTGGGGGATTGTGAGATATGTTAAACGGCTCACTTGCGTTAGCATATATCAGCATGAATACAAGTTCCATTGACATTTAGTTGCTTAAGCAGTGTACTGTGATTTTTTTGTACCTCAGTGCATGTCTTCAATGCCATACTTGTGAGTTGATGATACAGTGAAATGTATACTCATACATGTATCTGCAATGTTGACTTTAAGTTGCGATGATGCAGTAAAACAACAAACGAGTATATCTTAAATGGTTTCATACATTATTGTGTAAGACTTAGGCTGCATTATTAGTACGTGTATTATTGTGCTGCTCACCTGGAGATACGTCATATTTTACAATCTTGTTGAACCAGGATTATTCATAGTTTCTTAGTTATTTTGTGTGTCGCTCTTAACCTTAATACTAGGAGCGTAATATAACCAGGAACTCAAAATTTCACGCAATTATTGATAGCATACCTACACAGTTATGAAAATGTACTAGGTGACACGTAGTTTCTCTAGTGTAATAAGAAACTACAAATGTTGACTTACTTATTGCATACCGTCTTTACCTTTAGATTATAACTCATAAATTAACAGTTAAAACCTGGTTATTACGAGCATTTCATAGCATATAGTTTAACAAAATAGCATAATAGATTGCCAGCTACATTTATATAATTCCTATTGAAGATATAATACATATTGTTACTTAAAAAGTAACAATTTGACGTCGCTTACGGGTTGTTTCGCGTCTTCGCTGAGCCGATATAATATAATTGACCGCATCTAATTTTTCGATAACTAAAATGAATCCGTTCGCGCGACGCAGTTATATCGGCATCAGGCTCTAGCTATGCCGTAATTATTGTCCACATATTTGTTGTTTACGACACATTCTAACCATTATAAAAGACATAACATATTATTTGAAAATGAAACGCCGATGCGTATAACACAATATAAAGTAATTCACGAAATTGGTTTCGGAAATAATGGTTTCCTCTATTGCATATATATGTTAAACGTTAACGTATTTTACTATCGACGAGATACACATGATTTATAACGTAACGGAAAACATTATTACAGTGAATTATATGTTCTGGTAATGACAAAATTGTATGACCAGCAATAACTGATTTATTTAAATTTATATTCGTAACAATTCAAATTCTAGTATGTAACATACACCTTATATTATGCATAGCCTTTCAATTGTAGTAAAGTTAATTAAATTGTCATATCATAATCCACACACCTGATTTCTGTCCGTTGCAGAGTGATTACTGTGCATCATAGTTCTACACAGAATTATCCCTGCGACTTTCCTGCGCACTCGAAGATGCTGGGGTGACTCAGGAAATCATGTTGGCCAGGAGGAATTCATATCTACTGAATGAGACGTATAAATCAATGTGTGGAGAACTATCCACATGCCATGCTTGTTTTATTTTCCATTTTGGCAGTCAGTCTGAGGGGACTACAACACCAGGACTCCAGTCTGACATCGATATATTATTATTGTCTACAGATATTCATGTAATGAGGAAATGGTCAGCTTGAAAACCCGGAATAGGTAATGTAATGCTGCTCAAGGATGATGATCTTCCTCCACAGCAGTACCTACTTCAGCGTATCAGTCAAGATTCACCAGAATCTAAACTGGCAACACATTTAAATATGTTTACTAAAGGTGCATTAGAAATTGCTACGACACAAGTTGATAAAAATATGTTATTAGTTAGTTCAAGTATATTGTTGATTATACACGACAACAATTTGTCTAACTTTATGGTTACGGATGTACGGCCGGTCCGTCAGCTAGTTGGTCACATAAATATGACTTTGTGAACGCATTGAGCATTAACGAGTTGATGCCTGATGTCAAGCAGTGGATAGACAAAAGAAGACCCGGTCACTGGCCAACACAGAAACTGTTTAAAAGCCGCTTAAAAGTGCCCATGTTTCCTTGTACCAGCAGGACATCCTAACAGCGACACTAAACGTCTGGAATGGAGACTGTCTCCAAACCTCATCGAGAGAATGCTTATGTTTAGTTTTAATGTAACTCAACTCAAATGCTATGTATTACTGAAAATGATCAAATAGTCAATATTTTATAATTTAGTAAAAGATGGCATCACGAGTTTTCATTGCAAAACTGTCCTATTTTACACAATTGAACGAACACATGTGCGTTTATGGAAAGATCACAACTTGGCATTCCTAGTTATACTTTGTTTGCATACACTGCGAAGATGGCTTAAGCGTGGTATTTGTCCTAATTATATAATAACAGGTGTTAATCTGTTTGACTGTAAGCTCACGTATACCCAATGTTTGAAGCTACATACTTACGTTTCGGAACTCATAAAAAACAACCTGCAAGGCTTATGCAGAATCGATATTGATAATATTGGTGGAAAGTTTTTGTCACACAGCCTTGGCGTTATTCCATGCAATTATTAATTTAGCCGCTACACCGTGCATTTAATGGTTCGGTCTAAACTTGAATCTGACAGGCTTTCAGAACTTCATATGAACGTCAACGATATCGTCAAAACCTCATTTGTAAATGATTTGCGTAATGCACAGCGTCTATGTGGCAAGTACCTCATTAGTGGCAATGGTTTAGCAAATAATGTAGCTAAATTATTTTCTAGACCATTGTTATCTTTCCAAGCTTCTATACACGCTTCAATATTCCTTTCGACTCGAAAAACGCGTCATTGAATCTTACAAATATTCATTATCAACAGACGCGGCCTCCAGCAGATTGAAATTGGCGTCACTATTGTTTTGCTCTGGGTATTTACATTCGACCGTTTCCGTTATTCGTGATGCGCAAATGCGATTGAACAGAAACGCAGTAAAGGCATCGTGTCAGTGTTTTAGGCGTCACTGTACAGATGACACCTTAAGTACATTTGAACCCTACTCGCGTGGAAACCCTTCTCTAGATGAAAGTAATATTGCTCTGTGCGTTACATGTTCGAGGCAAGAAGAGTACAGCGTTCCGCCAGCATTATTGTATGAAATGAACAGAACTGGGATAGAAGCTGAGGTTAGTGAACGTACTTTTGTTCAAGACGATTGAACGAGAGATGTCAGTGTGGATGCTCGTGTGTTCTTGTACTATCTGCAGTATCTCACCTATGGAGGCCTCGGTGACAGATCCCGTCAAGTTACTGCTTTATTCGAACTTTTGTGTTGCTTCTTCGTTCAACGTAAATTGTTCCATGTTGAGACTGCTTTAAACCTACTAGGTCACTGCTATGAGATTGAGGGTGACATGGAAGGTGCTGCCATTATATATACGAAGTCACTGAATAAAAAGCCGCGAAATAACACGGCAAACTGGCACAGATATCAATACACGTGTAATCTAACCGCTAAGCATGTCATATATGGTTTTTCGGTATGTGTCATCTGTTCCCATATTCAATGTGGACAAATACATAGCCCTTTATAATGAGCACCATCCTGGCCTGCAAAGATCCAGTTGAGTCGCTGATGTTAGTTTTAAGGCGACTTGGCTATAGCTGCCTTTATTAATATAACGTCTCACACATACAAGCCTCGAAATAACGCGATCACCTGGCATATTGGGACAGTAATGGGTAACTGATATCTAAATAGTCAAAGTAACAATTGTACGTCTTCTGGAAATAGACACGCTGAAGTGAGACGCCTCAGATGAGTTTGAGAAACATGCATAAACGAGCAGGCATGTATTCATGTTTAGAGCTAAATATCTGTATATCCTTACTTATCTCTGCTTTCGCATCCGATGCTATCGTACATGTATAATATAATAATATACGGAATACATTTTTTAAATTAATTATACATTTAAGCTATTGAAGCTGTCGTTTAAGCTCTCATGTGACAATCGTTATAAACGACCGTTGTAGTTGATAGTTTGTATTATCAAAAACACTGATAATGTCTAATTGTTTCTTTATGTTAAGAAGTACATTTATATCCGTGTACAACAAGCTCACCATCATGAGATTCATAAACGGCAGTTCTAGCAACCCAAGCACCACCACCAAAAGCAAAACATGTCTTGCTTAACACACACAGGTAGGTTGTATAACGTAGTGACACATTTAAACGTTGTAAAAAGTATTGATGACTGTTTAATGGGGCCAAAATTACAAATCAATACGATGTGTAATGCTAAAAGTATATCAAGCTACAAGTAAATTATTAGTTCCTGTTTAAATATCAATTGGTAATCAGTATATAATGGTACATTAAGTTATAAAACAAAACTAACTTAATATATCAACATTTACACGTTTTTATAATTTGCAACTTAAAATTGGATTTCAAAAATGGATGAACTTTTTGTATCAATTGGTTCGCATCTCACACATGTTTAACGACAAGAAACGTGCGTTGTTTTTCAACGTGTAATACATTTTATATGTACAAAACATGTTCTTTTTCATATTATGGCTAGTAAACTTAATTGATTGAATTGTCAACAATTTCTATGTTTTTGTTTTTTTTAATGAATTATTCATACATAATGCAGGCGTTTCTTGTGTTTAAAATGCTTGTTACTGAGAGTATTGACATATGGTTCCTGTTTTAGATCTCAGAAGCCTTACGGTTTTGTAACAATCATCATCATTATCATCATCATCCTCAGCATCATCGTCATCGCCATCGTCCTTGTCATCATCATCATCATCATCGTCAATACTATAATAATAATAATAATAATAATAATAATAATAATTATTATTATTATTATTATTATTATTATTATTATTATCACCATCGTAGTCGTCGTTGTCATCGTCGTTGTTCTTAAACTGTTACTCTAGCCATTTTATACAAGTTTGTGCTTTTAAAACTTAACATATCATATTTTACAAATGACTAACATTTGTACAACTAGAGATTTTATATATTAAATCACAAATTAAAAAGTGTATTGGAACAATAGAAATGCCTCCATCGTATCCACAAACAAACTCGGTACACCAAAAGCGGTGCAAGTCGCATCAACACCAAAGCCAAAATAACGTTAACATCCATTACCATGATAAAAGGTTCCATCATTATGCAGTACTATGCAGAAATACTGTTCTCTTGCCTACAAATATAGTTTTCGAAAACGTGTTTTCTTTGAAGTACGCATCACAGAGTTGATGTGTTATCAGGGTTGTGTAATCAGTCACGTTGTGCTTAGGTGAACTGGTAGTAAATATCTACACATATTGACATGTCTAACGCTTAGCTATTGATACGGATTGTATGACAAACAAAAGCACATTGATCTAAAGCGGACCATGCGCCAATCAACGACTCCCAATGCGACAAACAGTGCAGAGTTCGATGGCACAACTAATTTTCGAGGATTAATGTGTGCTACTCTACATTAACAACATACTTGTATGAAATTCAGACGGATTCAAGCGAATATTTGAATGCCATCAAATTAATTTCCACTGAAAAGTATAGATTATATAGGCTCAATCTGTTATCCAGTAGGCATTTGAAGTAGATTCTCTCAGGTCCAATACATGCATCAATTTAATTAATCAATGCATTTCTTCAATATAATATTTGGTAGAATTTTTAGAATAATAAATATTTATGTTTGCAACTACATGCATTATCCTCGCAATATTTCAATTTGGAAATACATAGGTGTGCAATAGAAAACAGTATTTAGTTGAGTAACAGTTAATTACCCAAAAGTTAATAGCTGACCAGGGCCATATTTCACAAACGTATATAGTTTTCTTAAATTTTCTAAAACTCCTAAATATTGTTGTGCTTCATTTTAATAATATATTGTATTAAATGTTTTTTATTGGTAAAAAAATACTCATTAAATAGATAGTCACATTTATTCAGGTTAAAACGCAGACGACAACACATCACCAAAACAAATGTGTGTGAACGTCTGTAGGATCACATATGGAACCCAGAACACTATTTGCGATGAGGTTCTTCGGTATAACAGTTACTTATGCTTACAGAAGTACATGTACATACAGCATGAGTAATACATTGAAGCCTTTACATATATCGTCTCCAAATTTCACAATTAACTTTGATTTCAAATTTTCCCTTAAATGTAGGATAAGAAAATAAAAATATTGCCACGATTGGAAACAAGAAGTGTCTATCAGCTTTCTTTATGAATGTGCTGATGAGACATTCTTACTTTCAAGGGACGAAGTGTGATCTTATCGCTATGGGCTAGTTTGTAGGAAAGAATCACACCCTTTCTCCTCTCTGTTTTTCATGTACTTTTCTCGGCTTTGCTACTGATGGGTTGTCCTTGCTTCTATGGAACAAACGTCGTAAACTGATGCTAAATGCGGATTGGTCATATCTATGACACTTTCCGTCTGTTATTACCTCTGCGTAACAACTTAGTTGAGACCACGCCGGAGCGATACAACTGCTGTTCAATGCGCATGCGTTCTACACATCAACCACGGTTTTTGGTGACGTCATCAAAACTGGTAGAGAACAAAGCCGGCCTCAATTTAACCAACATATCGAAATTTGTATATGTCCTATCCCAACAATTGTATCATTCGTATATATGTGTATTGTGCGATTGACAATGATGAGTCGTATGGATAATACCAAATGGAAAGTTTACGGCTGTATTCCAACGCAGGGTCTAGGTTACTGCTAATTATTGTTGCTGAACTGTCCATCCACCACACCCAATTTTAGCCGCGCAATGCATCCTGGGAAGTGAAAAGTAAAGCTTTCAAGTTACACAGTACTAAATAAATGCGTACAAAATTCCGAAGCAGAAATCACAAATTACCCATCGAAGTAGGAAGTTGGAACAATATACAATATAGTGATAATGTAAAATGTGTGAACTCTATTGAAGATGGATTTCATTACTTATTATAATATAATTATTTTGCTGAATTCAAAGAAATTAATTATACAAACTAATCCAGAAGATATAATTAAATTATTAAAACTTGGTATGTTTTAAGATTGTAGTAGACAAATAATGCACTCCTCCATCGCATTTGAACGTATTAACAAAGGTTTCTTTTTTGTTTTTGTTTTACATATGTAACAAATTATGCTCGAATTAGCATTTTTAATTTTAAATTCAGCCTTTTATTCCGTTGCTACGCCTTCTTATTATGCATCTTTAGGTGTTTTACACTAATTTATCTCTTTTTGTCATGTATGTATGACATGAGTTTTCACACATAAACTGAAATCTAAACGTAAGCTCTCGGTACTTTATATAAAGACCAAATCAATAGAACAGTTTTTAAATTGAAAAAATAAGGAACTTGTTTTCTCGAGTTGTTTAATGTATTATATGTTATTATGTTCAAAACGAGCAATACCACTAACTCAATGCAATCATTTTAAAATAGTATAACATTATGTGATACTGGTGTTTGTTGAATAAATGTCAGTTTTATGTTCAAAAAACAACAACCCATATGGGAACAATACGTTTTGTTTAACTCGCCTGTGGTGGTATTGAATAAGATTATTAATTGAACATAAGGTAAAATCTTCAAAATATTGCTGTATTAATTAGAGTTGAATTCTCTGACAAAGGTATGCATTGGTCGGAAATGTAATTCAAAGTGTATAAATATCAAGTATGGGTCTGGTACATTTTCCGGCGCATAGTGTTTGATGTAACACTATTAGTTTGCCTTTCTTTTCCAATTAAGTAAAGAAGAACATAACAATGTTTATCAATACGGTCAGATATATATTTATTGAACACAATATTGGTAGAAAATGAAACTCATGAGCACTTACTTTAATGATTAATGGTATCCACGCATACGTGTACATATTCGACACATGTTTTGGATAATTCCGAAATTGGAAATTTCTGACGGTACATATGTTGCATTATTTTCCTAGCTGAGAAAGGACGTTGGATATTGATATAATTGTATTATTGTATTGTGTGGATTTAAAACATGTTTTAATAACTGGAATTGAATACAAAATCAAAAACAAGTTTTCTTATAATGAAAAAAGATTATCGTATTCATAAAATAAATGGCTTAGATGAATAACACAATTATAAAACAAGAGGGCCACATGGCCTTAAAGCGCTCCCCTGAGCGTGAAGCTCTCAGCAGACCGGAACGTTTTGAACAATTTTGAAAGCGGGTCATCCAATGAGCGTTCCTATGAAGAGGATTGGGAGGAGCTGTTGTTTAAATGAAAATATTGACGGACAAAGGCGGTCAAAAAATGTCACCGATGGTGGACAAATTATCAAGGGATATAACGTATGTGTTGAAACTAAGTCATTAAAGTGACTATGTCTACGAACCAGTTATCTCCTTCAGCATATTATAATACCATGGACATATGCAATACCAAGTGGCACGCATAAAATACATTATTTACATTATTATGACATTATTATGATAGTTTTGATTAAACAAAAAATTGAAAATACATGAGGAGTCGTGCGACCAAACAAACCAACACACCAACGTACAACAATTCAACATATTTGCTACTCTAACACCTGACAATAGACGTGTTGATTATAATAGTGTTTTGTGTAAGATACATGTTAATATACATTCAAGTCAGATGTAAACCAGAAAAGAGCCAAACACGACTTTAACTTTAATGTGTTTTTTTTTTTCTTAGAATGCGAGAACCATTTTCTAATTATATTACCCTTATGATAATACCATATTATTATATACATTTGTAATGAGTTTTACTAAAGTTGACATCCCGGGTCCCTTTTTGTATACATACATGTTGTCCCTTTAATTGTGTCATACCCTCTCAACGTCTGACGCCCCAAGGCCTATATCGTAGAACAATACTTTTACCTCATATTTTGGTAACATGTTATCGTATATGCTTTTAAGCAGACTCTGGCTAATGTCAAAGAATTTAGAACTTGCCCCCGTCACAATAACAGGAAATGACGTCAGTGTAGTGTTGGGAATTCCAAATGGCAGAATTCCGCTTGCTCGGCAATGGGGTAGTTAGTGATATTTTTTAGATTTTCCTCAAACGCTTCTTCAAACCATGAATCACACGTATGATTAAACGAACCTAAAATACAAAAACTAATTTTTCGTTTCTCATTATCATCATCATAATCATCATCATCATCATCATCATCTTCATCATCATCATCATTGCCACCATTTGCATCATGGTCATCATAATTTCATCATCATTATCATCATCATCAGCAGCAGCATCAGCATCAGCATCATCATCATCATTATCATCATTACCATCATGATCATTACCTTTCGTTGAACCGCGAGAATCGTATGTTTCTTTTCTGTCGCATGGAAAAAAGCTGGAAAAAGCGTATTATCAACGATAGCCTTTGCTATTTACGAGAAATTCTACACTAAAACAAAACATGGTATTATGTCTTCTTCTGTCAGTACCTCCATCACTTATAACAAAGCCTAATAAGGTCGAGCTCCGACAAAAACTATTGACAGTATACTATTGTTTTTAAAAGAAAACTTGTTAATTTGAAATTGTATCAGATATTTTGAATGCACGTGCACTTTGTTTATATATATCATGGATTTCGACGAAAGTGAAAAAGCAACACACACACAATAATGGTCAAGCATACAATAAAATAATGAATACCATTTTCATTGTTTTCCGACATTCGATAAATGTGATGTCAGATCGTTAAATTTTGTGTGGAGCCTAATTTGCAAGCTTACCGTTCAATAACTACCGTGCAGTATATTGAAATTTAGCTGTAATTGCTCTGAGTGATTGCACTGTGTGGACACATTGCGACCGAGCTAAATTTAGAAATGACAAGCATGCCAAGAATGTCAGACATTACATGATGTCTAGGAACTGTCCATTGGGATCGGCATTGTAGAAAAAATATTTAAAAAAAATTGCGATGTGGTAATTTATAAAGAAATGCACGAGCTACATTGAGCTGCATTATGTCGACATAACTGAAGCGAAAGCATTTAAAATTCATTTGGATGTACGGGGCTGTTTATGAGGAACAGAGTGGAAAGCCAAACTAATTACGGGGTTTTAAGCATAGTTTTACATATTTGCAAAAATATAATGAATGTACTAAACTTAAAGATGGAGCGGGTTAGATGGAGTTGTTGATGGGAGGGTGGGCACAAGTACCCTGCTACTTTGCTCTTGATTTGTCCTACTCAATTTTATGAGTGGGGTTTTGTGTCTTGTATTCTGACTGATCATCTCTAAAGTATATATTCTTATTAAATAATAAATCGTCCCTTCAACACCAGAATGTGATATCAGCATATGTGCAAAGTAGTCTGATCAAACATTCAAGGGGCGATATGAAAACAAATGTACATATAATGAAACAACACGCCAAAGGAATAATTTCCTTTTTCGACATTGTTTGTATGCATGTTTCATAGAATATACATCATTTTGAGTTTTTTTTAATATTCATTTTTAAATAAGAAATACGTCCGGGGAAAAATGACCTCATGACTTCAGATGTAGTTTCTAAAAATAAGAGTGCTAGTGTTTCAACATTGAAACACAAGTCATGTAAATATAGAATTTGCTAGTTGTCCGCAAATAAAAGACAAATACATGCAATAATTGCTCAAATAATTAGTATAATAAGTATAAGTAATAACTGATTGTTTATTTTAACAGAAAGCATACATTGTAACACAAAATGCCAACAAATGATGTAGTAGGCGGCACCAGTATTGCTTTTAATAAACACAAGATTATGGAAAACTATTAAAACACGTCTTTGTATTATTTTGAACACCGTTGTCGTGGAAATAAGTTTCATGGTTGCTCTTTAAACTTCAATTACGAAGGCACATTATTGGTCAGTTCATTACAAATTAACATTGGGAATATAAGCCATATATAGAGTGATAATTATTAAAAATCCAAATATGGGGTTCGCAGACGAGCGGGCGAGGGCTCAATTTGTTTACCAAAATAAAATACTGAAAGTATTTTAATAAATCTAAAAAGTATATTATTTCATCAATCATTCTTTAGCATCATTTTGTTTTATTGATCGAAGTAAAAATAACAATTTTGATCCAAACTAGGGTAATCCCCAGGTTTTTCCGTTGGCGAAATCCTAGCGACTAAATTTATTATGACCTTCCAGGAGATGTTTGGCGTATGTGCGATTTATTATACTTGATAAAATTGGCAGAGCAACGTAATTAATTTGTATTTTAAGTGACCCAAAATATAGATTAATAACGGTAATCCTATTTGCCCTTTATAAGACCGATGAAGTATCCCGCCACAAGCACAATACCCATTTATTCATTTCAACAAATCGTTATTAAAACAGTAACACTATATACACGAATTCATACGTCATACGCCTCTTTATCCAACATAATTTTTTTTAAGGCAAAGAATTTGGATGATATTATCATGGCATTAATACAGCTTTTTTTCGACATTCACACGTTTACAATCGGACAGACATTCATGCCTGTTGTTTGAACAACAATTATATGCATTTTGTATGTTTTATACAACTGTGTGCTTTTTTATGAACAAACGTATACATGTTTGATATAATAACTTACATTTTCATAAAAAACAAACTGTTTAAAGAAAAGTTTGTGTTTTTAATTAAGAAAGGCTAGAGATCGTAAATTTCGAACGTTTAAAGAGATATTTAGAAAATATTTGGAGGCAAACAAACACAAATACGAACTAACATTGAACATATATAGCGATCTGATCCAATAAGCAAAAACAAAAACAGTAAATAATACTTTACTCACTCATTTTTCTTCAAGAAACACGTACTTCCAACGTCTAACGACCAAATGCAATCCTGCACAGAAATGTCCGCAAATTTTGCACACATATGTTCATTATATTGACTGTTTAAAGGGGGCGATTTTCAATCAAACGTTACTTGATTCAATAACTGCACGTAGCGGTGTGGTTGGCACGCACTCTTTTCACCGCAAGATCTGGTTTCAATATCAGTTCCTGAAAAACGAGGGTTTTTTTAGAAGTCACTGTAGATGGGGTCTCCACAGGTAACTTCGATGTACACACACATAAAAACACATAACACCATTTAAAGACTATTTCAATAAACATAAAATAATGGGCACTGCAGATATGATTCAAATTTTGCACCAACTTACGATGTGTTTCTAGGAAATAGAGGTGCTGGGACACAGACTGAGTCTAAAGATATGCTGTTTTGACGCGGAAGGGCTTCATAAACTGCAAAATAGGTTAGTTTAAATAATCGTAAGTCGAAATAAACAAATGATAATTAAAGATACATCTACATTCAAATTTAAAGTATGAAATACACATCATACGTTTTAAAAATTGTTGATATTAAGCACTGCATGAAACACAATTGCTATTTAAATAATTTAAATCTGTATCATTTTTCTTGTTTTACACTGAAATAAGAGTATTATAATAAAATGTCATTTTTTGTATTTTCATGAAGGCATGTTTTTTTTATATCGACATACATGTTGCATCTCGGCCCTAAGACATTTCATGTTCACTGTTATGCGCGGTGTTGTATGGGCAATAGGTTCATTGCTTAAAATAAAAGACGTAAACGACATGTGTTTCTGTGCATATGAATCTAATATATGAAGCGACAAAGCGACACATTAGTTTAATTTTCAATCTACAAATTTTACGCATTGGAAAACAAAACATATATTAAGAAATTTAATGTATAACATATATTAAAGGGTTAATTATCGCCCATATTTCCTTAGTTTATGACATTTCTGAGGACAAAGATGCGACATTCATTAATTAATGTTGTCACATCATCGCGGTCTTGCACAGAGCGGAATAGAAGTGGCTGAAACAGGATTCCGTAGAATCAAGTTAAATGTATAGACACAGTTCAACAACGCGAAGCTATGGTGATGTTTACAATCTCTTGTTTGATAAGGCTTTTTTCTACACTACTCATGAATTATGTTGTTTGCTCATTGCTGATAAATTAAGGGTTATGAAGACGAATGTGTTCTTTGCGGAAGAAAAAAAACAGTGATGCAATCGCACATTCCTTATGTTACTGCAATTTTGATTATATTGAATTTTTTTTTTATATGGGCGAGACCATGAGTACATGGCATGAAACACGAAAGGGGTGTAACACCTATTGAAAGTATAATAAAAAAACTATAAAAATGATCAATTCATGCCGATACTATTATCGTGTGGACGAAACGTTTTTTTTTTCCTTTACAATAGAAATTAGAGATGAGACAACTCGGCAATTATTTCGTTCTTTTTCAGCAAATGTACCTCTTACTTTTTTCTTCGTGTTCAATCAAACTATGTGAAATTTAACCTATTGACTTTTCCACAGATTCCGTGTTAAATGACGTGCATCCAAACATGACTGATACAAATGTCAGCTGCCTGATGTAGCAAACTGATGCAAATGTTAGCTGGCTGGTGTAGCAAACGGATACAAATAGAAGTTTGCTGCTGTAGCTCACTGATACAAATGTTAGCTGGCTGATGTAGCAAACTGATACAAATGTTAGATGCCTGATGTAGCAAATTGATACAAATATTAGCTGGCTGATGTAGCAAACTGATACAAATGTTAGCTGCCTGAAGTAGAAAACTGATACAAACGTTAGGTGCCTGATGCAGCTATCTCATACCAATGTTAACTCGCTGATGTAGCAAACTAATACAGGTGTTAGCTGCCTGATGCATCAGTCTGATACCGATGTTAGGTTGCTGATGTTGAAATCTGCTACAAATGTTAGCTGGCTGGTGTAGCAAACTGATACCGATGTTAGCTGGCTGGTGTAGCAAACTGATATTTATGTTAGCTGCCTGAGGTAACAAACTGATACAAATATTTGCTGGCTGGTGTAGCAAAACAAATTTACTTTTGAAAAACAGTTTGAACTATATTCGAAACAGTTATGTTGGCTAAGTATCACATAACCAAACAGCACATGTTCTGGCAGATTGTATGTTGTAACAGTCGTTTCTGTACTGAAACCACTTGTCATTCTTTGGATATGCTTTAAGAAAGAGCCTATCAAAATCCGTACAATGAGCTATTGATTATTCATGATTAAATTCTTTTCCACTGAAGTAATTTGCTCGATGGAGGAAGTTTAGGTCACGGAGTTAAATTTCAGTCAGCCGCATGACTTACTTAAGAAATAAGTTATTGAGGTAATAACCGATAAATTACGTGGGTGATAGAGTGATTCTTTTCAAAACATAATTATCCGACCATAGTTTGATGCAGAATAACCCATAGTCGATTTCCTTCCTTATCTGTGATAATCGATCCGCGGGCCGTGTTGAAATCTCGGTTATGCCTAATAGTTAAATAATTACTAAATACATGTATGCATGTTTTAGCGGCTATTGATATTTTCATTGACATGTCATCTGCTATAGCTGCAAAAAATGTCCTTGTTTGAATAAGATATGTACATGTAACAAAATCTAAGATTAGTTCGGTTCATATGTTGACATCGATTACTTTTTAAAATCACAAGCAAATTGGTATTTTGTATACTGCATAAACAACCATTGACAGTCGGTTGAAATTTATTCGATATTAATGATGGAAAATATATCATTTATTGAAATAGGCCATTCGTACGTTTCTGTTTATAAACTGCTGCACTTGTCTGTTTACCAGTATCGACTCGTCAATTTTTGTAACGTTTAGCGGTATGGCAGTTTAACGCAGATGTATTAATATATACATAGATTTTACAAACATACAGTTATAACACTGTCTTTATTGCTATTTTAGCACGGAACATACATGATGTCTTTAACCAGCTTTGCATTGTATTGCCATAAATAACAATAATCACATACATGTCAATTGAATAAGATTATATCCCAAATGTCAGATATAGCAGTTGTGATTTGATTGTTTTGCTTTCAAATGGGCCATTTGCATAAATGTCGATGGACCTTCTTTAACCCATCTTTATTGGAACCCCCACCTTAATCTGGAGTATTGTATCCATGTGTATTGGCACCTTGCTGTGGTCTCAGTGTGGTGGAGACAGTGTGGGAATTTTTATCATCTGAGAACAATACATAGCTGTAGAGGTTTAAACAGTGCGCTCAGCCATTGCTCAAACAGCCGAGAGAAAATAATGCAGACAATGATAAGTGGGAAATTTATGGAGTGATCAAACATTCCGTTAAAGCCGCATTAAAGGTGGAAATTGTGAAATTTAAAATAAACGATTACACAATAATTTAATGTCTGGGTAAAATACTATTGCATGTTTCCATAAAGGCTTACATGGTTCGACAAGCATTTGCCTTGTAAATCGTTCTACGTTTCTACAACATGTCGGATAAATTTAAGTACACAGAGACATTTACCTAATTATTTTTTTGACTCGAATTGAATTCAATGATACTTTACATGCAGCATCCTTATCAGGTGGGTATGGACATATTGTTACGCAGTTTTGGTCTGATGATTTTCAGTTAGTTATTTACTAAAGATTATACGTCGGTCATAACCATGGGCAAGTTTTCTTGCGAGATTTCATGAACTAATTTCTCAATTTAAATGAAATGTTATAGGCAGAATTACTACCGAGTAAACAATTCGATTTCAGGAAATAATAATTCTAAAAATGAAATGTTAATCAATATAATGTACATCATGTAAAATACAATGTAGTGCATGTAGTATTTGCCTTTAATTGAAAAATTATACATATTTTCGAGACAGGGAAATACTAGACTAGATTTGAAACCAAAATACCATCGACCGAGCGTAATATGTATCAACCTCAGTTGAAACAAAATATCATTCGTGGTATTGCGCACATACTTTGTATTCGTCAATATTTTGTTTACTCAATTTGTTAAAGCACACCGATTTAACTATTTTGAAACAGACACAGCACGTTAAGTGTCCTTAAAACAAAATACGACATATCGAACGTACCACAACCCGATTGTTTAAGTTTGCGGTGAAGAGGCATTTAAACCAAACCACTAGATGATAAATCATTTGGAGAGATAAGACATGGTAGGAACGTTTTGTTTGCTTGTTAATCTGCTCAATCACGGCATATATACAATTTCATTAAACATTAAGTCGTCACAATATATATTTTTGCGTCGCCAAATGCGTGTATTTTAACTCATCATTTTGTTGAGATGATGTTGCGAACTGTAGTCAAGTGCATATATCCTCTGTCTCCAGTGTGTTATGATGATGCAGCATATGTAGTGCAGCTGTATATCTTCAATGCCATCATCGTGTTATAATGATTGAGTGGACTGTACACGCCATCAATGCCATCATTGTGTTGTACGGATACAGTGAACAGTAGTCCTGTGCATGTTTTTAATGTCACCGTTGTGCTGTAATGGTACAGTAAACAGTATCGCAATGTATATATTTAATGTCATATTTGTGTTGTGGTGATGTAAAGAACATCCTTCAATACCACATTTGCAATGGCATCAAGCTATTGTGATGATGCAGTCTTATTAACTCATTATTTTGTGATAATTCAGAAAACCGTTCTCATGAGTAAAACGTACCTCGGAAGCCAGAAAGTGTCATCAGCATATGTGTAAATAAAGTTAATAACACCTTCTGGTTTTCTTAGGGCGATACATTATATGTCCTTGTATTGTTAAGTCTTTTTAATCTGTAATCGTCAAAATTAGTATATTAAGTGCAATTCGATTAATACACACAGCCTGTAGTCCTATTGATTATTTTTGACAGTGTATCAACTTTCAAATAAGAGCGTAATAAAGTTGAGCGCGATTATTTACAGCAACCCTACATGGTTATAATAAATATCTTGGTGGCATGTATTTTATGTGGTAAGATGATGGTATATTTATTTACATTGACCTGCGTATCAGCAATCGTCGTAAAACGTTTTGAAGTGGTCAAGGGCACTAGGAAACTCCACTAATAAATCATGGGTCTCATTTATACGAAATATTAATTTGTGTTTATCATTCGATATTTTGCACGGCTACATTAAAGCAGGGAATCCGTCTAACATAACACAATGGTAAGTCTGATATTTAACACAATTATTTATATAACTTTGTTTTATTATATTATTTATACAAACATATAGGCATAGATACAGATGTTTGGCTTTACTATTGTATAAATATATTATATGGTGCTTGCAATAATTTAACGCAATTTCCTTAATTTTATGTACGACTTTAACTTAAAACCATCTGATAGAAACATGGAAAGTAAAAGTGAAGTCAAGAATATAGATATACTTAAGATTAAAATACATTCACACATATGGCTGGCATAAACTATTTGTATAAGTCATCCTCGCGGTGCGTCCAATAGATTAAGAACAAAACTTGAATTCAGAAACTGTTTTTGTTCAACATAATGTGTTAGTATCACCCCATAGCTCATGTGAAAATTTCGAAGCAAATAAATGCAAGACATTTTAATTAATGGTATTACAAACCAATAACTTAAATTACAACAATCTTAGTGGGTATTCTTGACAACATGGTCTGGAGAAACTAATGTTGTTCCCGTCAACATGCCAACAGTACCTAGAAGAATCTTGTGTTTAGCAGTAAAATTTTTTGCGGACAAACTATATTAATTAGATTATTTCTGAGTATGTTCACATACATGGTGTTAATTTTTACGTGAATTAGTGTTTGTGTATATACATGTAAAATGGTCAGCTTCATCCGTGGCTAGAGTCATCAATTTATGTACGGTTTTGTTTTTCATTTGCATATGTTGGATCTTAGTAATGTTTTGTCTAACAGCTTGAATATATCATCGTCTGGCATGTAGCTTTGTATTGACAATACCTTAACAAACATAGTGTGCCATGTGCATGTACTGAGTGTCTATTCTCAGTATGTTAATATTGTAAAAATATGTGTTTTGTGTATCCAGAATGTAAAGAAGTACCAAGAAGTAGTTATCTCTTCACAAAACTATCAAACACGATGTTCAGCCAAATTTAAGCCAAATGGATTCCCTATCTTAAATACAGATCATCTTCTCCGGAACCATTCAGGACTCTTTTAAAAAATCATAAACAGATACCATTCGGCAAATTTCAGCAAGGGTTTACTTGACCGAGGCATTTGTCATGCTTACCGTATATTATTATAAACACAATACTATAAAAAGATAATGGTGCTAATTTGGACAACATATGATTGACGATCTTCTGTTTTGACTAAAATCAAAAGCATTTGTTCAAACGAATCTCGTAATTAAGTCAGCCGTGCAAAATGCGAATTTGCCTCCTTATTATTGGTATCTTCATTCTTCACTTTCATTTGTTAAAGATTATGGGTTGTGTAACAGTGTGGTGTCTGTTAATAAATACATTGTATAACTTCACTTACTATACAACAAATTAAGATAAGCAATCTACATCATAGTAATTATGCACCTTCTGAGATACCTTCTCAGTCCATTCAAGCTCGAACAACAATTTATTCAAATTAATTTCTACCATCTACTACCTCCGAATTGAATAATCTTCCCGATGATGTCAAAAATGAGGCTCATCAATATTGCCGACCAATTCAAAATCCATAATTGTCTTACGGAGATAGACACACTCAAATGTTACACATACGCAACATAACAAATTGTAGTACGCTAAATGGAATTAAATGCACATCTGTTGAAGCTATCTTATAAAGAGACGACTCGCTTGGTTATCAAACCAATACAAACATTGTTAGCGCCGTTCACACATATATTATTAATAATACACGATTGGATACATATAATTGCTTCAGAACTTCGCTTAAACTTCGTTTTCTTTTCATCCGTTCAATTTCCACGTTCACACTTATATATGTTATACCGTTCTAATTCCAACTATTTACAATTGCTTTCTATCTATTAAGCTTCTTTGTTTGCCGCACTTATACGAGGGTTGTCTGGAAAGTTCGTAGACTGGTTTTGTAAAATGAAATATTATAATGTAAAAACAATTTCTCTTTGTGTGCTCGCTCATACGTATATTTATAACAATATTGTGCATTTTTATTATATTTTACCGCTAAATTACCTTCAATTACTCAGTCTTGGCAACACAACTCCTGAACTACGGAGCACTTCAAATTGTTCTGAAAATGTTCAGTAGTGAATGGGTTTATACAAAATAGTATCTGCTTAAATAGCTTATTTGTCAACCAATTATGTTCGTTTGACAACAAGCAACTAAATATATTCTATAAGGAGAAGAACTACGAGGCGTGATCCAAAAGTTGGTAATTATTTATTCATACTTAACAAACACGTAGTCGGAAACATATCAAATTTAATCAGCAGATGTCTTAACATATTACCACTATGTAAATGCATTTTCATCAACAACTATCTACAAATAACGGAGTAAGAGTCCAAAACACAAACATATTCAACACGATTCGGAGCACGTCCGTAATGGACAATGTTAACAACGTCGAAATGCTTTGCAATCTTAATTAATCACATGCTATACCTTGTTTTCTGTGTAATACAACCATTACGAAAATTGTACAAATGTGTTATATAACATTTTGAGCGTTTTCATTGGCTATAATTCTTATACTTACCAATCGCATGACGCTAGTTTGGTGACATGACGTCGTCAACATTAAATTACGTCCCGTCGGTACACAATTTTTAGAATTTACCAGCATGTTTGGTACAATTATTAGTTTTTCGTTTTTTTAAAGCGTGTGATAAAAAAAGATCAGACACGAGATGTCATGTCATACCATATTTTATTAAACGAGGTCAGGAATTTTGTTAGTAAGCGAGCCGTACATGTAATATCTGAGCTGCGCTATTCTTAAATAATGTCAGTGTTATTACTCCTTTTTTCAAAACATTCACATTCTACCTGAATACATTTATGATGCCGCTGTATCTAATTGTCAAATAATGTCCTGGTATCTGTTTTCGTCGAATCTTCTCAGTATCCGCATTACAGTCGGACACAGATCAGTACGTCCTCTAACTTGCTGTCCCCTGCATTCGAATTTAAATTGTATGAAGTATGGTAAAAACAGACATTTACATGATAAATTATATTATTATGTTAGCAGATAACGAAATGATTATAAATTAAAAAGAGTTCATTCAATGAATTCGCGACTGAATCATAAGAAAGACAATGCCCGAGAATCCAGTTTGATGTTGCTTTTCCCCAATATTAATTTAAATAACACTATTAGAAATGTAAAAAAACACGAATGGTTATTAATCTTATAACCAACCTTGCTCGAACGTCAATACCTCATTAATTTACTCCGAGGCTGTTCCGATCGCGGGACAAATTGAACTTTACCGGTACGCGTTTTTATTAGAATATGTACACGCTTCGTGTGTATCTAAGGCGCGCACGCGCCTTTAGGTGCCTATGGCGCTCGTATATACAACGGCACGAGCTAGCCTAAGGCTAGCGTGTCGTTTTTGTATAAAAAGGCAATAAAAGTAAAAATAACGTGATTTTGTTAGCTTGTTGGTGCATTGTATGGTTAATATTCATTAAGAATATTACTGAATAATAACCACGAATTGCAAGGAAAACAAAATCTAATGTGCCTTTTTTTTAAATAAATCAAAATACCGTCACGTGACCAATGCTGCCGAAAATAGCTCAGTATAGGCATTTAAACACTATGTTTTCAAACGATATAATGTTTCTAAATGGGGGCTACCGCCCCCCACACCCTCTCGACTTTAACAAAAAATGTTTGACTTAGATCTATATAAAAGCCCATCTGTTAATAAGTAATGATACACGCATTTTAAATCATTTAATTTTATAAAAAGAATTTATAATAAAAAAAAATAAACAACAACAACAATTGCAACGAGGGCTATTATTTGTCAACTGTATATTAGCTTCTAGCTTCAAATATTCAAGATAAACATTCTGGTCAGCTCAACAGCTGTTGACAATCATTTCGATATCTCAAACTAATTAAATAATGATTATGGTTAATAAAACAAAGAAAACACAACATTTAAACTGTTTATTTCATAACAAACAAAACTCGAACTATCGGCATAGTTGGTAGTAGTCACTCGCTAAATCGAATATGGCGGACATTTGTTTACTTGCACACAGCAACGAGCACCTGCCCATTGAGCATGCGCGATCCGCGTACCGGTAAATTTCAATCTAGCCCAGATCGCTTCTGCAATGCCCAACACTATCCGTCGATGATCTTCTTCCACGACGTCGGGATCTGCCTTCAACAAAGTCGCCGTCGTTATGTTCGGGTGATTGCTTTGTTCATAATCTTTGCTTACCATTTCTGAATCGTCGGTGATAATGGTTGATAATTTGTCAGCACACTATATTCAGTTTTTAGGTTGCAGGTTTGAATAAGATTGCTCTGCCGAATAATCCATTGTTACGCAAAATTTTACAACTGCGCGAGTTTTGTGCTGCTCCGGCAGTCCCAGTTTTTAACGTTTTCACTAACAGTTGCTTTCAAAATACACCGTTGCAGTAACTGTATAAAGTACTTGACTTCAAGACAAGTAAATTTTATTTACTAAGTCGGTGCAAAATATAACGAAAAACAGCAGCTCGTATGAGCTTTTGAAACCGACTTAACATAGTACAAAATAAATATTTATGACAGCACATAATAAAATACAATTATTAATACCTAATAAAATTCAATTAATAAAATACATAATTAATTAATATAAGACATGCAATGACAATGATTTCATAACACATAAGGATCATGTATTTGTTTAATACATAAACACATAAAAGTTGCATCCAATAAAATGCTTAGGTTAAGAATTGTATAAAAAGGTATATGTTTATATCTACATATCATAAAATCACAAGGTTTATTTTAAATTTAACTTCAACTCGAGATTGGTAAACAGTGTACTCGATGTAATGCGTTGTCTGTTAATTACTACCACAGGAGCTACATGAACAGTCAGGCCCATCCCAACTAGAAATCAGAGAACGGAATTGAGTCAAACTTGATGTATTTATGAAATCCTCAGTAAGATAATTCAATAGTAAACTAGCAGTAAATTTTAACGAATTTCCACCGTAACGTTCTGTTCGAGGTTTAGGAAGAGGTCATATTTGTATGCCTCAAGTTATATGAAGAGTGCTTAAATTTTACAATATCATGCAAATAACTTGGAATTTTGGGCTTACAGTGTTTTAAAAGTTTCCAAAGCAATGCTTCTCATACGATTAATGTTTTAAGTTGGGAGACAAGATTTCGTCAAAAGCTCCTCATATGAAAGTAAAAACTAAAATTTTAAAAAATCGTCTTCTCTGAAACCACAAAGATTGGCGCTTTCATATTTGATATCTGACATCCTCTAGTGTTCCTCTACAAAGATTGTTCAAACTATGCCCTTGGGGGCAAAACTGGCCACGCCCCGGTGGTCAAATGGTTTATATAGACTAGTATAGCAAATTATTTTAAAAATCTTCTTCTCTGAAACCGCAAGACCCAGATGTTTCATATTTGGTATGTAACATTGTTTAGTGGGCCTCTACACAGATTGTTCAACTGATGCCCCTGGGGTCAAAACTGGCCAAACCACAGGGGTCACATGGTTCATAGAGACTTGAATAGCAAAATGACTTTTAAAATTTTCTCCTCTGAAACCGCAAGGCCCAGAGGTTTCATAGTTGGAATGTAACATTGTTAAGTGTTCCTCTACAAAGATTGTTCAAATGATGCCCCTGGGGTCAAAACTGGCCACACCAGGGGGTCACATGGTTTATACAGACTTAAATAGCAAAATCATTTTAAAAATCTTCTCCTCTGAAACAGCAAGGGCCAGAGGTTTCATATTTGGTATGTAACATTGCTTATTGGTCCTCTACAAAGATTGTTCAACTGATGCCCCTGGGGTCAAAACTAGCCACACCCTGGGGTTCACATGGTTTATATAGACCTAAATAGCAAAATGACTTTAAAAATATTTATCTATGAAACTGCAAGACCCAGAGGTTTCATACATGGAATGTAACATTGTATAGTGGTCGTGTACAAAGATTGTTCAAATGATGCCCCTGGGATCAAAACTGGACAAACCCCGGGGGTCAAATGGTTTATATAGACTTAAATTGCAAAATGAATTTTAAAATCTTCTCCACTGAAACCGCAAGGCCCAGAAGTTTCATATTGGTATGCAACATTGTTTAGTGGTCCTCTACACAATGAAATTATAAAATCTTCTGCTCTGAAACCGCAAGGCCTAGATGTATCGTATTTGGTATGTAACATTGTATAGTGGTCCTGTACAAAGATTGTTCAAATGATGCCCATGGGGTCAAAACTGGCCACACCCCGGGTCACATGGTTTATATAGACTTTAATGGCAACATGACTTTAAAAATCTTCTTCTCTGAAACCGCAATGCCCAGAGATTTCATATTTGGTATGTATCATTGTATAGTGGTCCACTACAAAGATTGTTCAAATCATGCCCCTGGGGTGAAAACTGGCCACTAACCGGCGGTCACATGGTTTATGTGGACTTGAGTAGCAAAATGATTTTAAAAATCTTCTCCTCTGAAACCGCAAGGCCCAGAGGTTTCATATTTGGTATGTAACATTGTTTAGTGGTCCTCTACAAAGATTGATCAAATGATGCCCCTGGGGTCAAAACTGGCCACATCCCGTGGCTCACATGGTTTATATAGACCTAAAAAGCAAAATTACTTTAATAGTCTTCTCTGAAATTGCAAGGCCAAGAGGTTTCATATTTGGTATGTAACATGTATAGTGGTAATGTACAAAGATTGTTCAAATGATGTCCCTGGGGTCAAAAACTGGCCACATCCCCGGGGTCACATGGTTGATGTAGACTTGAATAGCAAAATGACATTTAAAATATTCTCCTCTGAAACTGCAAGGCCCAGAGGTTTCATATTTGGTATGTAACATTGTATAGTGGTCCAATACAAAGATTCTTCAAGTGATGCCCCTGGGATTAAAACTGTCCACACCCCTGAGGTCACATGGTTTATATTGACTTTAAATAGCAAAATGACTTGAAAACTTTTCTCCTCTGAAAGTTCAAGGCGTAGAGCTTTATATTTGGTATGTAACATGTATAGTGGTCCTGTATAAAGATTGTTCAAATGATGCCCCTGATGTGAAAGTCAAAGCTGGGCACACTCCGTGGCTCACATGGATTATATAGACATAAATGGCAAAATGATTTAAAAATTCTTCTCTGAAACCACAAAGCCCAGAGGTTTCATATTTGGTTAAAACATTATATCGAGACCTCAATTGGGATTGCATATGGTATGAGTGGGGTTAAGGTCAAGGTCACTGTTACTAAAAATAGAAAAACGGTTTCAGCTCAAGAACTTTTGAACGCATTGAGATATTTTAATGAAACTCTATACATTGATACCTCATATTGACACCTCGCATGGGATTGCATATGGGGTCGGAGGGGTCAAGGTCAATGTCACCGTTACTAAAAATAGATAAACGGTTTCCGCTCAATATCTGGAGAACGCATTGAGATATTTTAATGAAACTTAATACATAAATACATTATTTTGAGACCTCGATTGGAATTCATATGGGGTGGGTGGGGTAAAGATCAAGGTCACCGTTATTAAATATCGAAAAATGGTTTCCCTAAATATTTTGAGAACGCATTGAGCTATTTTAATGAAACTTAATACATAAGTACCTTATATAAATACATTGCTTGGGATTGCATATGGGGTGTGTAGGGTCAAGGTCACTGTTACTAAAAATAGAAAATCCGCTCAATAACTTGAGAAAGCATTGCGATATTTTAATGAAGCTTATTACACATATCTTATATCGATACCTCACTTTGGTTTGCTTATGGGTGGGGGGGGGGGGTCAGGGTCACACGGTCACTGTGGAAAAACGGTTTACGCTTAATAACTTGAGAACAACTTGAGATATTTTAATGAAACTTCATACGTAGATACCTTATATCGAGACCCAAACTCCGCGCAGAGATTTGTCTGGTATCGAGCATAGCTCTAATCAAATCCCTGCCGTCTTAACAAACAACGTGATGATGATCGATTTGAATCTTCGAAATATTATTATAGTTTTAATTAGTCATTTTCTTTTTCTGTTTTCATTATTGACTGAAAACGATATATAACAAGTCCAATTATGTAGAAAATTGCACTGTGTTGCATTAAATAAGTACAAACTACAAATACGTACTCCTTCCAGATCTGGAAGGATTTTGCTAGTGATGGCAGTGGATACCGTTAACCAATAGGGGAGGTAACCGCTATGAGGAGTTTGATCGATACCTTGCTTTACGTATGTGGTGGGTGGGGTCAAGGTCAAGGTCAAGGTCACTGTTACTAAAAATAGAAAAACAGTTTTCGCTCAATAACTTGAAAACCTATTGAGATATTTTAATGAAACTTCATACATAGATATCAAGTGAGCGACCTAGGGCCATAGTGGCCCTTTGGTATTAAATTAAACACAGAATCATTAAATTTGTTTAGAATAAAAGTCGTAAAAATGCCTCGAAGAAGGAGCATGGAGGACATATACGTGTATTTATAGGCACTGTAGCAAATACATGTATGTGCTAATTGTTCCACTAATTTGACATTAAATGTCGGGGAAAGACACTTTCCAGTCAGGGAAACATCCGGGAATTTTATTTCAGAATTTCAGTGGCCACCCTGTAGTTGTGTTAGGAACACAGGACCAAATCTCCTTGTTACAGGACATAAAATGGGTCACATTTTGACACAGATTATATTTTGTACAACGTACACGTTATTATTAAAAAAACTTGTAAGTAGGTCAGGTCAAGTGTTTCTACAGTGACAGCTTTATTGGAGTATATCTTCTATAACATATAATTTATTGAATGCCATTTATTTAGTTGCATTTGTGCAAAATTTGGGCAGACTACAATGTACCTTCTTCCACAGGACCGGCTTGTAAATAACCAGTCAGGTCTGTCAGCCAAACAAGTCTTGGAATGTGTCGCCTTCAGTCTTCGAAATTAGCCATTGCCCGCTCGCCCGTGGCAAGTAAAAATATTGTCGGGCACAGAATAAATTCTAAGTAGGTCGCGAGCCTGGCTAGTAAAATACTGTGGCAAAACACGGTCATTTAAAAAACAAACATCTGTGTAGTAACTAAACACAACATAAACATGATCATATCTGTCATTTCAAACAATAATGTAGCCGCACATTCTCAAAATATAACACAATGTTTACATTCTTACAACATGCACCTGCTCCTGACACTTTATTGCAATGCTTTCGGACCGATGCGTTATTATCGATTATTTTCAATGTATGGTTATGGCCATTCATAAACTGTATCTTTATCACTATATATAATAATGATTTCACAGTGACCAGATTTGGATCGTGTTTAACGTCTGCGTTAATTTAATCGAGTACCTCATTTTCGTCAATTTCAACAAAGTTCTATGCAGTTTTTAATTACAAAAAGTTCGGGCTTGTAAAAAATGTTTTGAGCTAGTAAACATTCTAAAATTACTGGCCCGAACAGCAAGTAATTTTTAGCCGGATGTTTCAACAAAAAGTATCGGCTTATAGAATAGCGAAAACCGGTCGGTTGGGCGGTTGGGCTGGCGTTGCGATGTCGTTAACATGTTGTGTTAAAGTTTCGTATTCCTGTCATATTTTTAAAGTTCTTGGTCAATCTTCATGAAACTTTACAGAAATGTTCCTTAAATGGTTCTCGATCAAACCTTTGAACATTGTTCCGCTTCACTGCACAAGATGGCCACCAGAGCTGAAAATATGAATATGTCTAAACGCCATTTTCTTCCAAACCTTTGGCTAGATTTTAAAATAATTGTACACAAATGTTTGTTAAGTGTTCCTTTACCAAACTTATTCAAATGGTTTAGCCTCAATGCACAAAATGGCCACTAGAGATAAAATAAAATATTTTCAAAAGTTCTTGGTCAATCTTCATGAAACTTTACAGAAATGTTCCTTAAATGGTTCTCTACCAAACTTTTGAACATTGTTCCGCTTCACTGCACAAGATGGCCACCAGAGCTTAAAATATAATTATGTCTTAACGCCATTTTTACTTAACCTAGAAATGGATTTTAAAACAAATTTTACACAAATGTTCGTTTAGTGTTCCTCTACCAAACTTATTCAAATGGCTCCGCTTCAATGCACAAAATGACCACTAGAGCTAAAAATAGAATTTTTGTTAAAGTTTCGTATTCCTGTCATATTTTCAAAAGTTCTTGGTCAATCTTCATACAACTTTACGGACATGTTCCTTAAATGGTTATCTTCCAAACCTATGAACATTGTTCTGCTTCACTGCACAAGATGGCCAACAGAGCTTAACATATAATTATGCATAACGCCATTTTCACCTATGAATAGATTTTAAAATAAATTTTACACAAATGTTCGTTTAGTGTTACTCTACCAAACTTATTCAAATGTTTCCTCCTCACTGCACAAAATGACCACTAGAGCTAAAAACATAATTTGCTTTAAAGTTTTGTATTATTGTCATATTTTCTAAAGTTCTTGATCAATCTTGATGAAACTTTACACTCTACCAAACTTATTCAAATAGTTCCGCCTCACTGCACGAAATGGCCGCCAACGCTAAAAATATAAATATGTCTAAACGCCAATTTTTTTTCTAAATCTACGGCTAGATTTTCAATTAATTTCACACCAATATTCGTTTAGTGGTCATGTATCAAGCTTATTCTAATGGTTCCGCCTCACTGTACAAAATGGCGTCAAGAGCTAAAAATATAATTTGCTTTTAAGTTTTGTATTCCTGTCATTTTTTGTAAAGTTTTCGATCAATCTTGAGGAAACTTTACTGCATACATTTTAGATCATCGACATGAACTTCCATTCTCCTTCACCAACATTGACTTGTACATGTACCCCCATCGGAAAAATAACATTCAGGCTTTAATGCGGTTTCCGCATTTTTCTCTCGTTGAAAGTTAATTTCGAAGACTGCGCCTTTAGATGTCTACTTGAAATTTTTAGATGAAACGTCATATTTACAGATGTAATGCTACTAAAGTTATGCCATTGTGTGAAAAGTCAATCCAATGCCAAAAACTCTGACTGACAGGATGATAACAGATCTATCTTCAGTGATCCAGGTTGCTCCGGTGTTTTTTGCTGTTTTGGTGGGATTGGTAGTTCTGCTGGTGCAGTGTGTATGTGGGAACAAGTAAGCAGTAACATTTATTTCAATGTTCCATAAATTAAATCACTCTACAAATGCATGCAGAACACCTGTTTTTGTAAATCTTGGCAAGAAATGAGCTAATATTTTCCACAGTGATATATATGACAGAAAATCAAGAACTGGACTATTAAACGTCCCCTTTAGGGAAATGTCAAAGCCACTTGTGGTATTTATTAGCGAATATATGGTAGTAACTAGTATCAAACCCTTCTATTTTGCCCCAGATATGACCTTTTGTAAAGGTAACATTAATGTGTGTGCTAACTGATGATTTCAATATCGCGTACAGTCCAGCCAACCATAGCAGACCAGGTGAAACCAGTCCTAACAATGTCAAGGCAAGGGGTAAACAGAAATATGTTTGTTTCAGGTTACCTGACCTAAGCTAAAAAATGCCTTGACCATATAACATTTTATTGAGTTCGTCCGCTATTTTCATCTCACCTGAGCACAAAGAGCTCGGTGAGCTATTGGTATAGGGGACCTCTCCGGCTGCGTCCATCGTCAACCGTCCGTCGTCCGTATGCCGTCAACAATTTGATATGTTATCGCGATAAAGACTAAATTTCTTATTCAATCTTGACCTAACTGGTATGCTCGTGTGTAAGAGTCTGTGCGTGAACTGTTGTAAGTTGGAAATTGCTTTGCCGTCATAAAAAGCATAAACGGGTATATCGAATTGCACCACACATGCAAATCGCACTGTCGCACATCTATGGACATAACAAAATGCCGTCCAAACAGTATCTTAAGCATGCATTATCTTTTCCAAACAGCTATGATTATGTGGCATCCGTTTGTATTCTTCAAAATATAAATGCAGAATTAACTTATATCGTAAACGTGTACTGTTAAAACAGAAACAGGACTCAAGCTATTTATATTATTGATAATTTTCGTCATATTCTAGTAGATTGTCATATCGAATTAGTGGGTTTTAAAGTGGAAAATAACATGATTTGCTTGAGTAATACTTACACCAGTAAGAATGTAAAATAATATGTAGTGCAACAAATATTTCTACATACACTATGCTAAGTATACACGTCGGTATACAGACCACTTTTACAATTCGATTAGTCACTGGGAAAATCAATAAATTAAACACATGATGTATGCATTTTTTTTCAAACTCTCCTGAGCTTTGTGTAATACATTCGGGTAATTTATCGCGTCTGTAAAGCTCTATTTTGCGCGTATTATGTTGGTCACGTGTCTAACACGGTCTTGTATTTTGAATTTATCTGCGTGCACTTTCATTTTAACATATACATCTATTTGTTGAGATACTTGCAAATAGAGATGTTTCAAATGCGTGTTGTGTTTGTTTCTGATGCTGATAATGGTACTGTTATTGGTTGTTTGTGCGTAATATGAATGTATTACATGTTTGTTCAAGATTATGTTACATTGTATGTGCTCCGACTTGTGTTCGTTACATGCCGTATAATTATGTGTGTTGAATAAAACAAACAATTTACAGTTTTCGTTTGGTTAAACTATATTTAATTAACGATGAACAAGGCGATTAGAATAGTTGTGTGCAACAGCATACTGAATAGATGATCCAATCTTGGTTGTGTGTGTACACACGAAATAGCCAATGCATCACTAGTCTCATTTCGTAAAATTGTGTTCTGTAGGGAAAACAAGTGTCATTGAATATGAGGGGTTTGATCTTATGCATTCTACAGAAATGATCAGTTTGTTACGATTGTGATAGGGCGCGTTTAAGCATGTGTATTTTCCTGTACAATTTCCGCGAATTCTCCACAAATATTTTCAAAACATTTGGCTCTGTTCATAATTATTGCAGAACAACCTATACTTCATTTAATCAACCAGAAGGAACACAGGGAGCACAGCGAAATTAACAAAACATGTCTATCCACATATGTCAATATAGTTGTGTCAATGTATTTGTTGATATGCTTAGGAATATATAAAATATCAGAAATTATGGTGAATAGTGGACGTGTACCTAGCAACAATAGTATGAATGTTTTATGATGTTAAATTACTATACTGTGTATAACAATTATATATCCTATATATTTAGTGAACACGTTAGAACACGTTCGTACAAACTGCAATATCAATAAACAACATGAATATCATGTTTACACCGTATAGAAAATGATATTGACAAACACATAAGCTGAACGTACGTCCTTTATGCACACACCATTACATTGTCTACTTTAACGGCGTAACTGTGCTAAAAATGAAATGTGACTGTAAATAATTGGACGTACGGTTTAGGTTCCATCGTGTGATATGTGATAATTAGTTTCGTTGTGATATTTGCTCCGATTGCAATATGCATCAAGGGTTTCTTCTCACACTCATTTCTGTACCCTCGCCTAGGCATGCTTATATTGTATAAGCATTTTGCCCAAGTAATAATAATACAACATACTTAAATTGTAATCGGCTAAAAATGATCAGAAATAGTCGCTATAAACCCATTCGTGTCTTTGTATATACATATAACATTTCAATTATCGAAAAGCGATTACCACTGACTTGTCTTCTGGGTTTGTTGAAATCAATGCCAATAATAAACATATAGAATTACCAAAACTTCACAAAACATACGTTCGTTCCGAATAATAACAAATAGTTATTTACATTTCGAAAACGATGCTGGTCTTCTGTTTAACAATTCCAGTATTACGATGAATAATGAAACATCTGGAACAATGTTAAATATGATTTATGTTTCATAGTGCTTGATGTAATATTTCATGCTGTGGTAGGCGTAACCAAAATGACATTAAATCGGACCGAACTGACATTTAGACATTAATATAAAATAACAATAAAATGTATCAACTGGAATGAATGAGATTGGTTAGCATTCCATTTCAAACTTTACAATTGAATAATTTCCTACATTTCTTACGTATACTTCAAGATATAGGATTATATATTCATTAAAGTGCATATGTGCTTGTGTCAAATTACATCGGTTAAGATTAAGATTAGGCGTGTATTTGGGTAGTCGTTGTTTCAATTCATTCAATTCTACTGAAATTTTCAAATGACTTAGGCTGGCAAAACAAGTGGTCAAGCATTTTGAACAAATATATACTCGGTAAAACATTAACAGCAATCGAATGATAATAGAACACCAGTACGCAGTAATCAGAGTCCCAGATAAGGCACGTGCACGCGTAAATTACGCACACATAATTGGAACTAACGCAGATATATTTTTAAAATCGGTGTAAATTTACGCACAATTTTTTCGATGTTCTCGTACATAAGTGACTGGAAGACAAACACATACCGAAGTTTTGACAGGCCTGCAAACCTGAATTTGCAGTTACTTATACCATTATTTCTCACCCCACTAATCCTACGGAGAGCGTACATTTAACCCCATACATTCTGAAGTGAGTGTACATTTACTCCCAAAGTTACCAAAGTAACCGTATGTTTACATTCTGTACAAATATTCATCTGGAGAACTGGAAGTAATGTATAAATATATTGATGGTTATAATTATATTCAGTGTTATGTAACGGATGTCACTGTGTATATGAAGTCGCATGAACACAAGTCGCGAAATAACGTAGTAAGGTGCCATATTAGGAGGCAGTGGATACCTACTGTCATGTACATATTTAGAAGTTTATATATACCTGTTATATACACTACAAGACTTACTGTTCAGTGTATACTGTTGTACAATATCCGGAAACATGCTGAAAAAAGGCTTTTATTGCACACATGAACTTAGTATTACATATAACATACTATCTTATAATGTCTATACTTATCTAGTTCTTCAATTAAAGGAAAATACTCAACATTGCTTTGAAAACATCGGCAGTGATAATTATACATTCAAAATGTGGTTAATAAGGTGTTGAATGGGGAAGTGCGAAAACATTAACCTGATTTGACCTCTATTTAAGTATTTTTCTTTGTAAGTTTATTTAAATATATATTACTAGAGTCGGTCCGTTTTGGTAAACAAATCCAAGAAAGTTTACGTGGGCTACTATTGATCCGATAGAGTAATACTTGGGTTAAGGTATTAATATAAGCGAGTGTTTATCGATGAGTTCTACTGACGCATTAAGTAACGTCGCACAGAGTAATAGTATTAGCAATTTGTGAATATGAAGGTATTGTCCGTTGTCGAGTTCATTCCCCATCTGTAGTCGACTCGATCTTTTACTTGTATTCCCTTGAGGAGGTCCGGGGTTTTCCTCGACATCTCCGCATCGTGTAATGATTAGCGCCAAACACAAAATCAAACGCATGTTTGTAAAAAACGCTCCTTTGGATATAACTAACACTGAAAGATGACACTGAAACTTCCTAGGTTGCTGAAAACATCCTAACCGAGAACGCCACACATTTATATCTTACCCCATATTATATTTTATTTGACATTCATTGCACGAGCAACACGTCCGCAGTTAGTAAGGGCACAAAACTATGCACTATTCACTATTAAAATGACTTAAAATAAAGGTTAATGTATGTCAGAAACATTAGGGATATCCAATTTCTATAGTTGATGAACCAAGTAGTTGGTACTTAAGTAAAGCAATGGTGTAAACACACTATGTGAAATTAGGATTTTTCTCGTCGTACAACATAATCGCATACAATAGACGAGAAGTTTAATTAATTCCAATGTTAGGTTTATTTTTCTGTGACATCAATCATATGGCCACCAACCCACGGTCGGAACTCCTAAATGGCAATAATGTTAACGAGTGCTAAAGTATGATCATACATATACGTAGTCGGTAGTCGACAATCTCAAAAGCGAATACGAATTTAATTGTTCGCTTGTTTATTGCATACACATATATATGTTTTGAACTAGAATTCAACAAGCGGAACATAAAATAAGTGTAACACATATATTTTGTGATAACATAGCCAACCTCGGTTATTCACTTACTAAATTACAGCATTTGTGGTATATGACCATTTTACTAGCAGAGCGTTTTATACATTGTAGGTTTACGTACACGGTCATCAAACTATATGCAGGAATTGTATCTTTTCAGAGTGACAACAGTGCCCCGGAGTTTTACCGCGACTTGTCCAAACAACTCTCCTCTGTGCTTGAAGATGAAGGAATAACACAGGAAATCGTGAACGCAAGAAGAATTTCATTTATGTTGTTAGAGACATGTTTTACAATGATTAGTAAACTCAACGAACAATCAATCGAGCATTTCTCTTTTGGCAGTCAGTCCGAAGGGACGACAACGCTAGGACTACGGGCTGACATAGATGTACTCCGGTGTATTCCATCTATCAATATAATGCGAGAAAGAGATTTGAAAACATGGAAGAAAGGAATGATGAACTGTTTGATGCTGGGGGGTAAAGATCTTACTTCACAGCAATTCCTCCTTCAGATTTTCAGAAGCCACTAAGGATTGAAAGTTCTTTGCTTAACGGCATGTCTGTAAGCCATGGACATCGCGTACTATTAAGCTCTGCGTTTTTTCGGAAACGTTTCCAACTTTTATTACAACAATTTTCAGACGACCGTTCAACCTTTATCACTGGACCGTCGGCTAGTTGGTCCGACGATATAGATATTGTGCATGCATTGTGTGTATCTGGGGTCATTCCTGAAATGCAACAGTGGGTAGACAGACCTAGACCGTGTCACTGGCCAACTCCTGAATTGTTTGAGGAAGCTAAATATTGCAAGTGGTTCCTTGTACCGGTAGGACACCCGTCCAGTAACACAAAGGATATCGAATGGAGGCTGTCTCCGAACCTTATTGAGAGGAGACTGATGTTCAGTTTAAACATTACTCAGCTAAAATGTTATGTATTGCTGAAAATGATCAAGAAAGATATATTAAATAAAACTGTGAACAATGGGGGGATAACGAGTTTCCACTGCAAAACTGTTTTGTTTTATACAATAGAACAAACAAATGATTGTTCATGGCAAGAACATAACTTAACATTGCTACTTAAACTTTGTCTAGAAACACTACGAACATTTCTTAAAGACGGTGCATGTCCTCATTATATCATTGAAGGTGTTAATTTGTTTGACGGTAAACTACATAGTACCCAATGTCTCGAAATAATTTCGAAGGTTTCAGAACTGATAGACAACAACCTTCAGGGGATAATCGGTACACTAGAGAATATTGTTGGTAACGAAACCCGATTGTCCGTGGATCAACGTTCCGTATCCCATGTATGTATGCGTAGTAAGCTTGCATATGAAAGACTACAATGGTTTCATATTTTTATGTTCAGTTTTCATGGCTTCATCCATAAACCGATTGTTGAGATTGTGGATCAGTTAAACACACTTATAGGTGCATGTAAGGGGATAATAACTAGTCAAAACTGTAATGAGCTAGAAAAACAAGTGGCTTTGGAAATATTGACAACTGTGTTGTCTTTACGAGCCTCTATACAAGCATCAATATCCATCCAAAATGGAACATCTATTAACCAAGATGTCGTGGATAGTTTCAAAGAGTCGCTAAACATTGATTTGTTCACCGGTCAAATGAAAATGGCCCCAACAATGTTAGGCTCTGGAAATTTGCCGTCGGCAATATCTATCCACAATGACATTTCTATTGACCAACATGTCCTGGAAAGTTTCACAAAGGCGCTGGAGACAACTTGCTCCTCAAGCCGACTGAAATTGGCCTCCGTAATGTATTGCTCTGGAAATTTGCTGTCTGCAGATTTCATTCTACAGGATGCAGAAGAGCGTTATCGCCAACACACTGTAAAGGCACTGTGTCGTTGTCCTGGATATTACGATCGATACTTCGACCACCAAAGTATGTTTGAAAACAAACAAAATCCAAAACGCGGAAGCAAAATCGACATGTGTACGGTATTTGTTGCTTATGATGCACATATCGTCCCCCCTGCGTTATTGTATGAAATGAACAAAACTGGGATTGAAGCGGATTTCGGTGAAACATTAAAAAGTAAACAAGAGTGGAATTGTGAGGCCAGAGTAGATGCTCGTATGTTCCTGCATTATCTGAAGTATCTCACTTACGGAGGACTCGGTGACGTATCAAAACAGAAGGCTTCATTGAATGAATTAGAGGGCTACATTTCCAAGCATCGTGATGAACTGTATCATATGGCGACTGCATTAAATCTGCTGGGTCACTGCTGGGAGATGGAAGGTGATTTGAGCAAAGTAGCTAATAAGTATATAGAGTCTCGACAATGCAAGCCGAAAAACAACGCAGCCAACTGGCACATTCGAAGAGTGTTGGGAAACTGACAAACATGTTAATGTATATCAACGTCAAGTGACAGTTAAGCTCTACGTGGCGACGAAGGATGATAAAGACAAAGCTCGCAAAACGTATTTACGTTATATTGAGACCACGTCTAAAATAACGCCTGGAACTGGAATTTGTCGATATTTGTTTTCCAATGACACAAACACTAGGTACTGTAGTTGATTTATATTATAAAGCAATTTAACGCAGAGTACGTGTGCGAGTTCTTGAGATGTACTTTTAACTGGGAACTCCGTGTTTATAAAGGCTAAAAACTATCATTTATGGAGTGTCATGAGGAACGCTTATGTATTACATACTGCAAATATTTCATTAAAATCGGGTGTTGTTTCCATAATGATAATTTAAATAATATTAACTTTTGATATCTATGTTTACAACATATTCTTGAAATCGGCAACACATATTTGACCTATAATTCCTATAATATTGTCTCTAATGGTCTTGTTATTCTCAATAAAAAATACAAATATTGTAGACTTCATCAGATGGACATTTTCTGTATATATTTAAGTTTTTATTATAACAATGTTTAAAAAAATAACAGTATTTGGATTCCTCATCAATACAAAATATCTTTATGTTTTGATGTCAATAGCATCACACATGTGTATACATACGTATCCAATTCTACACAGTTTTGATTCTGATATACATTACAGTGTATCACCAAGTGCATCTAATGAACGTTTAATGTTTGAACAACTTAATACATTTATGTAATCATGTTTCTATCCATCATCTCTTTATACATGTTTGACAATTTATTTTCATCTATATCAATTTGATTTCCGTAATTGGACTGTGTGCAATCTACACTTACATTGATACATTCTTCAACAGAAGGTCTCTAGAAAAACAAAAAAATCTATGCAAGTACTTAAGCACACGGCTTATTTGGTTGTCCATTGTGTATCCTTTGGGTCCAATTTCTGAATGACTCTTATATTAAGCATAACTTATGTATTTCAGTCAACATTAGTATACACTGAGGAACCACGGTTCAAGCGTTACCCACACATATTAGAATACAGAGGATTCCATGACGGTTGACCACAAGTATTTTGCTATCTCCAGCTGCATTGGTTGGACACTGATTTTTTTTAACCATTTGTCCTATTTTATAAGTTAGAATGCTGAAAAAAAAATCATTTAACGTAAGCTCAAATTACTTAGCCATTTAGGACAGAATATTCATTTGTTCTTACTTTCTCAAGTATATATTAGTTGTATTTTGTTTATTTTAACTGTTGTGTGTTTAGTTCATTTTAACTGTTATGTATTCTAGATTGAGCGTGTTCTTGTTCTTTGTGATCTGTCAAGTGAAATTATGTTCTATGTCAAATATTTAGGAGAAAAATCTTCTTCTGCGTGACTTTTATTTTAAACTATTTCGTCTCTAAGGAAGTTTCAGCGTGTCTGACTAAACGTCATATTATATTTTTTTTTTTATCAATAGAACGGAAATATATGTCTTAAAATAGACCGATATATATTTCCGTATTAAATAATTGCTCACAAAGATAACATAACTCTAATTGACCCGTGACCGGTTCTCTAATGCAATAATTCGATACCGCACGTCACAATCTCAAAATTATATATTTCCTAATACAGTACTTGTTTACATGTTTCTCCTAACAGATCCATATGAACTACCAAATGAATCATATAACAAAGATACGCATGCCGTTGTGTTCCTTGTGTTTTGGGTTTAAGAGTTCAAATTCATCTATGTAATAAATATCGCCAACGCCCCAATTATCATTATCCTCGTTTTTGCCACCACCAGAGATAGTGTAAATAATCGGCCTTTGGGTTTAAATCATATGTTTTTAAATATGTACAAAACACAAGAAGTAAATATGCCGAACATTAAAATTACGTACAATTAATTGTCTCTTTTTGTCCTACAATACCACAACCGATAGCACCTGTAAAAAGTACGACGACAAACACAAATACACAAGGCATACGCTACCTTTAATTAAATAAATAATGTATTTGTATCCAACGCTGTCCACTTGATATATGAAATACCTTAGTATGCTACAAAATAAAGTTTATCTCGCAGACGGAGTTAATAACAATTCACATAAAGATGCATAATTATTTCCGACAACAAGACCTTCGAAACAAGAGAGTTGAATATATTGACGTGCATCCTTGATATATAACATACAATATATGTTTCCATTGGTGACGTCATTACAGTAACACTAACGCGTTTATGTAAATATTTAAAATAACGTTGTTTTGCGTTGTTTCCGACTACAAATTATAAAATGAACATACTATTTGTATCAGTTTTGTCCTGTTGTTTCTAATTTTAGTACAATTGTTGAGCTTAGAGTTGATTCCGGCTATAACAACGTACATCCAATAATTAAATTGACTAATAGACAAATGTGCATGCAGATTACAGCTGCAAAATAGTTCGAGCAACTGTACATAAGTTTGATATCCCAATAGTGATATGATAAATAAATTAGTTATTATCAGACAACTGAATATAAGTCTGAACGCCGTATAATGGTATTGATAAATAATCGTTTACTATCAGGTAACTGAATATAATACATATTATGTATTACAAACTTATAGTGGTATGATTAATAATCATTTTGCGGACTGCTAAGGAATTTAGTGCTTGAAAGTATATGGCCCATCAGAGGTGATAATTTGTCTTCATGTTAAATTCATTAACACTCAACGCTGTTCAATAATCTTGCTTAGATAAAATAAACTGTGCAATGAAAAGTTATGAAGTAATTTCCTGGAAACATGTCAAAGAATTTGAGCAAATAACACACACACTCAACATCGTTATTGTCATGACACGACAACTATATTTTATTTGGTGAAGTTTCATGTTGATATTTCCACACCACAAAACAAATGGCCATTTTGGTAATTGACAAAAGGAATGTTAGCATATATTTTACACTACAAGATACAATCCTTTTGTTCTAGAATGATATTCCAAAAACAATATCTTCAGCATAGAAGAGTTTGAGTTAATGCGTATAGCCGATATTTTATAATTTATCTGTAGCAACTTCTTCCTCAGCACTATTGTTCATAAACCAAGCTTACAGTAACAGGGAAAGGACAGTACAAATAGCTCATTTAAAGACACTTTAGATATATGTAATGTATGCCAAGTGGCGCTTTCCAACCTATATTCCAATACTGTTAAACTGTTCTGTCTGAATTTTTACCACAGTATTTCATTGTTATAGAGACATACATGTCCATAGAAAGTGTTGCTGCTGTTGATAATTGTAATGAACTTCTTAATCAGACACACTGCCTCTAGCAGTCAATATAAGGACGCTATATTAGGGGTGTTACTCCGGCTTAAAGTGACATATGGTAGATTAACAAGTATATGGTTAACATATATAACGCTGGTGTTGGAATGAGAAAATGCATATCATACATCCATATTTTGTACTAATTAATCGAGAAAATTGGAGAAGCTCAAAAGTCAGACCACTGTATATATGTGTCCCTCTTCGAGTAAGCTAAACATCACACCATCGTTTAGCATGTATTTTATTACAAATAGTATAGCTTGAAATTGCAGCTGTGTTTAAAATTTCATCCCAACTTGATGTGTCTCTAATATGAATTGGTATAATACAGCGCAGAATGTAGATCTATATATATAGAACCACTTGAGGTTCAATGACAACAGTATGATATACAGCACAGTATTACGACGATTGAAATTCGAAATGCCAGGGTTTCATCCGCACGTCCAGTACCCATTAGTTCGCCCACGTGCTGTTTATCAATCCAGCAAATGACCCCGTGTTTGATTACCAGTCAATATAAGTATGTTTAATCAAGTTTCGATACACCAATTGTAACTGTAAGCACGTGGCATCCACGATAAAATGTATAAGATCATACTGAAATATAATAGTGTGATGTGAATTAGATCACATTCGCATAACACACACCGTCAGAGCGTATTAAAGCTAGCACTTAACGTGTTCCGTCAAATTTAATACATATATTAATTAGAATATACATTAGATAAGAACGCATTGCTAATGTCATTTCTGGCTACACAAGTGTCTTCATAAAGACTGTCTGCAAATTTCAATAATTGTTAAGTTTTCATAAACAACGCCTTAAAAAATGAATGCAACGGGGAATATAATGCGTGTTGTATATTACCCATTTTCTCACTCTAAGTCTAAAGAAGTATAACCTTCCAAATATTGCCGTCCTTCAACATAAAACGTGTTTACAATGAAAATGACTAAGTGGGATGAAATATAAAACTTAAACGGAATACAAAATAAATCTTCCATGTTTGCGTGTCTTCTTATCGTCTGCTTGTAGTGGGCTATCGAGTTCCATGTTTGCGTGTCTTTATATCGCCTGCTTATAGTGGGAAGTCGAGTTCCATCGCTAGTTATGTATAATGTTCAAGTTTAAATCAATGGTTAAACCACGTGTGATAAATAAAACTAGGCACTAGTTATTGCACTGTTATTACTGAAATAAATGCATGAACTGCATAAATAGAGACGAATTGTATTTATGACAAAAATAGGTTTTAATTGCATTATGCAGCATTAAAGACACCTCAAAACTCCTATATATAATTTCAAATATTTGACAAAATCCGACTGGAATGTAATAGTTCTATCAATGCATGCTATTCGCTTTCCATTTAATAGATCTGACATTACGAACGTGCATCGTGTGTTTTAACTTAAACATTAAGCAATATAGTATTAATATAATAACGAAATTATAAATTTACGCAAATAGTTACCTTTATTCGACCGAAGGTATAGACAACGATAATAATGGTAATGACGCTGATGATTGTTGTTGTTGTTGATGATAATCATGATGATACTAATGATGACGATAATGACGATTATGATGATGAGGATGATAATGATGATGACGACGAAACGAAGACAAAGACAACTACGACGGTGATGATGATGATGGCGATGACGATGACGACAAAGACGTTTCATTTATTGTGTGTGTCAAACAATGTATAGGACTTCATAAGATTGCGTACATTGTAAGTTGAGTTGACTTTCGTTAACTCTATCTTATATTGTCTTATAAGGTGGCAATTTGCAATAATATTGAGTTCGAACACATAACTTGTTGGCTGGCATGAAATTTGACCGCCCGAGTGACTGTTTTAAAATATGTATGACATAACAAAATACATTGTAATTCAGGTCTAAGAAATACTAATGATGCAGAAGTGTCAACATTGTGCCTTTATTGACTGAAGCACACAGCTCTTCAATAAAGACGGTTTACAACGCATTAGTTAATACTACAGATGTTACCAATGGAACAGGTTTAGTAACCATGGCATGCAATTGCATAACATATTTGTATACGTACTGCACATCTTTGCATTTTTTAAAGATCTTATTCATTAACTCAGTGGAATGACTAATGCATGATTCCAATGTCAAGGTTCGATTATTGGAACTATTCAATAATCACAAACAAACATAGTTTTAATAATGGGACGTTTCTTTATGCCAAGTTTTCATCTTTTAAAGGGTGCAACCTTAGCAATTAATCACGTCTTATTTCAGGCACTAAACCAGTTGATTTCACTAAACAGTAATTGTCATCGCCTACAAACAGTTTAACATTTGAACTTAACATTAGTTTAAAAAGAAAACGTCTTTTGTACGCCACATTCAATATTCTTGCACGTATGAAATTTGTTTTTTTTGTTTGTTTTCACATTGATACTACTTAGAGCTGGGTGAACCAATATAAATGACAACCTTTTCTTTATCAATAATTTACAACAATGCAACAGCTATACATCAAGATGAAACTCCCGATCAAACATCTGTCTTCAAAGAAAAGGGTGAGTTTAAGACAACACAACTGAAAAATCGAAGTATCTCGAAAATACCAACACTATTAAATTTGTTTTACACTGTGTATTAGAAGTATGTATTCAATGTGTGCAATGCCGTTTTATAATGTATCTCCGAATATATTTAGATGCGCTACTTCTAATTTCAGCTCCTGTATAAGTTGTGTGTGTTTTCTATCTCTATCTCTATCATGTTCTGCTGTATGCATATCACATTCAACGTCGTGTTGCTGGTGTAAATATATTTAAGGTCCGTTTGCGATTTTCATTTTAGAGGAATCATCTTTGACTACCGGTTTGTCAACATATGCACAAGAAGTTACTTTCATCATCATACCTGCCGGCGCTGGGTTCTTGTTTTTACTTCTTGTTATTGAGTTGATTTGCACGGACTGGAAATGCATTCGTGACTCAAGTGAGTGTTTTGCATTACGAGTATTTTAAGTCGTAAAGGTGTAAGAATAATAGAGGCATTATTATCAATGCAAATGGAGTGTGTGGGTACATAGACAGGACTAAGGAAGAATGAAACAAGTCTAGGGTAAATGCAGTGTTTGTGCATTGTTTATTGAGTTCCTACAGAAGAATATATAGTTACTTGAGTGAATGTTACACTTGTCATATCATATTTATTTCAAGAACAGTTCTTCCGCCAGTGGTTGAGGGTAATTGCATTGTTCAAATTAGAGATAAAATGAGGACTTCTCAATATGTGGTATCTTAAGACTATTGCTGACATATTATAGGGCGTAACTATCGCGCGTACAACAGCTGGTGTCATAGAAAACATATCTTATTGAACTTAGGGGGAAAAAAAGGAAACGCGAACTATTACGATTCAATATCAGACACGACGTCTAAAACGCCTAATGCCGAAATACCGGTTGACAATGCCGATGAAACTATAATGTATTTTACATATACGCGTAGTTTTGAACTCGTTTGGTCTTTCACTCTAACACATATCACAAATATAACATATCAGCATATGTGTTCCATTAAACAGCAGAGCTGCTGTGTATGCAAACGTACAGCGTGCATTGCTTTCTTATTGTGTTCTTGTTTAAAATTGACATAACTCTCTCTTAACCACATGATCATATGACAAATATATCTTTTGATAGTCTTTACATGAACTTTAATTTACAAACACATTTGATATTGATGTCTAAAATAACACTGCACATTGGCGTTTGATAAGTGTAAGACGAAATTCTTATTTCAAATCTACTGCAAATAATTCGTTGAAATCAGTTGTTGTTGTCAATGTATTTCCTGAAAGAACAACAAATCTTAATCGGGCTAGTAAAATGTCGAATTAGTGTCACAAAGTTAGATTTATTTCAATTAGTTCCAAAAGTATTTACTCGTTATGATTTGATGCTTGTTTCTTTACTGGACGTATATTTTAACAGTTTAACTTATAACTTGCACTGTCAAGTCTTCATTGTTTGCAATATTTGTGTTAGATTTTCATCATAAATACATTTCTGTTTTTCTTATTGTTAATTTAGAAAACTAGCTTCTGCCATATTGTTTTTTTTTCATTTCATCAGATGGAACATTTATGTACATATTCAAGTGGTTATTATAACAATGTTTTCAATATTTGAAACAGTTGCACTCATTATCAACGTAATCATCAATTTTATCAACAAGGCACGCATTACTACACAATGTTTGTTGAATAATGTAGTCAATAACATCACATATGGGTTTGTGTGTTTGCATAAGTATCCAATTTTTTTTATTTTTGTGTCTTAACACTATTATCACCAAGTGTATCTAGTGCAAGTTTAATGTCTTTACAACATAATGCATCAAAATAAACAATATCCTTTTCATCATATCTGTTCTACATGTGTGACCAATTATTTATAGAGCATTATCAAATTGATTATGGTTATTGAACTTTGTGTATTCTACACTAATATCATTAACATATGAACACATAAAGCATATGCAACTTGATGTTATTGTAGTAAAGTGTTCATTCTATTATGTCATTTGTGATAAGCTAATTATTAATCTTATATCATTTTATTTAATTGTGTTTTCATTAAAAGCATACTCCTTGTATATTATATAATCTGCCGTTATGGTAAGCATTAAGTGATGACGAATACAGGTAAGGCAAAGACAACTCCTATAATAGTTTGCAACAGTCATCTCGCTTGCAAAACGTGCTCACCCTCAAGCTCAATAGTTCCCTTCAATAAATACAGGACTGCTATCTGCTGATAAGCCATATGATAAACCACTAGAAAATCACAGGCCGCTCCGCCTTTCTGTTTGGCTGTATTAGTAGGATTTGAAATAAATTGATTGGATTATGCAACCACGAACTACTATTTGCTACTGAAAGTTAAACCAATAACTGGTCAACTCAATAATAATGTATTTGATTGGCAAGTATCTTCTGGTCAATTCAGTCGTGAATTATTTATTAATCAATATTGATGAAAGGGTTTACAATGTAGTGCTGTGCATTTATACAAGCAGAGATTGTAGATGTGTTATTCATGTATAGTTGTTGTTATGATTTAATTTGTAGTGATGTTTATTTTGATAAAAATACAGCAGATACTGTGGAATCACTAATGTTCGCGGTGGTCTTATTTTCGCGCTGTTCGCACAAAACCGCGCATATTTACCTATTTCCTAGTGTAGCAACACATTAGGAGCTGACACGTTCGTTCAAATGTACGTCGGTAATCGTTGGGAAATATACGCAGACAGACCAATATGCTAGTATGCGAATGTTTTTAATGAATGTTTGTGAATGTTTTCTTCATCGGCTTCATTCTGATTAATGAATGCATATTTTTTTCTTTTATATTAAATTGTAGGCGTTTTCGTACATTTAAATGCGGTCTTACACTGCAGATATACTATATCGCGATTATCGGGGTCCATATAAAAACATTTGCATGTATACACTATACCCAATTTTTGTGACCTCAAAACATAGACGTAATTCACTTTCCTTGTTCATTGTTGTAAACATCCTTAATGTGTTATATGCATATGTAAACTATTGAATATATATACAAAATAATAAAGATCTAATATTATTCCTTGTAATTAATTTCAAATCGCGTATAATCAAATCGAATTCCGAAAAGCCTTTCCGAACATTACTGTTCACGTGCTGTAAATGAAATTGTTGATGCACAAGCGCGCTCGATGAGAGACAATTTATTATTCTTCAATCTTGATGAGGGAGCCACTGATGAGGAGCGCCGCTCGGAAGACTGTCGTCAAAAAATCCTTAATTTTTGTGAAAATACTCTCGAAATAACGGATGCAAAAACAAAATAAAAATCGATCGTGCACATAGGATTGGGCGCTTTCGGTTTAACAAACAAAGACCTATCGTTGTTAAATTTAATTACTACCAGGACAAGATCGATGTTAAGCAACGGGCCCGCGCAAAGCAGCATGCAACTCCAATTCGGGTTGCAGATCAGTTCCCGAAGGAAATTCAGGATAGGCGTCGAAAACTCATCCCGTTTATGAACAAGTGTCGCAGTGAAGGCAAAAATGTAAACTTGAACTATGACAAGCTCTATGTTGACAATAGAGTGTATACTGCCGACAACGTCCCAGATGTGGAGCGACCTGCCGACGGGCCGGCTACGACGGCTACGGCGACGCTCTCCTAGGAAACACAGCGGAAACGGCTACATATCTTGGAGTGGAATGTGCAGGGCTTGCTTAATAAACTAACGGACTCTGAATTCCTTAATCTTATATCTGGCTTTGACATTTTAATATTTTGTGAAACATGGAGTAATAACAGGTCAAACCTTAAAATTAATAATTTTGATAATTTCCATTGCCCGAGACCTAAAACAAATAAAAAAGCTAAACGCTACAGTGGTGGATTTATTGTTTACTACAAACGTTTTCTCAAAAATCATATAAGTATTGTAGATATTAACCCCAATGGATTATTATGGTTTAAGTTGCATCATTCGTTTATAGGAACAGAACGGGATATATTATTTTGTTGTAGCTATATCCCACCAGAAGACTCCACTGTTTATACAAGTGTCTCCTCACCTTTATTTAAATGTGATTTTTTTTAACAAATCAATTCTGATATCAGAAAGTACTGTACTGTCGGCGATATTGTCTTAGTAGGGGATTTAAATAGTAGGGTTGGCCTTAAATCAGATGTAATTGAAGATAGTAATTTAGGTCGATATATTGATCTTCCTGAGTTTGATGCATCTTTCGAATTACCAGCTCGTGCCAGCTGCGATAACATTGTTAACGGTTTTGGTAATAAGTTACTACAGTGTTGCAAAGAGAATTCAATATGTATTGTTAATGGTAGACTAGATAATGGGAATTACACGTATCATAATCCTACTGGCAATGGCTCAAGTGTCGTTGATTATGTAATTACAAATGCAAGAATATTTAACAAAATCAGCTCATTTGTCGTTCACGACTTAACTGAATTTTCTGATCACTGTCCCATTGAATGTGAACTGAATTTAGATGTCCGTTCTTCTGATATAACCGATAATAAATATATTGAAAATATCATATGGGGTCCTCATAATCCGGATTCGTTTTCCGATATTTTAGAAAATAACAGATGTGTATTTGATTGCATTCAAAACAACTTACTTTCAGGTCAAATTGATATTAATGCTTGTATTGAATCATTGTCGAAGTTGGTCTTTGATATATCATTTTCAATACATGGCAAGGTGTTAAAAAGTACTAAACAAGCTAAAACTAAAAAATCTCCATGGTTTAACGAGACATGTAAATCATACAAAAATTCCCTTTTGCATGCGAAACGAACTTTTAAACACAATCCTCAGGAAAACAATAGAATTTATTTCTTACAGCAAAGAAGTGAATATGCTAAACAAAAACGTTATGCTAAATATAATTATAACAATAAAGAAAAACATAAATTATCTAATTTGTGTCAACAAAACTCAAATAATTTCTGGAAACACATTAGAAAATTTACTAACAAAACTAATGAGATTTCATCGGATGTGTCTTTACAAGACTTCGTGAACCATTTTAAAAATATTTCTAATTCGATTGAAATTTCGGGTTTCAATACTGAAAATGTTAATGAGTTTGATGTAAATATCGATGAATTGGATATGGATTTTACGGTCGATGAAGTGGAAAAAACAATACTATCTCTCAAGAAAAATAAAAGTGGCGATCTTGATGGAAATGTTTGTGACTTTATTATAGATGCAAAACATTTTATTGCACCTTATCTTGTGGTTATATTTAACTACATTTTTACTAATGGTAGCTATCCTGACGCATGGGCCAAGGGTGTTATTGTCCCTATTCACAAAAAGGGCGATACTAAAAATCCTTCGAATTATCGGGGTATAACTTTAATAAATATTTCAGCTAAATTGTTTTCTCTATTGATTAGAAACCGAATTAATAAATGGTGTGAAAATAAAAAAAAATTTAATGACTCACAATTTGGCTTCAGGGACAATCATAGTACAACGGACTGCATTTTCATCTTACATTTAATTATCCAGAAAGTTTTAGCATCTAATAACAAATTGTTCTGTGCTTTTATAGATTATGAAAAGGCCTTCGATACTGTAAATCACGATATACTATGGATAAAACTGGTAAAATCAGGCCTGAGCTGTAAGATTATAAACATTATCAAATCAATCTATTCAAGCATAAAAGCATGTGTCCGATCTAGCTCGGACATGAGCTTTTCGGAATTTTTCGACATATCAATTGACCTAAATCAAGGTGAGCCACTCTCACCCCTTTTATTTATACTTTTTATTAATGATATCACTGATTATATTGATATTGTAAATCTATCGGACAAAAGATATTGAACAGTTGTCATTGTATCTTCTGCTATTTGCTGACGACATCGCACTGTTTACCACTAATCCGAAAAGTCTTCAAGCACAACTTAATAGTATATCGCAATACTCTACTTCTTGTGGTTTAAAAATTAATATTAACAAAACTAAAGTCTGTATTTTTGAAAAGCGTAAGAGTCGCCATAATTATCAGTGGATTATAAGTGAACAAATCATCGAAATTGTTGACAGTTTTTGTTACTTGGGTGTAAAATTATATTATACAGGTAACATGCGATATGCCGTCAAAGCTCTCTCTGATCAGGCCCTGAAAGGATACCATAGTCTTCTTTGTTTATTTAATAATGTTAAAATGGATGTTAAGACTAAATTATATCTATTTGATTGTATGATTTTACCTATTCTACTGTACGGTTCAGAAATATGGGGAATATATAACTTTAAAGAAATTGATACCTTACATTTTAAATTTTTGAAAATAATTCTTGGTGTAAAACAATCAACATCAAATATGGCTGTATTAGGTGAAACTGGCAGATATCCGTTATCAGTGTTGTGTAAAGAAAGAGCTCTTAAATTTTATGTAAAATTAATGAATAATAAAGACTCTATTATGTATAGAGTGCTTGTAAATCAACGGAATCTAAATGCCTTTTGCTGGTTTAAAGCATGCAAATCCTACTTTGAAAGTCTGGGAAATGGTGATCTATTTGAAAATCCTAATGTCAACATTAATTCTGCTACAGTGAAACAACGGATCCGTGACCAGTTCCAACAAACATGGTTCGAATCCATATCAAATATGCCTAAATTATTTTACTACTGTAAATTTAAAAGTAATTTTGAATATGAAGACTATTTAGATTATGTATCACATGAAAAATCAAGAATATCCCTTACAAGACTACGTCTGAGCTCACATAATTTAGAAATTGAAACTGGCAGATATACTAATGTAGATCGAAGTAATAGAGTGTGTAGATTATGTTCATCAAACACTGTTGAAACTGAATACCATTTCTTGTTATGTTGTACTGCTTTTACTGACATTAGGAAAAAATATCTAGTACATACTTCCTGGCCGTCTATAATTATGTTTATTAATTTCATGTCATCGAAGTCTAAACGAAAAATCAGACACATTGCTAAATATTGTCATAATGCTATGATTTTACGTGATACATTGCTTGCTGTGTGAAACTCTGAATATATATATTTGATGTATATATTATAAAAAAAAGTCATGAGATATGTATGTATATGATTGTGTATATATATGATTGTTGTCTGTATGTCTTGGCCATAATCTTATAAATAATTGTAAATGGCTCAAGGCAATGCTTTTGCCGTTTTTGCCAATAAACGAAACGAACGAATGTAAACACAAATTCTATTTTACCATTAAACTGCACGTGTATTCCTTGTTAATTCTTTGTTCTGCTAAAAAAGCCTGCGAAAATTATGCGATATGTACAGCGTCACGTCATCCGCATTGAAAGCGTGGGTGCATTGATTGCCATAAAATCACTGTGCAGCGCCGAGATCTTTACTTTGTATAAAAATTTCGTAACGCGTAACAGCAAACTTGCATGTCTATAACACAGTTGCGCAAAGGCATGATTTTGAACACTCTTAATACAATGAGTTAAAGGAACATGAAGATGCTACTTTTCACAAGTTGATGTTTTGAGTAATGAATCAGCGCCAGCAATGTGGAGCCGAAAAGAGTATTTCAATTGGCAATTGATTACTAAGCAGGTGTCAGTTTGACATAACGTCATATATATTATACCTATTGTCTCGCCAAAATATGCGGGCCTAATCCGGTACTAATATACGTGTTCATTGCAACAAACAAGCTGTCACAATAGGACCCTTCATTGGCGTTCTGTATGGTTTTTCATTTGATTGCATAATTGACACATATTTTGCTTGAAAACCAATTCGCTTTTCTTGTTTTTCTTTTTTCCAAAACCGAATTTAAGACCGCGCGAATATGTCCTCGATCGCAACGCGAAATTTATACCCAGCGAATTCAAGTGATTCCACAGTAGTAGGTG
>CM051026.1:33654394-33874394 GCA_027627225.1 Congeria kusceri
GTTGGATAATAAGGTTCGTATAATCATACATACCCAAAATCCTAGTTTAGATTAGAACAAATTATACAGTAACGCATACATATCTGAAACTGGAATATAACTTCCAAAGCTTTATATTACATTTTAAGCAATGTATGTCTAAAATGTCATTGACACAAACAGCGACAAGTGTTACCAATAATATCCGTCTCATCTTAAAACGATCCGTAAAAATTGAAACTTCTAATATTGACTGGTATAAAAATATACTGTAAAATGCAAAGCAGACGTCTACATTGATGAATGTAGTAAAAGTCATATAAGCCAGTTAATTTCAAGTTTTTTTTATAATTAGAAAGCAAATGCAATTTAATGTTTGCTGTACACTGCAATTTGTTTGCAACATAAAATTCGTATTATTTAGATGTATCGATGCTAAATCCTCGAATGCCAAATTCATTAACATTAATCTTGTTTTCTACGTTGACGTTTATTTGCATTATACCAAAAGACGCTTAAAAATATATTTTCATTCAGAGAGTTAAAAAAAATATTTGAATTTCTGTATAACCGCGCGTTAATCTACCGGAAAGATATATGCCCTTATCAATAAAATATGGTGGCTGATTTCTGCCATATCGTTCTGGCGTGTTGGCGCCTTTGAGGGACGCCGACACGCCAAAACGACAAATATACGCGCCGATACGACAAATAAAGTTACTTGTCGTTTTGGCGTGTCGGCGTGTTGGTTCCCATCAAACGCGCCAACACGCCAGAACGACAAAGTAAGAGCGCCAATACGACAAGTTTGTACCCTCCAGAACGACAACAAGACACATAAATCTCTCGTTCTGGTGCCCATTATTTGGCGTGTTAGCGCCTCGGATTTGTCGTTCTGGCGTTCTGGCTGGTTTGAAGGACGCCAACGCGCCGACACTCCAGAACGACAAAAAGCGCGCCGATACGAGAAACACTGATTTAAACAATATATACAAATTCCATGCTTTATGGTTTGGAAGGATATATTACCTACAATAAACTCGTATTTACCTACGGTATTGATAATGTCCTCATTTGTAATCTACTTGCAATATCGTTTGGCGCATTGTCAGCAGGTAGGTTGTAGGGTAACTACCTAGTTTCGGTTGGAACTGTTCCAAAAAAGGGATAATATAGCATTTCGGTGAGTGGTACGCCAACATAAAATGCTACTACTACTACTACTACTACTACTACTACTACTACTACTACTACTACTACTAATAATAATAATAATAATAATAATAATAATAATAATAATAATAATAATAATAAAAATAATAATAATAAAAAATAATTTAAAAATAAATAAATAATAATAATAATAATGTAATATGGTATTGATGTTATTGTAATGGCATTTGCTGGTTTAAATTGTTTGCCCCTTTTACAAGTATTTGCATTGTGTGGTCTGTTTAGTCGTTGTTGTTTTTTTCGCAATGTTTATGCCCTGCATGTTGATTACCTTGTTGTAACCGCTTGTTGATATAAATGTGGCAGGCAGCTTTGTTAAGCCTCTTAGTGTTTTTTTCACAAAGAACAGTGTGAATATATGTACATGAATATTAGCCCTCGCTGACGAATTGCCCAACGCACGCAATACTACATGTATCAGTTTAAGAGTCTCTGTCGACCTACTCTCCTTGTAATGTGTGCTTACATGTGTTTGTGTATACTAATTTGTTGTAGTCGGTGGTGAAGATGGTATCTGTGTGGCCATGTCCTGTTATCGTGAATCACGTTAGGTGAGACACTATGAAAGTAAGATAACTGTTCTCGAAATTATCTAACATGTACATTCAGCAGTCGCAAGATAACACAATGCAAGTGCACGCGAACTGTTCTTGGTGTGCGGACGGGACTCTTAAAGTTTGGAATACACATTTTGGACAGACCCGTCCGTTATTTTAGAGAAGTAACACCTGACCTTTGACATTAAATTAAGGCAAATACTTTTGCTGATGTGAACTAAGCCTTGTTTTTAGATTACTTATGTATCACAGTTTGTAACAATTTCGCTTCTTGATATCAGTGTTTCACCAGTCCATAATGTACATGCATACTTTCATCCATTCATGTTTGTTTACATATACAGTTATTTAATTAATCTCATGGATAACCTTTGGGTTTGTTGATTACTAATTAATTACACCGTTTCCGTTACCATAAGACATTAAGCACCAAAGAAACAGAAGTATAGTAGACATTGTCCAAGCAAACACTATATGCGGAATCAATTATGAATTGCTAAATAAACACATATTTTGGTATACTTGCATTGTTCTTTATCAAATCGAGAGGCATCACTGTCCATTTTTCCAATGAGCTATTGATCTACATGTTATAAGGAATAAGAATGTAAAGCTTCTTATATTAAAAATGTAAGTATCCATTATTTAGGTTGACAGCAATTCTAATGTAGGCATTTTGATATATTGATTTTATAACCGGTATGTGGTTAAGACATGACATATACAAGAATCACGCACTTTGAATTCTGTGTAAGTATGGTCATAAGTTTTTCCATCATTAACAGACCAGCGCTAAAATAACAAATAAACCAAAATATTGAGTAAAATAATTGAATAGTTTGTGGCTCAAAATGAATGTCAATTTTATTGTATCTAACAAATTACCATGTAGTGCGACCAATTACCAATACTGAACGTATATATTATAGACACCCATGCCCAGTGGTCTCAATTTTAGAGTGTTGTACTTCAAGTGATCAATGAGAACGGGACATGGCCACACAAATGTCATCATCGCCACAGACTACTATTAATAAGTGCACAAAAATTACGGTGGACTAACACGTATATGCAGCCGTGTCTTAACCTGCGGTTATTGCGTGCATTGTAAATTAATTCAGACAGTCAACTGTGAGAAAGCTATTGTTCATATGGTTTACTGTCTGTTTATTTTCAGAATCGAATTTTGATTATGACATGACATTTCAATGAATCACTAATATTCAATCATTTATTATGAACATACACTTATTGTTTAACAAATTACATTCATGTGAGCCCGAATACACCACAAATCATATTTCATAAACAAGCATTGAATTTCTGCTAAAAGAAACATCACCCGGACAATGTATGTGTGTTTTGTGTTTGTTATGTGTTTTTGTGATGTCCTGTGTATTGTTTTTGGCGATTGATCACTGTCGCAGCTGGAGTTCGCTTTGTTTATATCTATATACTGGTACTAATTGCACCAATCTTCCCACAGTCCCATAACACCGATAAAAACACATTGAATGGGAAAATGCTAACACTATGCTCACTTATCTTTAAAATGAAACTCCCAATAATGTCCCATTGACCTCATCCACATAATTGTTGAGAAATAGCCCGGAGATGAAAACGCGAATTTACGACGGACGTAAATGCTGACTGTAGGAAGGGCTGACGTATTGACGAATATATTGACCTTGCGAATATATGCTCCTTCAACATGTTCCAGTAATACAACTATGTCTTCGTAAAACGGCTTGTTTAAAATATAACACTTCAGTAATATTATCATTTATTCCTAAAGCAAAGTAATACTGCATTATGTCTGAGTGTTATAGTGGTTTGTCAACACGTAACCTAATACAACAACTAAGCAGAGAATATATAAGCTGACGCTATCAAGGACATGTGATACTTTTACTTGACACTCTATGTTTGAAATTGATCGAACATTATATGCAATATATATATATTATTCCACACATTCATGACGAGAGTGAATGTTGTGAAGAATAATGGAACTAGCATGCACACTTTAAATGCTGAAGTATAAATTCGTTCGGTCGTGTCCTTCTGTGTTTCGGGACATACGGTAGGACATTTGCAAATTTGGTTAGACATGTTGTTTTTCTACTTAATAGATACGAGCGGACAGAAGAAAATAAGGAAATGAATCCAGTAAGTATAGATTTTATTTAGTTTCCACCCTTCCATACAGTTGAATAACGTTGATAAGAGACTTTCAATTTTTAGGAACCAAACAAAAATTGCAATAATGGTTTTAAATATTGTATGCCTCCTTAAAGTCAGGGCAAATTATATTTGCATTATAATCCATGACAATCAGAGTGTACGCACCTTAACCAAAGGGCTCCATAATTATTGTCTAGTTTAAAACTATTGTATTGACTCCGACCTTTGGTCTAAGTACTTTATTAACTTGTCATTACCAACCTACTTACCAAGACTAGCAAATCTTGGCATAAATGTTATGTACATGTAGTTATTTGCCTGGCAGTTTTCTCTTGACCCTTGACTCAATGACACACTAGCTAATTGAGATCCTTTACGTACGTAAGTTTAATTAACATAGATGTAAGGCTAATAGTAGCGAAGTTACATGTATTTGCAATACAAGGTAGTTACAATTAATGGCTATTTTCTTTAATTTGGTCGTGTTGACATAACACTTTGTCCTGTGGACCTCACAATCAATGAAAATCCTGTACATGTCTTTACCATCCTAAATTTCATGTTTACATGTAGCTGGACAAACCTTACCATTGTTGTTTTTTTTCTTTTTAATCGTTTATCGTTTTGACCAGAACCTACAATGCGTGCCACGCGAAACCCGCATAATTCACGTTGTCGAGACGAGTCTTCGATCACTATTCGCGACGATTCACGTACGATATCTGGCAGGTCCCTGCGCAAGATTTGCCAATGAATATTTCACGAATATGTCACGAAATACCGTCGGGACTCGCGGGGATTGTATAGGTGTATAGCCAGCGGCTCTTTTAATTGAAGAGTTGTACAGTTTCATGGTCTTTACACAGCACCTTATGTTGTGAATCGTACATTTTACGTTTAAAGCAAAGATGTAGATTTAATCCTTGATATAAAGGTTCATTTATTACAAATGTATAATTAAGCACAATTCATTTACAGTATTATTAGATGAAAAGAGTGAAAACGCATAAATATGTCCCAGGGAATTTATAACGTATATACGTTTAAGGAAATACTTAACAATTGGAAAAGAACCATTACATTGCATTTAACATTATAATCCTCGGGTTTTAATTTTTGACCTTAAATAGTCATCCTTTTTATGCATTATCGACATTTCACAACTTTTTAAAACATACGTGGACATGTATGTGCATGTGTTTATTGGATTCTTGCGATGATTACAAAAACGCGCGTTTATCGAAGTATTGTTGCGCGTGGTTATTTCCAACATTTCTGCATTTAAAATATTCTCCATTTCGTTTGTTCACATTTTATTTGATAATCACAACACACCAGCCTATTATTTTTCTGCAATCCCAATCAATATAAAGATTCCAATCACCAACGATATTTTATGATAATCACATACAACACACGAATTACAGCACTACGGATGGTGAAGCCTGTTCTTCATTTCGTGTTTGCAAGCGAAAACATCATTATTTTTACAGACAGCTGGTCCTCACATAGTCGCGTGGTAGTTTGGCGTTGTTCATAGGTAGCATACTGTGGTTTTTCAAGTTTTACAGGGGCCGTATTCGCAAAGCGCCTTAGTTAAATTTTCACCTAAGTCATATTTCAATTTTTCTTGTGTAAATCAATAGTATATACTTGAAATAAGAAAAAATATGAAACAACTGTTGATCCTTTACCAGAGTAAACCCACATAAGAAAAAAATAACTTTAACTGAACTTTTCATATACTTAAAGAATGTTATGGTTTTAAGAAATATACTTTAATTTTTGCTTAGGGGCTTTGTGGATATAGGCACAGGTCTCTAGTGTTTCAAAAGCTCAGTTTCACAGCTTTTGGTTGTGATAAATTATTTCCTTAAACTGATTTTGTTTCTATAAAACCTTTGGTTCACATTTCAAGATTTGGAAAGCACATTGCTTGCGCACAATAAAACATTTCGAGAAAAAAAACATTCTAGTAATTTTATACACTCAAACGCATACTAAATATCAAACTAAGCATGTTTGCAACTAACGAGCATACACTTAAAGTGTTTTGATCGTTTCTTCAAATTCCTTGTTTTAAAATTATATTTTTTTTTCCATTTCCAAAATGTTAAGCTATCCAGGACGTGTCAAAATAGCATACTGACAGATCTTGTTATCAACGATTTTGTCGTTTACAACAAGTGTCTCATCTAGATTTTTAAGGATTTTGTAACTAACATAATTCAGAGTACAGGTCATACATTCAACTAACCATTAGGCGTTGCTTTTTATTAGAATGTTTAATGTACCGGCAAGACAAAATGCATGTTATACGTAAATGTGTTCATATTTATTAATTACTTTCTCGTCACGAACTAATTATTGCGATCACGCGCTAATTATTGCCGCGATAAATAAGTGACATCACGAGCAGGTTCTCTGTGCTTAGCGACAAAATCGGTGCGTAGCATATCGCGAACTTTGCAGGTTTCGCGTGGCACGTACCGTATGACCAACAGTCAAACATTCAATACGGCTCCTCTGATAGTAATAACCAACATAGTTTAAAGAAACTACGGCAGTGTTTCGTATGTATTACCCGGAAAAGTCGTTGAGTTTATTTCTGTTTCGGGTGTTTTGGTATGATATTTGGTCTGTCTGACCTTACCTTTTGACCCTAAAACCCACAAATCAATAGGAGCCCTCTACTAGGCGTGTTTAACCTTTACACTGCATAAAGAGGCGTTGTGACTTTATTGGCCGGATGAGAAATTACATTTATTTGGTGTTTGTATTATCTTTTGATCGATTTGACATTGATTTCTTACCAAATGGCACGGAAATCTACATGGAACATCCATTGGTCATGAACATAGGCCTACGTACTGCTATGTTATTGCGTATTAACGTTTTACAGGTTTTACTTTTACTTTCGAGCTAAGGAAATACAACCGAAATAGGTCCTCGATTAGTCATTATCAACCTACCCACCAAGTTTGAAGGATGACGTATGTTCTGTAGTTATTGTCCAGACAAGTTTTGGTCTACGTATAGACCGATAAACATACGCACAGACGGACCGAAATTGCAAAGCAATATACCACTGTTTTTTTGAAGAGGGTGATATCTAATCATTAATTTTAATTTGTTTTTCATTTGGTCATCCAGAGCATTGACATGATTAAATGATTTATTTTTTGACTAACACATGTTTCGGTAATTTACGTCTCGATTACACCAGAAACTTCATTGCGTGTATTTTACTTGGTTTGCTTGAACCTATGGAACAACTAATCAATAATGGCTACCGTTTAAATGACAAAAAGTGCGGTATGTGACGATGGTGATGGTAGACACTTCTCAAATGTTACTAAATTTTTTTTCGGTAGGTATAGTTTATTCGAACAAACAAAACACTAATGCCATTTTATACGAAAAACATTCGAACAAACAAAACACTAATGCCATTTTATACGAAAAACAACTATCAACAAATTGTATCACACTTGTGTTAAAATGATGTGTTGTTTATTTAATAAAAATGTTTTGGGTTTCAGATAATATTGTCGATATTTTTGCAAGGTAATTATTTATAGTATATGGGTTTTTACTGTCATGTCCATATATGTTTATGTACAGCTTATATATAGATAACGCGGTGTCAAATTATATCGATATTACATCGCGGCATGTAAATTACAAAACGGTATTTAACGATATGATTTGTTTGTGAGTTTACAATATAGTTTCAAAAATAATCAATACATCTATTTAACTTTTCAGCGTTTTAATTTCCATATAAATAGTCACTCAAGTCAGTGTTGTGTTATATTTTTACATAAATACAAAACGCATAGCTTATAATAATAACGTGATGTTTATTTATCTAAACGTAATTAATTAAATGTAGTGTTTCAACATATAATTTAGCGTCAAGAGCAACATTTGTATTCAAAGACTTATACAGCATTACACACATGCTTATCTATTTTGTAATTCCAGCATTGTTCTCTTGCTCGGTCCAAGTCCATTTAAATACAAAGATGATTGATGACACACTTTTAATCGAATGTTCTTCGTCATCCTCCTTAACGTTTAAGTTTAGCGGTGAAAAACGGGAATCTACAGTGTCTATTGTACAGTGCGAACAAATTATACAACGTTGTTTTTTGGTTGATGGTAACCACAACAGTAGATTTGAGATAAAATATACTGGAAATGGTGGACTGCTACGTGTGATGCAGTTGAACGATGATTTATGTGGGACATACAGATGCTGCGAATCTTATAGGCTCGAGAACTGTAATAGCACAACAGTAACATTAAAGTGTGCAACCACTTCGACCCCCACGACCATCCCCGGTACAAGCATTGTTACTTTACGAGGTAGTGTAATAATACATTATACTGCAATATTCTGTAAAACGATTGAATCCTTAAAATCAACACTATTATGAATTAATTTGTCATCTGAGATAGATACTTGATGTGTTCATGTATTTACTTTAGGTATATATGATAGATCATGAATAATACAATGCTCCGTTTGAATTTATTATTCAGTAGCAATTCACAAAGTTAAGACCCTTTACCAAAAACAACATATACGTTCGTTTGAACGACACCTAAATGGCCATTAAATTTTGTAGCGTGTTATGTACTGTTATGGATGCTAGTTTAGAGTATGTAAAACAATATTTCTGTATTATTTTAGATTCAGCAATAACTGTTTTGGAAAATGAAACTGTACAATCAAGCGCCGCCACGGACAATGAGAAATTGGCTCCGTGGTGGACAACTGGTGCATTTGCATTGGTTGCGGTTATAGCGATTATTATTGCAATTGTTGCACTAGTTCGGACAAACCTTATTGAAAGTAAAGCATTTATCTGTTTTTATGATACTCTATATAAGGTCGCTATAACAGCATAATGCATGCATGCTTATATAATACATGAAGTTTTTCGTTTAATATCGCGTTTGTCCATTTGTATTCATTTTATTTATTTCATTTGCGTTAGCTATCATTGAAATGCCATAACAAGTATCAAAAACTTTTAACAGTAATGATTTATTTCAGAAAGAACACGTTATCGGGCGAACGAACCGCAGCCAACAGGTAAAGTATTTAACACAAATATGACTGCTCGCTTTGCTCGCTTCCAATTCATAATACAATTACAATTACTGGATACACGTATAGTATATATATCAAATATAATTAGATAAACTAAACAATAAACTACTACCACTTTCTATTGATATTTGGATTCAAAGTTGTATTTATTATATGGAAATGTTCAACATGCCAGAATAGTAGGTTCGCCTTTGTAGCGAGAGATTATATGTATATCTAATTTATGCGATCTGTCCACGTTATATCAAAGTTACATGCGTTATTCTTAATGAATACTAATTTAACTATACGATATTATATAAATAACATTTGGCTGAAAGGGTGATATATATAGAGAATAACAGGTTAATACATGCTCGTGTGTAATATCAGGTGATACTTAGAATAATATAACGGCGAGGCTTGCCGAAGCGTTATTGTATTCATGCCGAACCTGATATATTACACAAAACCAGGCAGTAATCAGTTGTTGTTTTTTCTATTTATCATACCACATTTTTTTTTAATAACACAAAACGAGCTGATTTTTATATAATTACAAACTAAGAGCAGCGCTGATGATGAGCCGGCGTGCAAAAACATGTACATGTAATTATGGATTTCTAAACGTTTATTGGATAATACTTATCAAAACCATTTCGTTAAGATAAATGAGCAATTTTCACTACGAATACATATATTATACGCATGTTCAATCATATAATATTGACAATACAAACTGAAATGGATTGCAACGATCAATTTCATCGGCAAATACACATCGCCGAATTGTTCGGAAACGCCATTTTGGTGTTATGTATTGAAATGGACATTTTCAAGATCGTGTCAATATTGACTATAGTGTGTTCGTGTTTTGGTAAAAATGTTTATGGATCACCACTAACCGATGCTGTGTAATGACTTTTAGTGCAATTATTCTGAATGCATTGAGCTATTGCTTCATTGATGACATCCTATCACTACCAAAGGGCGAGTTTATGTGAATATTAAAAAATAAATTTTTTGTGATTTACGACGATTAAAAATAGTGAACTATAAACGATCTTGGAATCAAATTGTTTATTTGTTGAAACTGATTAAGTTGTACTGAAAATGTCGACTTAAGAGTTGATTTCGAGTAATACGATGTTCCTCCAAACATTGACTGATATAAACGCAACTGACGTGATATAAAATAATCCGATAAATGTTATATCAACCGAGGCGGTAGCCGAGCTTGTTATGACTTTTCAAGAGTTGATAATATTTTATAACACTCACAGCCATGTGCAATTTATTTTATTATACCGAACAATCCGTATAACACCTTGATGTGATAAGTTTTGTGATTTGCTTCACCATAACTTTAATGTAGACTCTCGTAATAAATCCTAAGTAGGCCGATTAAATCTAAGCATTTTGTAAAGCTACGATGAGATGTCATAGTTCAAAGAGAGATCATCGATACATAATAACCATTGTTCACACAGAATATAAATACATTACTCAATTTATTTTCTCACTTTCATCAACGCTGTATATATTTCCGTGTTTCAACATATTCCTGCATCAACTTTTCTAGGGAATATTTATATAATATTGAATTGTGAACTTAGACGCTTGAACATGCATCACTTTAACGTAAATTAGTGCAACCAGGTAATGCCCATGTCTGTGCTACTATTCCGCAAAATGCTGGAATAATATCACTACAGGTACTAATCATATAATTCTTTGCGCCCATATGTATTAATACATACGCCGTCTTTTTCTTCATTTATCTTCCATATTGATATTGCACATGTATGTTTTATAAACATATTTTAGACAATCAAACCGAAGAGAATGACCAGTTTGCTATACAAATGCACAAAGCTGTCCAACAACGACATTTTGAAGTCGCACTTGTGAGATAATTCAAATATCTATCAATAAACAAAGATTCGTGTCATCGCGTGTTACCGTCCATTCTCGCGGCCTCCGAGATTTCAATCAATTTTTTGACAGACCTATAATATAAATGTTTTGAAATAAAATGAAATAAACGTTATATTATGTACTACATATGCTTGTTTGTTTCTTAAAATTACTTTTAATAGATTATTGGATTGATGATGGATGAACAAAATAAATCGTTTTATCTGCAAAATCGTATTTAGTGTAATCAAACCAAACCTACCTTTGCGATGGGAAAATACAACTTGTCTTTCATTATACAAGTGTCATTTTATCTTTATTATCACATATACACTTGTGCAACCATGTGGTGTCCAAGGCATGCCAATTAACGCTTTATTCCAGAGCGAGACAGCGTCTCCAATGGAGAGAACGCCCTCGAGTTCTCACTCACGAATGGTTATTCATGACCATTGTCTTGCATATTAAATTGAGACATATAAAGGTTATAAGAAATTATTTTGAGAGAGAAAAACAAGCAAAACGGAAAAAAAACACTTAACAAGTATGACAAAATATAGATAGAAAGTGTAGTAATACTATACAAATTGTTGTTTGAACAATAAAAGCACTATGTTTCTATCTTGTTGTACATAGTTAGATGTCCTTCAAAAGGCAACTTTATTCTGGAGATTCCATCAAGAAATAACTACGTTTCAGGCAAAAGCAGGTTAGATATTAAAAATTAGTAACATTCTTGCTGTTTCAGCCTGAAGTCTTACATAGCCTCACTTTAAATATGAATAACTCCGGAATAATTAAAGGTAAAATAACAACATTTGATTCATGTTGTACACATTCAAATTGCCTTCAAAATCGGACTTTATTCAGAAAAATCCGTCTAAAAATGACCAAGTATTAGGCAAAGGCTGGGTATATACTTTTGAATAAAAATCTTGCTGCCTCAGTCTGAAATCTTACAAAGACTCGCTCTGAATTTTTCAAGAACTATTTAAGATAAAATCACAATGTTTATTTCATGTTGTTCAGTTTTAAATTTCCGTGAAAATGAGACTTTAGCTAGCAAAATCAGTCCAGAAATAACAAAGTATTAGGCAAAGACAGGTTAGATAATTTTCAATAAAAATCTTGCTGCCTCAGTCTGAAATCTTACAAAGCCTCGCTATGAATATTTCCGGAACTATTTAAAATAAAATCGCAGTGTCTATTTCATGTTGTTTGGTTTTAAATTGCAATCCAAATGAGACCATATTCAGCAAAATCCGTTCAGAAATAACAGAGTTTTAGGCAAAGACAGGTTAGCTACTTTTCAATAAAATCTTATATAGCCTCGCTTTAAATATAAATAACTCCGGAACTACTAAACATAAAATAACAATATTTCTTTCTTGGTGTACAGTTTAAAATTGGCTTTAAAATAATACTTCATTTAGAAAACTCCGTTCACAAATGACCAAGTATTAGGCAAAGGCTGTGTATATTATTTTCCATAAAACTTAAAGTATTGTTGTTTCTGTCTGAAATCTTACAAAGTCTTGCTTATGAATAACTATTAAATATAAATTTAAAATGTTTTTCCTTGGTGTACAGTCTTGAACAAACTTGTTCCACTCTAATTGCGCATTAACAAAATCACGTTTATTTGTATATATGCAATGTATATCAACAAAGGGACTTGGCGATCGTACACGCTTACGTTACGTGTTAACGGCGTGATAACGCCGGGGCCGCGAGATAAAAGGAGAGTTCTCGCAGAGTTGTATGCATGTTTCTAATCTCTGTTTGTTAATAGATCTCCGGATAATTGTATGATTTCCTATCAATATATGAATAATAACATATTGCTACATGATATTATGTGAGGCTAAGAATAATGTTACGGCGTAGCTGGCTGAACCTGGTATAATTAAAAGACCAGGCAGTAACTTTGTTTCTATTTATCATACCACGGTTTTCTAAAAGTTACACCAAATGACCTGATTTTTTAAATAAAAAGTAATAGCAGCGCTGACTTTGCTGAGCCGGCTTTTACACGTTCGCGTACATGTAGTTATGGATTTCTAAAAGTTGACTGGATAATACCTTATAATTCCATTCATTAAAAAAATAATGAAAATTCACACTGAAATGGATTGTAACCATACATCTTATCAGACAACAAACGTCAACGGATTGTTCGGAGACGCCATTTTGGGGTTGTGTATTGAAATTGAGATTTTCAAGATCGTGTTTATATTGACTGTAGCGTGTTCATTTTGTTAAAAAAATGTGTAAATAATTTAGTGGCTTTTCGAAATAATTGTGTATGGATGATGATATTGTTCGAATGAAGACATTAAACCCTACCAAAGTGTGCGTTTATGTGAATATTTAAGAAATAATACAATGTATATCTTGTTTCGTATTTGAATAACCAACGATACGGAGTATAGATGCATAGCAATTAAATCACGAGTGCGAAGCACGAGTGATTTTATTTCAAGCATCTATACTTCATTCCGTGGGTTATTTGATAACAAACTATGACATAAAAATATAATTTCGATTCTTACACGATCCTTGTCAGTGTTTTGAAGCTATTGAATGATAACTATATTGTATCTATAATACGTCCATCTTTCTACAAGTAATTTACACGCGCGTTTCAGTGACGTCAACGAATCGTAACAACACAATGTGACGCCAGCTTCATTTCGAAAAATGTGAACGGATGACGTTAGTTTTATTATTGATAAAAATCAAAGAACCAAAATGATTTTCGATTGTTCGTTAGAATATGTTTGGCTTCCTAAAAAGACGATACAAACGTTTACAGGCAGACACTAGTCATTAAATGAATCGATGTAAAAGTTGTATTAGACTTTCTTGAAAATGCAACATGTTTGTAAGTGACTGGTTAGGAGTGCGGTTCAGAATGTTTACATATGGAGTTTCATATACCTGCTTTTACTTCACGATTTACATATGATGTTGGTCAGTTACGTTACACAATAGTCTTGATTAACTGAATTGTGAAGTTCAAACTCGTTTGCTCAATGAATTTAAATAATCTCACACAACACAATCCAGTGCGCCAGAGATTAATGAACAAACCAAACATAAAATCAAAAACCATTGCTGAAAGAAGCTGAAAAGAAGACATTGTGTATTCAGTTGAAAATTGCATAAATAAACCAAAATACATGGAAATTGAATAAACAGAAATGAATCTATCGCATACAAGAAAAAACGTATCTGATTGGTTTCGTTTTATTTGATTTGTTTTGTTTTATTTTACACATGTATTAAATACTATTGGGAACAGCGCAATATTACAATACATGCACTTGTATATAATTGCAAATTGTAATATAAAAAGTGAACAAATGACGTCGGAATCGGAACTATTTTTGCGTTGTTTATTGGCTAGTTTAACAACGAACTTTGTGTTTTTTGTCTATAGAAACATTTGCGAGTATCATGTTAGAATAATGGCTTTACATTTAACATGTGATTTCTGATTAAATCAAATTATCTTATTATATATGTATATGTACATTCAAAATGGGTCTGAATTGTGTCGAGCGTTCTCTTGACTTACGAAGCCCATTCGAACGTCAGATATACCGCTGGAAATCTTTAAAAGACGCTCATAATAAAAAGGTTCTATACACATATATTAATTGCGGAGAAACACACTGCATTACATTTAACAGCTCATATGAACTAATAACACATTGGGCATATCAATAGTTAAGACAGAGAACGGTTGAATGTATTGCAGTGATATCATTCTCAATATATTCATTCTTTAAAAGTGCGTCTGTGAATAAGCATATATATTGCTCGTAGCCGTAGCTGCTTGTAGTGGTAGCCCGATCCGATAGTCGACATTAACTTTCAATCCCATGAGTGTTCCTTTTTTACCACTGCCAACAACATCTATATTGTCCGCCCCTTTAATTCAAAAGCAAGAATCCGCGCCTGCTGATGTTGGAGCGGTTGTGGTTGTGATCATGTTGATGTGTTTGGTAGTGGTGAGGATGAATGATACGATGGCAGTTGTGGTAACGGTGGTTGTGTTGACAATGGTTGTTTTGACGATGAGTGTGATGGTAATTGTTGTGGTGATGGAGGTTGTAATTTACCGACTAAGACTGTGGTGACAAAAGCTGTTATGATGATTTTGTTCATAATGGTTGTGTTGACGATGTTTTGTTGATAATATGTTTGTGTTGATGCTGGGAGTGGCGACGATGTTTGTGGGGATGATGGTTGCGTTTATTCCGGTTGTTGCGACGGTTGTTATGTTAATGATGGTTGGTTTATGATGGCTGTGGGTGTGATGGTTGAGGTGAGGATAATTATCATGCTGATGGTTGTTGTGACATTTGTTGTGGTTATGATGGCTGTGGCGATGCTGGTCGAGGTGACGGTTGTGTTGATAATGACTTTGATTTATATGGTTTTGGTGACAATGTGTGATGGCGGTTGTGGTGACTATGTTTGCGGTACTGATTGTTATGGTGCCGATAATTGGGGAGAAAATAGTTGTGGTGACGATGGTTTTGGTGACAATGTTTGTGGTAATGATAGTTGTGATGACGATGCTTGAGGTAATGACGATAGTTGCATTGACATGTATTATTCTGATGCAAGTTTTAGTGACGATGGTTACAGTGACGATAGCATTGACGATGGCTGTGGTTATTTTCATGACCGGTATCTCGGAAACTCTGAGTAGATCTAGTTTCATAAATTTTACATTCGGCGACAGAGAATTTATGTGTATCATGTTGCTTTATCTAAATTGTATTATGTCTTTATGGTAATACTTAATAAGCTAAAATGTATGTTGTCTTCATGGTAATATTTAAGAAGCTAAACTTTATGTCGTCTTTATGGCAACACTTCGATCGCCTAAGATGTCCCTTGAAGATGTGGTCATTTTGCTCAACAGTTTCGCATACACCACAGGAAGTTTTTGCGTGTCATTGTTAATTGTTGCAATATTGTTCCAGATGCTTAAAACTGCAAATCAGGCGTATCGTATATTTAACGTTGTGCTCGATTAAGGCATTTATTGAAAACTTAATGAACATTCTAAATATTTGTTAAATATGGTCAGTGAATTTATCGTCGTCTGTATGGTAGTTTTACTGGGTACAGCAATAAAGTGTAAGTTTTTATAAAACATATTATATTTTAAAAAATGTTGCTAATGATTGTGAAAATAATAATAATAATAATAATAATAATAATAATAATAATAATAATAATACTAATAATAATAATAATTATTATTATAATAATAATCTTGAAGAAGAAGAAGATTAATAATATGAAGAATAAGCTAATTTTAATACTAATAATATGAACACAATAACAATAAAATAACGTATATACCATTATTCCACAATACAAATTGAAATTAATAATATATTTGTATATAGCGAAACCAATTATTTCTATTCACGTGTGGTCGCCCACGAATTTGGAATTAAACTGTGCCGAACATAATGACGGTACCATGTATACCATATTTGTTCGAAAGGACATAGGCACTGTAACGTTTGATAACATTGTTAGTGTGGTATACAATGCAACGATTTGTGGGGTGTCAGAAAAAATGCCAACGATAACTGCGCTGTGTACGTGCGAGTTCAGAAGTCATGTAGTGTGTAACATTACTAATAGTGAACAATCCGGTATTGGAGACCAATGGAAGTGTAGGACTTTCACAGGCGACGGAACACATCGTGAGAGCGAACCTATAAGCGTACCTATGAGTATGTATATAAGTATATGAGCTGCTGGTAAAAAAATTAGTATTTTGTTTTCATATGTGTGTATTGAAAATGGTGATTATGTTAAGTTATATGTATTTGCAAGGGCCGGAGGCCATATAGCAATAAACATTGAATTGAATTGAATTGTTATACAAAGCATGTGCTAATTTAATATGCTACTCCAAGGTCTAGAAAGTAATCTCAATTATATTACCAATTTATAGAATTTCCATTAATAATCATATGATATAAATCCACATATGATTTGGGTGCATGATTACAAATAAAGTGTGCACTTACTTAAGCCATTTTAACTGAAATAACATAACATGTTGTGTGTTGCAGTTACCAAGACAAGTACACAAACATCATCAATCTATACTTTAGTTACCGAAAGGAAAATATCAAGTGATAACCTAAAGTCGGATTTCAACGTGAGCACAGGTACAGAAGACTTATATATGTCAACCAATTTGAAAGGTTTACATTTCTTATTGTTATGCTACAGTGCACGTACCTCAAATTAGCTTGTAGCACACTTGTTTTCAGACTCATTATTCGACTTCTTCACCATCACCGGTATATTAATTTAAGACTTATAAAAACTGTAGTAATTTGTGTTCGGAACGTGTTTATGCTTATTCTGGTAGAGGAATTTATCAAAGTCAATGTGTTAATATTCTGTGCAAGTACATAATTTAACGTGTGCATTATGCATATCTGCTTACAATTTTCATAATAGATATTGACACCTAAAGTTAAGTTGATGGTATAAATACTATACTATATATGTCGTTATCATGACATCTTGCTGTTCACCACCATCGCACAAATTGCTCAGACGAAATTTAGAGAATGTTCGTACATAACTTTCAATGTTTCATTATATGGACAGACCATAGCGTCACAAGAGACAAATTAGCCATTTCCTCGACAGTGTATTACAACATATCATACGTCGAACACGATACTACAGTTGACGACCCTACGCAATTCCTATTCAAAGGTATGTACATAAAAAGTAATAATTTGTTTCAAATTACAAGCATAACTACGTTGGTAAAACAAACAAAATTATATCGAGTGCTTTGTATAATGTGTCTCGATTGCGACTTGTTTTGCTGTTTGGGCAGAAACAATGCCTTTAAGTGGCTATTGAGTTGGTTTAAATGTATAAATGCTTTAATTATGTCAGATTATATCGTCTACATGTAAATATCGTACGTTGTTTGGGAATATGTTACATGTAACCCATTCGGGATTGTCATTTTATTTGTTTGTGTATTATATTGTTATAGTACATGTGTATTATCTTGGATATGGTTTGCATGTGAACACATGTAGATCCCAGAGTTGTTATCATCGTGGCTGTCATGGGGTGTTTGGTAATCATTGCTGGGGTTGCAGTCATGTGTATGTACCGGAAATACAGACTGCATTCAGGTAATATGAAACAACAACAACATTGTAACTGCAAAATATGTCTCTCAAGAGCAAGCACTCCATACCTAGCAAACATATGCTTATCATCTGCACAAGTATATACACATTTGCATTTATACTCTGCCGATTACCTCTGAGTTGAATGATATATTGATTATGCATGTCTTTCATCAACAGCGAGTCTTACAGTTGTTCATGATGTATCGATAACTGACCAAATGTCCGAGAGACTTGGGATAACTGAAAATATATTACCTGGACAAACAACTTTTGACGGACGAACACCTCTGCATCATTTTGAAAGCATTCCGATGACGTCTCTGTCACCTTTTGGGGGAAGTTTTCAGACAGTAAATGACACACGGCCTACAACTGATTTCGAAGAAAACGGGAAAGGAGAAACAATTGCTAGCGTGCATTACGAATCCATCCCAGACACCCCTCCCGACACGCCCTATGACGAAATATCGGATTTAAGCGGTAATTTAGTAGCAGTCACCTGTTTGTATGATAAATAAACTGTATACCGATTATAATTGTATCATTTGTATTTTGTATAAATTACGTATTATATCAAGCAATTCATTTATAAAACCAAATTCGTTTTTTTTAATGGCGGACACACGATTTGGAAAAATTAACAGTGAGCGTTTGCTATATATAGCCATACCAGTTTGATCTTGCTAAAATGTTTAAGACACCTATCTGCATATTGTTTTACTGGTTCGAACACCATTGCGTGCGTGTAAATTTCACTAATAAATAGTGTTTATGTTAAATCATCCAAACAAACTTTTTATATTTTAGACAATGGCGAAACATCAGAACAACAAGGGTATGTATTTCGACGGCATGACAGTCGTTCAAGTTCACTTCCGAGTATGTGTGATCAGTGTGCTTATTACGGTTACTGTCTTAATAGTGTTTTGTATTCAAACGCACATGAGGTATTATACTAGGTCTGTTCTAAATATTTGCGTTTGTCAAAAAAGATCGATTTTGAAGTCACATAGTTACAACTTAAACTGAACATTTCACACGTTTGCCTGGGTCTAAAACAAAGTGTAGCTGCGATTCCTTTTCTAGAACCTTGCTAGACATTGAAGGTTGTATTTTAACAATTATATTCTGATATTGTACTTTGTGTTCATTAAGGACATCGACTGTTCGCTATGAAAGTCTGCTACAGAGACGAGGGGATAGTGCGCAGTACAACATGTTGGTTCAAAACCAGACCTGAGTTCACACGACCAGAATTGAGTTCAAGGTCTTTAAATGACTTATGTCAATTTACATACATGTATATATGATGTGAAAACGTAATATACAGAATCTTACCATCGACACGTGAGAACATGTGAATTACTGCATGCATATTAGTCGCAATACAACTAAAATATGCCAGATGCAGTAGTGTAGATATACATTAAACCAATTATAATCCACGTTCACCAAATGATAACATTGGGTCAAAAATGTAGAGTGTTATCCTACATACGAAATCTTTGAGAGATCAACTGTTAGTGTATTTTAGTGTTTAATCAAATAATCTATTCAAAAAGCTTAATAAGTGAAACTATGATTATCACGGCTACACAATGCCAATTTACGTATTTTTGAACACATACTATAAATGAAATAATATACCAATGTCATATGCTCTCCATTGGAAGCACTATAGCGCTGACTTTGTACAACAACGGTCAAACATATTTCAAAGTAAACGTATAAAAAGCTGTAGTATCAAAACATTCAAGTAAAATAGTATGTTAGAAAGTTTGATAGACTGTGAAATACATTGTTTAACAACGGAAGCGGAGTTATTTTAACCAATAGGAATGCTAAGGTCTGACAAACATATATTGGCGCATCAGTTTGATACGCATGCTATCAGAATGTCAGTAAATAAGATATAGTTGCATGTTCAAACTTGTGGTTCATTTTGAAAACGTGGACATATTTGTAACAAAGGCAATTGAACAATCGGATAAAACAACTGTGGCGCCGTTAAATTTGCGGGTTCAGACGACGCGAAAGTATATACGAGAAATCTTGTCGCAAAGTCCTAACTGAAAGGGAAGAGTTATAAATGCTTTTAAACTGTGGTTTTATTGTTTGTGTTTGCAACCCTGCGGGGTTAAATTTGGAAATGAAAACATATATTTTTAAAAGCCTTTAATATATACTGCAGTCAATAATGTTGATCAATCGTTTACAGCAATGCATATATTCGTGTTACGGTGTGGTATGCCACATTCTCCATAACGTTGTGTTTGGTAATGATTGTTTGCATTGCAGTATTTTAAGTAAGTTATGGCTACATTCACTTGTAAAAGTTTTATGATGTCTTTATTCGTTTCCAAATCATTAATATATGAAACCTTTTTTTGTTCTTTGATTCAATACTGACAATCGTTGTTTATGTTTCGTATTATTGAATGCAAAGTTAACATAACAGTCTATTATTTCAACCATTAGTATTACCAATAAACAATTTAATTATCACCATATTTGTATATGTTCATCCCATCGCTCTTTGTCGCTCACTGGTTACCGCTAAAATAATCGTTAAGTAATAACATTTATATTTCCTTACAAGGGCCATTAATAATAGTACAGGAGATGGATCTAATTATTATGTGTCATGCGATAATTCTAATAATGATTCGGATTTTCTTATCAGCTGCATAAAAAGGGAAGTAACTCAGTCGCACAATAATCAGATGCTAAACGCGTACACGAGCAAATATCTGGGTATAACAACAAAGGGTACATACGTGTTATTCTATTTTACAACTAGAGCTAGAAGTCCATGCACTCTAACCAGTAAGCTATGCATATAAAATCAATGATACTCCACTTGGTTTTGTAACCAAATAATCGCGACAATATTCCAAGCATACACTATAATTTTTAATAAGACAAATTGTTATGACGATTAACAAATAACGTGCGTTTAACTGGTTAACATCAACAGTGATTTGCATTTACCAATTCAAAGTTATGACCCAGTCATATTTTGTGCCAGTTTTGTGCTGTTTGTATTGTGCGTTGTTGTGTTGGCAAATGGTCACTTTCCCGTGTTTGTATTGTGCTGTGTTGTTTTGGCAAATGGTTACTTTTCCTTGTTTTTATTGTGCTATGTTGTGGTGGCAAATGGTCACTTTCTCTATATTTTATTGTGCTGTGTTGTGTTAGCAATTGGTCACTTTCCCTTGTTTGTATTGTGCTGTGTTGCGTTGGCAAATGATCACTTTCCCTTGATTCTATTGGGCTGTGTTGTGTTGGCAAATGGTCACTTTCCATTGTTTGTATTGTGCTGTGTTGTTTTGGCAAATGGTCACTTTCTCTATATATATAGATATTTCATTGTGCTGTGTTGTGTTAGCAATTGGTCACTTTCCCTTGTTTGTATTGTGCTGTGTTGTGGTGGCAAATGGTCACTTTCCCTTGATTTGATTCTATTGGGCTGTGTTGTGTTGGCAAATGGTCACTTTCCCGTGTTTGTATTGTGCTGTGTTGTTTTGGCAAATGGTCACTTTCCCTTGTTTGTATTGTGATGTGTTGTGGTGGCAAATGGTCATTTCTCTATATTTCATTGTGCTGTGTTGTGTTAGCATTTGGTCACTTTCCCTTGTTTGTATTGTGCTGTGTTGCGTTGGCAAATAATCACTTTCCCTTGATTCTATTGGGCTGTGTTGTGTTGGCAAATGGTCACTTTCCATTGTTTGTATTGTGCTGTGTTGTTTTGGCAAATGGTCACTTTCTCTATATTTCATTGTGCTGTGTTGTGTTAGCAATTGGTCACTTTCCCTTGTTTGTATTGTGCTGTGTTGTGGTGGCAAATGGTCACTTTCCCTTGATTCTATTGGGCTGTGTTGTGTTGGCAAATGGTCACTTTCCCGTGTTTGTATTGTGCTGTGTTGTTTTGGCAAATGGTCACTTTCCCTTGTTTGTATTGTGCTGTGTTGTGGTGGCAAATGGTCATTTCTCTATATTTCATTGTGCTGTGTTGTGTTAGCAATTGGTCACTTTCCCTTGTTTGTATTGTGCTGTGTTGCGTTGGCAAATAATCATTTTCCCTTGATTCTATTGGGCTGTGTTGTGTTGGCAAATGGTCACTTTCCATTGTTTGTATTGTGCTGTGTTGTTTTGGCAAATGGTCACTTTCTCTATATTTCATTGTGCTGTGTTGTGTTAGCAATTGGTCACTTTCCCTTGTTTGTATTGTGCTATGTTGTGGTGGCAAATGGTCACTTTCTCTATATTTCATTGTGCTGTGTTGTGTTAGCAATTGGTCACTTTCCCTTGTTTGTATTGTGCTGTGTTGCGTTGGCAAATGATCACTTTCCTTTGATTCTATTGGGCTGTGTTGTGTTGGCAAATGGTCACTTTCCATTGTTTGTATTGTGCTGTGTTGTTTTGGCAAATGGTCACTTGCCCTTATTTGTATTGTGCTGTGTTGTGTTTGCAAATGGTCATTTCCCTCCTTAAAAACCATGTGATGTTTATTCGTATCTCTGTCCTTCTGCTTTTGATGAGCCGTAGTTTCAAAAATGTTGTATTTTAATATAGCCATTTTGATAAAAATGAAACATAAACTATTTTAGTAGATATACTTATATTCGAAAAAAAACAACTGTGTTTCATGCAAGTGTCAATTAGTCATCGTTACACTTGTGGTCTGAGTCACTGATGAAACAATGGTGTCACTTTTGATGTTGTGGTTAAAATGAATACCATTTTGATACAATCATGAACAGTAATACGGAAAAACATGGAGTGCTATGAAACCTCTGAATTTATTGAAAGTCTCTCCAAACAATCACCATTATATGTGACACAGGAATTAAAAAATTCGGATATTCATAGGTGGTTGTGTGGGCAGAATAAGAGGGGAAAGGAGTGGCGGAAGGAGGAATAGTTTAGAGCAACATTTACACTTGAGTAACAAGACGCTTTTTTCGTGAGACTCGTCAAAAGAAAACTACGTGTTTTTCAACAGTGGTTAAACTTGTTTTGTTTCATGAAGGGTCGTTTTGAAAATACAACACGAATGATAGTGCGTGCTCAGTGCAATTTAGAGAAATCCAATAGTTACCTCGCCATAAGTATTTAATTATCTATTCGTTGTTCTTGAATATTAAAATCAACTATATCTGCATGAACCAGTTAACATATTTGAACAACTTAAAAGCCGAGCAATGCGACATATTGGGACGATTGCAATTATATTGTTCAAATCGATTACTAGTAAGTTGTCTACCGGTGTCGCGTGTTATCAGGTAAAATTTTGTGATTTAATCCCTGATTGTGACAAAATGGTACCAAATCAATACGCCGATTAGTTTTTCTATATTGTAAACGACTTAATATTTGCATAATTGCATCACTTTCATCAAATTGTAAAGCTTTTATTCTCTGCTACATTTAATAACAAATATTAATGTGAATCGCTTTACAAAAGTACATCCCTGTACGACTAAAGACAGAAAAACAGTATTTTCTATCTCGATACCTGTCTATCAAATGCAGCACGCAGCTGTATGTTACTTCATTACTAAAATATATTTGTATACCTTATGATAAACATTGTGATATAAATCAAATTAACGAGATTGAATATCAAAGCTGCTGCTTCAAGACATATATAAATGAGGCCATAATAGTTGTTTGTAATGTAAGCCATACAACATTCATCAAAAACAGTGAATGAACCATCACTTTATAGTATAAAAACAATACAATAATATGAGACAACACGACTGTTTTGGGAAAGCCCTTCTAAAAATAGAATAGTACTATTCAGAGTATTTGTAATTTCGGGCCGTTTATAAACATGCAAGATGCGATTCCAATAGCTTATTAAAAACAGAGATAATATCGTATTTATATGATGTTATTAATTTACGTTTATTTATAAATTTCTTTATGTCCTACACATATTTAAACAAATATAGCTGAAACAAAGACTACTTCTAACAGCACTGAAATGAAATATTATGAGCACTTGCGGGAGATTGAAACCGGGTCCTCGACGTGAAAGCTGGATGCTCTAACCGCGCCGCTAAAGTCATTTGCACGGATTGCTACTTGTAATTTCGGACATATGTTGAAAACAGTGGGACTCCGGAAGCGGAATAATCGGCTGTTTGGACCAAGTGGAAATCTCTCAACAACAACCTACGAGTTATAAATATTCCAAAAGCGTATCGAGACGCGTTTGAAATCGGGCTGAAAGAATGCGGTGTAATGATTAAACCAGGGTGTGTGGAAATTTTGTTTATGTGTCAACAATGTTATTTTAGTCCGTTTTATTAAATAACATCTTGTTTTTCAAGATTTGAAAAATCTGTGACGTAGTGTCTTTAGTTAACGTACAATTCTAATTAAACTGGATGCAACTTTAAGGCGAGTATACGTAAACACTGTCAAACGCATAACTGTCTTGTATTTGTAATCACAAAATAACTTTCGATTGTAAAGCAAAAACAGTCCAATGCATGTATATTAGGTAACCCGATAGGGTTTGTAGGTTAAACGACACTAATAAACGGAACAAAAGTCAACTACAGTGTTTGTTTATTTATTCGATATGTCGTATTTATTTGATAGTAAAACACAGTGATTAGTATGTTCAATAATGCGGCTATGCGACAGTTTTTCGGAATATTACCATCGACAAATGCACAATCTGTGTGTGCAAGTACAGAAGTACCATTTATATCTCATAACCGATACTACAGAGGGAGAAAATTGGAAGCTAGGGATTAGAAGTACTAGTCAGCTATGCGTTGTACTCTTTGTTAACAGCAATTGTGTCAGGATCTGTTATCCGCAAACTTTGCACAAAAAACATATACTCGGCAAATGGTAAAATATGCATCATCATATGAGTATTGCTATGACTTAAATAAAACACTGTATGTGCAATATTCCAGGCGAACTAGAACGTGTGTATTGAACTAACATAGCATCTTTGCTCAAACTATAAACTGATTATTTGAAGCGAATAGGATCTGACTCTCGTTGTCATATCATACCATAATTTATTAAACGAGTTGAGGAATTTTGTTAGTAAATGAGCCTTTTAGTTTAATAACATATGGTATGAAATGACAACGAGCGTCAGATCTTTTTTATAACAAGCTTTTGAAAGAAACAAAAAGTCTACTTTTGTCAAAATATGTTGATGAATCCTAAACGCTGTGTACTGTCGTGACGTCATTTCATGATGACGACGTCATTTCATCAAAACAACGTCATGCGATTGGTCATTCACAGGTTATTTAGCCAATTAAAACATTGAACATTTTATTTTACACGTGTTTAAGATAAACATATTCGTTATAGGTGTATTACACGGAAAACAAGGTATAGTATGTGATAAAATAGCTTTATGGAATTGAAACATTATACTTGTATACAATATTATTTTATTTTTAAATTAACTGTGGCAGAAATAAGTGCAATTATTAACGTCGGTAAATGAGAACGTGTTATTGTAACTAACGCTATTTTTTAAACAATCGTAATGAAAACATGTACTTGTGGCGCAAGGAATCAAGAGTTTTGAAACTGTGGTTATATTGGCACACATGCAAGTACTGAGGACTGTGAAAGTGTTTATTACTCATACAAAATGATGAACACAAAACCACTGACACGGTGAGATAATGGCTTTCTATTCAGTGAACAATGAACATTCGTTTACAGCACTTACAATTTGCATGCATTTAGCAAAGTTTTATGCCGTCTTTTCCATTGTGATTGTGTGAAATATATTCGTAGTTTAGCATTTTTATTAAGTACAGTCTTAAATCGATGTGAACTTTTAGATGTTGGCTAGTAAAAGTGACCTGCTAAAGTAACCATGTTTTAATTTTTATTCATCAGAAATAAAAAGTAACCATGTTTTAATTTTTATTCATCAGAAATAAACCGTTATTTATAAACCGAACACACTATTGCAAACATCATTCGATTTTTACATGAATGAAATATAAAACTTCTTGGTTCTATCCTCAACCCGTTTTCTGCGCCGTACGGTCGCACTCTTCGTTGTTGTTGTAGTGACGTCATTCAGAATTTCAAAATAATTATTGAGAAACCTTCGTTGATTAAAACACAACTAACACATGCATGTTCAGAAGACAATGCAGAATTTCGAAAGTATGCGTAACTGTAGATAGATAAATCTGATAAAGAATCGCTTAATTCATATCTATCGCAAAAAGAATGCTGGGGTAAGGGGAAAAATACAATAATGCATTAGCTTGCGTACCCACTCTCTCCTCTTCAACTTAATCCTGCATTGTCTTCGAAGCATGACCAGCATATCCGGGTACAGACCGTGATTATTGACGTCGGTTTTGAGGCTATCTTGTTCACGTTGTGAAATGTGTTTGTTTCTATAGGCAAATAAGCAACTGTTATGTCAATATGCTTAAGCCTCTACTTTGCCTTAAATAAAGGGAAGTAAATAAGTCGGATTGTCATAAATAGCTGTACCATACGTTAACATATAAACACCCATTGTTACACAATATTGAAATACATAGCAGGATATCATTCTGTGTTTGACAGCACAAACTTATTATGAGCAATAACACAACGAACATGCTCCTGTAAACAAAAACACGCAACAACTTCAAAATATTTAAAGTTAACCATATAAATTGACAATGACATCCACCTCATTTCGTTTTTTTTGTTGTGTTTACTATTTAAACGAACAGAATGCTGCAAACAAAAACCAGCCAACAACTACCTGTTATACAACGCAACGTATATAAATTGACGATGACATACACTCTATTATACTGTACATTGATTTGCTTTTACACGGAGTGAAAACAAGATATTTGATATTTATTAGCAATGCAGCTAAACAAACAGAAAAACGAAGTATTTGGAAATAGAGAAGTCATACAGTTCGTCAACCTGAGGTAGATCCGCTAAGCATGTGTCATGTTATGATTCATGGAAAGATCAAGCAACATATGACATAATAGTAGTGTATAATATCACGTACAACGCCATATATGTTTGCAAATATTGAATGATACATGAATAGACAATGTTTAAACTCCTTAATTAGAATCTTTAAAATAATCAAAACCCTTGATTTATCAGTAAATGTCACAGAACTGATCCCGCTCCCCCATGCTCTTTTTAGTAGCACCCTGCTCCTTTTTTATCTTAGATCTTCCCCGTAATGCGACCATAGTAGCAATGCTAGCAACATGTGTATAATGATTTATCAATCATAAGGAATGCAAATGAGCAGCCAGGTCAGGAAGACTTATAAATACAGCGAGTAATATAATACTTGCTGAATTTACGTCATTCAACAAGTGTGCTCAGAGTTTACGACAATATTAAAATATTTAAATTACATCGATTTATTGTAATTTGACAATAATTAATATTATTGGACTCACGTTTTATAATATAACTAATGCCCAAATCATTAACTCCAGATTTTGTATTACAATAATTGATATGAGAAATAAACAAAACGTAAATAAATACATTTCATGTTAAGTTGAAGTATTTTATTTTTATGAAGTCTATACACATGCATTCTTTGTTCAACTAACGTTTCTTGAATATCGTAAGGTGATGTTCACATCTTCGTGAAAGGGAAGTTATACTCGCCATTGCATCATCATCATCATCATCATCATCATCATCATCATCATAATTAATATTATTGGACACACGTTTTATAATATAACTAATGCCCAAATCATTAACTCCAGATTTTGTATTACAATAATTGATATGAGAAATAAAAATAACGTAAATAAATACATTTCATGTTAAGTTGAAGTATTTTATTTTTATTAAGTCTATACACTTGCATTCTTTGTTCAACTAACGTTACTTGAATATCGTAAGGTGATGTTCACATCATCGTGAAAGGGAAGTTATACTCGCCATTGCATCATCATCATCATCATCATCATCATCATCAAATTCATCATCATCATCAAAAACATAATCATCATTATCATCATCATCATCATCACCATCCCCATCATTTTCAGCATCATCATCAGCATCATCACCACATCATCATTATCATCATCATCATCATCACCACCATCATCATCATCATCATCATCACATCCTCCTCCTCGCTCTCATCATCATCATCATCATCATCATCATCGGCACCCTACCATCACCAGCGTCAATACCGTTATCATCATTGTCGTAATAATTATCATTATCATTATCATTATCATTATCGTTATCGTTATCATTATCATTATCATTATCATTATCAAAATCAACAACATCATCATCATCGTCGTAATCATTATCTTAAACATCATAATCATCATAATCATCATAATCATCACAATCATCATAATCATCCTTTTCATCCTCCTACTCCTCTTCATCATCATTATCATATTAACATTCTTGAAGGTAAAGAAACAAAACATTATGTTTTAATATTTTAGTGGTTGGTTTACTTAAGTGTAAAGAATACATACACGACGTTATCTTAGCTGTACGTCTTTTAAAAGCACTGTCACATTCACACAATATGTACATGTACCAATTGTTAATTCATTTTTCATAACAGACGTCCACGTGTTTCAAGTATTTCATACATTTAGCAGAACGTAGCATAGGTCTGTAAATGCCATTATTTGTTTATTTTCTTGTTTACAGAAATGATACAACTTTCCCAACGCACGTCTCTATACAAAAAGCACTTTGCATGATTATTTAAAATAATATGATTTTTTATGAAAACAATGAAGTTTTATTATTTATGAAAATTATCAGTGCCATGATGCGAAATATACATCACGTTGTCACATCTTTCTGGTCTTTGTGGTATCACTACTCTGTAATTTTTTCGGAAACATACTCGTATCTGTGTTCTTAACATCACACGTTCGATCGTTCTTCAGCGCTCATTCAGCAACATGTTGATTATTATGTTCACTGATACAAATAAAATAAATGCGTTTCGAGGGTGTCGTTTTCGCGCTGTTAATTGCAGAAAAGCAACCAAACGTGGGTTTTCGTTCTAAAGAAAAAGTCAGCACGTGCATGGCTAGTATGATACGTGTACTAATTCGTTGGTTTCCAAAAAGGGAGGTAATACGTCAGGCTCAAATACATGTCCGCACTCATACTTTTTATGTTTTAATCTAAAACAAATCCCAATTCTTCCCGGTTCAGTTAAATGACACTTGCGTTTAAATTGTCCGTTACACGAGAAAAGGACAAACATGTGTGCCCTAGACAAGCAAGATGCGTAATAAAACACTGAGTGGTGGTTTAAATGATATAAAATCGTCATGTTTAATGCATTTGAAAAGATATAAACAGCTATATTTACGACCTGTTCACCCATATTAATGTCCTCATTTGAAAGTCTTAAACGCAATTTAGTTTGGAGCATTTTCAGCAAATAGGCTGAACGTGTAACTACCAAGTTTTGGTTGGGACTGTGCCAAAACAGGACTAAACTTACATTGCGTTACCATTATCATTATTATTAATGCTATTATTGTTATTGCTATTAATATGTCTAATAATAATAATCATAATAATAATAAAATTAATATGTATCATTCAATTTACCATTGTGTAGTTTTATTAATACATTTTGCATGCAGGTACTCGTATTGTTTTCATATAACGCGTGTGTTTGCTATATCACTGTTGAATCATTATATAGGAACACCAACGATTAAATTTCACCGGAAATCGCCGTGCAAAACGCTATTCATAATCATTGAAACATAATAAACGTTGTGAATGAGCCAACAGTAACACAAAACGTTTCTTTTCAAATATTAGGAAACAAATGTAGAGTTATGACTAAGTGTGCGTTTGATTGAGAACAGAAAGACACACATAAATAAGGTGAATTGTGGAAGTTTACTTACCAACAATGTTATACATTGTTTATTATGATGGATTGGTTGATTGTATATTACCTGTTTATGTTTGGTGTATTTTTATGGAATGCTAGGATCAACTACATTGTGTACACTGTCAATTAATTACACGTTTACACTCGTTCTGCCAGTGACATTCAGACGCCATATCCCGATAAATGTTTGGAAAATAGCGGTGAGGTAATTTTGTACAGTAATGATGTGTGCTTAGGATGAAATGAAAATACGTATCACTGCTCAACGTTTAGCAAGAGGAAACTCGTGAATCAGGGTTCATGGGATAAATGTGATTGTTTTTGTCGTGTAAATATCTGCTGCACCACACGTAAACACAAATTCAAGTACGCTCGACTAGTCATTTTATCAGAGACATTTTTTTGTCAAACACGTTCACATAGTATGTGCATATTTACGTGATATTAAAAATCAACATACGTATTAACCCATTCGTTTGCATGTATATAAACGCGGTTTCTATAGCCCGTGTACATGCATGTGAGAATCGTCAGAAGCATGGACGAATATATGCAGATACATAGGGGTAAATCAAAGCATACTAGTCCTTAGCAGCAACGTTTACAGACCAAACGCTTCACTAAATAAATGTAAATCGACTATAATTATCGATTATAAATTACTTGTATACACACAATATCGTAAACATTGGGAATTCCCTAAATTATTTCCAAAATGACGTTCATAAACGGGAAACATAAATATGTTAATTTTAGAAATGGTGTTTGCTTGATTGTTATGTTATCCTCGGCGAAGATGGCGGGGTACATTAAGTTGCTAATGTTGGTCTCTGGTCGGTATTTCCAAAAGCACTTGTTATAAACGGTTTTTATACACAGATATTTGAGATTTATAAAATTTAATACTAGCAGTGCAGCACTAATTGCGATATTATTAAAATTATAACCATGCTATGTATAGTAAAAGACACAGTGGTAGTATAAATACATACAATACACTTTATTAAGAAGATGACAATTTGACAAAATCACATACGTGGTTCGTAAAACATATGTCATATAGCGAACGCATAGATATCATGGAATTTAATGTAATAACATGGTTAAAGTTAGCGGTATGAGTGTATTATTCGTGTATGTAAATGTAATGCAAGGTGCATAGTTCGAATTAAGCGAGTTCGTTAAGATAAGGTACAGCTCTATTTCACTGTGATATAAGTGTGTAATCACATCCGTTAACTTGCAATTTATCAATTTTACGGTAATCTCGTAATTAAGCTTGAATGTGCGATTTATATCGAAGTGATTGTCCAGTCCCAACAACTAGTTTTACACTTATAGCTTTTATGTGTTGACGCCAATTCACATAGTTTACACACTGCACACCCTTATTCTATCTTATTTTATTGATTGCACGCGCATTATTACTCAATACTAAGTCGTTGCTGTACCAGTTCAATGCATTTGTACACTATTTGTATTGTAAAATACAATTAATCGATCATTTAGACTTAGTACTGTCTAAAACTGTGTCTAAATGGCTATGTTCAACATTTCGAGTTCCCGACGACTTTCAGATTCTGATTGAACAAATCATCAATACAAATACAGTAAATGCCGTAGGACGCATAACCAAATAGCATTACGTTACACTACGTGTACCGTTGTGTTATAAATGATAATCTGTGTTATTATTTTGTGACCATGTATTGTGTGTATAATACGATCTATTTCACATTTAAAGGGAGTTGTTCACAGCATATGTTGTATTTTAAGGTATGCCATTTATTTCCTTAACTTGACTAATTTAAGCATCGGAACTTATAAGCTGAAGTATTATAACGAGAAAAATATATATACGCAAAGACATGAAAACTAGTTGCTCCCGCCGGGGTTCGAAACTCATTGCTCTGGATCAAACGGCCAACACCTTAACCACCTGGCAATTCCGACTTTTATATATGTGACTGCAGTTTTGACTTTATGTAAGCGATCCACGTATTGTCAGCAAGTTTAACGACAACAACATAAACACTCCAAATTTTTTCATCGTTTAGTGTTACAAAAGCTTTATAATTTTCTCGATATCCACTGATTATTACTCATTAACCAAACGGTATTTATAGTATATCCGTAGTTATTGTTTCTCTCTTTCATATACACCATTATTTTATTGTTAAAATCTGTGACAACAATTTGGAAAATTGTAAATTTGCCAATATATGAACATGTCCCTTTAATACATTTGCTAAATGAGTAGTAATACTTACTATCAATGACTTAAATACATGCTGATATTTCTTTACAGAGTGATTACTGTGCTCCCGCGTTTTACACATACGTGTCAATGCGACTTTCCACTGCACTTGAAGATGCAGTCAGTCTGAGGGGACTACGACACCTGGACTTCAATCTGACATCGACCTGCTATTTTGTTCTTCAAGAGTACATGTAATGACTGAATGGGCAGCAGCATGGAGACCAGGAGTGTTGAACTTAATGATGCTGAAGGATGGAGATCTTCCTCCATAGCAATATCTTCTTCGATGTATCAGACCAGATTCAACAGAACCTGCAACACCTGAAAGCTTTTAGTATATATGCAATAGAACATACAACGGTACAAGTCAATAGCAACACACTATTACTAAGCCCAAAGATGTCGATGGAAGAAAGTAAACAGTTCTTTTATCAGACTTTCTGGTAGATCACATATTGCCGGTCCGTCAGCTAGTTCGTCAGATAGGTATGATTATGTAACGAGTTGATGCCTGAAGTCAAACAGTGGAAAGACAGAAATCGGCCGGGCCAATGGCCCCCAAAGAAATTGCTCGCAGCCTCTCGAAAGTGTCCGTGCTTCCTTGTACCAGCAAGTCATCGGTTCAGCGACACAATAGATGTTGAATGGCGACTGTCTCCAAACCTCATCGAGAGAATGCTCATGTTCAGATTAAATATTACACAACTTAAATGTTATGTACTGCTAAAATGATCAAGAAGGCCTTACTGCATTGTGTAGTAGAAGACGGATTCACGAGCTTTCATTGTAAAACCGAATTACTTTATACTATAGAAAGAACATGTGCATCTATGGCAAGAACATAACTTAGCTTTCCTAGTTGAACTGTGTTTGCATACACTATTTTGTTGGCTTAAAACAGGTGTGTGTCCACATTATATAATAAAAGGTGCAAATGTGTTTGACGGAAACTTGGTCGTGTCCAGTGTCAACAGTTATACAGGTTCATTTCTTCTCTCATTGAAAACCATCTTTAGGGATTGTCACATAAATATCGACAATATCGGTGTTAAAATGATGTCACAGAATATTGGCCTTCTTCGAAATGAGTACGATATAACGCGTTACGTTGTAAATTTAAGTATTCGTAGAAAACTTGAGTTTGACAGGCTTAGTATGCTTCACATTGTTATCTCTTTACTTCTACCTTACAACAACCAAAATGTGAACGTGAACGCTTTGCGAGATTTACAAATGTTACACAGCCAATGCGCAAACTATTGCACACATGTTACTGTTTTAAAAATGAATATAGCTGAACAAATTGCTATATCATTATTGTCTTTCCACGGGTCTATACACGCATCGACGTGTATGAGATATAATATTTCTGTCAATTTTCGTCTCCTAGTATGGTTTAAATATTCCTTGAAAACTGAAGAAACCTCAACCCGACTGAAATTGACTTCCATATTGCTTTGCTCTGGGTATCTTCATTCGCCAGTCTTATCTTTAAACGATGTGGAAAAAGGTTGAACAAACGTACTGTTAAGCCGTTGTATTCGTGTGAAGCAGCCACAGATTAAATCGAGCCTGAATGTGCATTTGCTTTCTACTCCAGTAGAAAACAATCGTTCAATGAACGTAATATTGCATTGTGTGTTCATTTTCTGAGGCACAAAGCATACTGCGTACCTCCTGCATTATTATATGATATGAACAAAACTGGGATTGTATCAGAAATTAGTGAGAGGTTATTTGTTCAATATGATTGGACGAGATATGTCAGTGTGGATGCTCGTGTGTATTTGCACTATCTGCAGTACCTCACACACGGGGGACTTGGTGACAGATCACACCAATGGAATGCTCTTCAGGCATTAGCAAATTACATAATCCACCATCGTGAAGACTTATCCCACGAGGAGACTGCATTAAACCAGTTTGGTCATTGTTGCGAAATGGAAGGCAGTTTGAATGACGCAGTTAGGGTGTATTTGATATTTCTGAAGCTCAAACAACGAAATAACGCGGCCAACTGGCATATTAAGAGGCTACTAGGAAACTGATACCTGATAAATCGACAAATGTGAGTTACACTGGAATGCATGTATATACAAAACTGATATGTGAATATACTTAGCGATGCCTGCGAGCATGCTATTAAAATACAATTATAGTGTTAATTAAATTGTATGTAGGTTTTGTAAAGATTAAAGTTTGCATCGTACACAAGATACGTTAAACATCCTACCCAATATTTTATCTACGAAAGTTATTATTATATTCAAGATTGTTTTAAAGACATTGAAAGTTAACTTGCCTTATTCTGTATTCCATTTGTTTTGTAAAGCCTTTACTGTCGTTTTATCATACTATATTTGAAGCGTATTTGAATGTATTTACATATTTTTGTTAAGTAGACTACTGTTACATAGTGGATTTTTACGGATGTAAATGTATCCTTAGGCCTTGATATTATTTATTTGATTATTATGTGTAATAAGTCGTATATATCTATTTGGATCATACAGATACAAATATATCGCTTCTTAAAGTACTAAAATATATGTTACTTTAATGACTTTTATCGATTTGAACCCGTTCAAAACGAGATGAGATAAATGTCAAAAAATCAAGCTTCCTAGAATGTGTTGTTATGCTTTAACAATATCATTATGGTTGTTTCAAGGTTATTTAAGAAATTATATGTTTCTATTATAGTAGATTATAGTATAGTCGAATAACTCACTGTAATGAGTATAGATGCGTAGGAAAAATGTAGAGTATTGCATATTATGACTAGAATTCAATGGGAAAAATAATATACTGTCATAAGTACATACACATTACATCAAAAGCAAGTAATAAATATATCCATTGTTTAAATTGATTTAATGATTGGCTTCCAAAACTTTAAATTGTTCGGTTGGACATTAACATTCGATTGACTAAAGATATTGCATTGTATCATTATCAGTTTGCCACTTAACAACTCTAGCCTAATTAGACACCAGTAGTGTTTATTTATTTTAGACTAAAGATAGGTCAGCTGTTGTTTTTGTTAAACTTATTATTAAATTAATCGGCTGAGTTTAAATAGCACGAAATAATCAAAACGTACATAACAATAATTACATGTATGCAATTGAACACAATTCAAAAAGAACAAATTATACTTTTTGTGACAGGCACCTGTAATAAAATGTAATAGAAGCAATCGAAATGCCTATAAAATATTAATTAGTACTATAAGACTGCGAGTCTAAATGTCTTATACTTTACTTAATTCGACATTCCACCTGGTAAATCCAATGAAATATTTACAGCCTTCTAAAGTGCTGCGCCAATAATAAGCCATGTTCTATATGCAAGCTCATTAACAATGTCAGAAACAATTATATTACTAATAATATTCGTTTCAGCTTTTTGATATTTTGCAACAGGCGTTGCACGTAAGGCTTTCCAGTAATGTGATATCGACTAGAAATGGATCAACATTGTTTAATTCTTTTACATTTCTGACCACACCACTTGGCACTTTGGAAAATTAACATAACATAAATTGAATAAAATTATTAACCCATATGTGTGCGTATCTATTTCAGCATATTGCATTATTGACTTAACGGTTATTGGAAAATGAACAACAACATAGGGCGGAGAAATGTTTATGGAATCAAAACAAAACTAAAAAATGTACCCTGTTCGCAGATGTACATGTCTTTCTGAAAAGTCATCCAGGAGAACTGAATGAACAGTGCCATTGCATAACGAAATGCTTATATTCTGTGCATGATATGGTCAAAACAACTTAGCTCATACTTGACGTATTTGTTGGTATCTTTATACCTGCGTACTAAGTTATTGCGTGTGCGTGTGTGAGCTATTTTTTTTTAACATGTACATGTTGGGTGACATGATGGCTTATGAATCAAACATTGTTTTATTATTGAAATTTGAATATGTTGTATACGAACTGGCCACCATTAGAATGCGTCTTTGTCATGTTACAAATAACTTATGACACATGATGCTTATTTGAAGTTACGTCACCGTTTTTATATATAGCACTTTGCTGATAGGTTGCCATTAAGACACCATTCAAGCGTGAATTTTAATACATCCGAGCGATACCATTGTTCACTAGCACTCTCTGGGCCGGTGGCTATTTGTTTCATACCCAACAAACTGCAAGCGAATTTGAAATTATGATTTTCATATTAATGATATTTAACCCTAGAATTATGTCATAACACGACAGAAATATAGTTTTATGTAAACCAATTATTAGTGTTAATATAAAAATTATCGAATATGTAATGAATTGAGGAACGTTTAAAAGTTGTTGTTAATGACAAAGGTAGGACCACTTTATTACCTTCTATGGCTTACTCTGTTTAAACTAGTAATTGATGTAAACCAGTAAAGAAAGAACATCATTATCCTTTCTTAATTTACCCAATTTACTTTCGATTTAAGATCAGAACATGAGTTATATTATTATATATTTATTTAACTGACTACTATTTGTATACATAAGCTTTGATAACACATTTGAAAATGCATATTATATGTCAGTGTCGTTTTATTTTGCTATTTTAACCAATTCAACGTGATTGTCATTTTATGGTACATGTATAACTTAAGATATAGCTTTTTAAACCAACGATATTTACTTTCATCTTATATTGCCAATACATACAAGTGCATATGGGATGAAGATAGTTTTAACACTCATCTTTGTTTTAAGGCGTTAGTCTAACATATAAGAAGGTACTGTAAAGTCAAATCATTTGTAAATTTAAATATATAATCTACATTTATATTCAAATGCCTGTTTAACGCTTATATTGTCAACTTATATATATAATGTAAATACCTAATATCTGTTATTGTGTATCGCCAATATAATATAGCAATGCTATGTAAACTATCGATGAATGTGATCTCAATGCAATATGATATGGTCTGTTTAAATAAGAGAGATATGATCCTAAATATGTAAGTTAATTTATTAAGAACAATTTGAACTATCATATACCAGTAAATCTTTATGCAAAACTATGACTGATATTACTCCTCTTTAGGTGTACACGTATTTAGGCGATTTTAATTGTGGTATGGAATAACCTTGACAAAATATTGTGTCCGAATGCCTAAATGTGAGAGAACAGTGTCATGCAATACATCAGTTCGTTGTCATCTTGAGGAAAATCTAAACACACATATGCATTTTAGCTGTATTCAGTTATAAGTATTGGTAAGGCTCGTTGTACATAGTTATATCATAAGAAGAACGTACATGTACTATTTGGTATAAGTACTATATTTGTAAAATTTATTTCTGTAAATAGAAAGACGATTAATACATCGTTTTCCTTCCATATAGATGTTCACATATGTGCTGATCTGACGATGACATGATTAAAAATGGGTGTCACCAAATTAGCTTTTGTGGAACATGCCCGTAAATGACCCATCAGTAAAGCATTTAAGAAAATATTTAGTATGTTCGTATTTGTTCAAACAGTAGAAATGCTCATTGTTTGCATTTAAATTGGTTGTAATGTCTCATTGAAAGAAATATATGTTGCATGGTGAACAAATAAATATATTATTTGCCAAAATTGTTTGTTATTATCAAAGTTGTCACAATACTGATAACAGCTGGATGTTCTACAGGGACGGGTACACAATTTATGCATCGCATGGGCATACTATTTTTTGAAAAACGCATTTATCAATATACAACATTCGCGTAATACATACGTACCCAAATATTAAATCCTTTGCACACTGTGCAAATTGTGCAAATGTAGTCGGCCTATATTATTTTTTTCAAACACAAATATCAGGACAAACATATTTTTGAGCGAGTGTTAGAAAATGTGTATTTTCTTTGTGTGCTTGCTATTATTAGATTCATCTACAGTGACATGCTCATATACGTGATATACCTTATATCAAGAGCGCTTTAGGTCTCTTTGCACGTGTCTCTAACCGCCTCTGATGTATTACAAATGTATATACAACTGTACTGCCTGTCAAGTTCTTTCAGTAAGCAACAAGGTGTTGCAATCACAGTTATTGCCAATAAGCTATGTCTCATCATTTAAATTGATACCGTGGCAAGTTAGCTATTTGACTTATTGAACTAGCAATAGGTGGATAAACACAATCACTAATCATAGTAAGTCTAAGTGTTTTTTTGTTTTGCGTCTTATTATAGTTGCATTTATATCATTAAATACAGTTTCAATCCTTGATACGTCTTTATAACATAAATCGCAATACATAACAAATGTAGATTTAATGTCCCAACATTAAATATTGATTATAATACTTTACACATTGTGCACTATACTTGAATAAATATTGTTACAGATACATGCATGTAGTGAAGCATCTGTGATATTCTCAGGAATTATTAAATGCGTCGTAACTTTTTAACACTCATAAATTATAACACATATTTAAACGGGCTCTTTGGAGAGTGCTATATGTTGTAGAGTGATTACTGTGGACCCGGATTTTACACCAAATTGTCCCTTCGACTCTCCTCTGCCCTGGAAGATGCCGGGATGACTTTTGAAATCGTGATGGCAAGACGGAAATCGTTGCTGTTTCGAGAGGCTTGCACGACGATGACGACGAAAATGAAACAACATCCAAAGAAATATTTCCATTTTGGGTGCCAGTTCGAAGGGACTGCAACGAGAGGTCTTCAGTCGGATATTGACATACTATTTTGTCATTCGCATATACATGTAATGTGGAAATAAGTTGCATGGAGACCAGGAATGATCAACTTCATGGTGCTAAAGGATCGAGATCTTCCTCCACAGCAGTACCTCCTGATGTGGAAATGGGCTGGATGGAGACCATGAATGATAAACTTGATGATGCTTAAGGATCGAGGTCTTCCTCCACAGCAGTACCTCCTGATGAGGAAATGGGCTAGATGGAGACCAGGAATGATAAACTTGATGATGCTAAAGGATCATGTAAATGTCGGACATCCGCTCAGGGACACAAAACATCTTGAATTTATATGGAGGCTGTCTCCAAATCATATAGAAAGGAAACTCATGTTTAGTTTAAATCTTACACAACTTAAATGTTATGTATTATTAAAAACTATCAAGAAAGATATATTACATAGAATAGTAGAAAACGGAATAACGAGCTTTCATTGTAAAATCGTATTATTGTATACCATGGAAAGAACACATGCACATTTGTGTCAAGACCATAACTTGGCATTCCTAGTTTTACTCCGTTTACATACACTGCGACGATGGCTTAAATCAGGTATATGTCCGCATTTTATCAAAGAAGGTGTCAATTTCTTTGACGGCAAACTGTCTCGTATCCAGTGTTTCAAATTACACACATATGTTGTGTCACTTACTATAAACCATCTTCAGGGATTATGCAAAATACACAGTGATGATATCGGCTTAAAATTGTTGCCACGCGTCACTGGTCTCATTCAAAATTAAGTAGGGTTTACACATGGCATCGTACATTTGAGCGTTCGTGCTAAACTAGAATTTAAAAAACTTCCGGCTATGCATGAGGATGTCGGCGGACATTTTTTGAAAACATATATTGCCAATCAATTATGTAGAATGCCTTTACAAGCGGCAATTTGCATTCGAATCGTACTTCTATTAACCAACTTCTTCTGGGTGTTTCAAACAGTCACTGTCAATTGACAAAGCCTCTAACCGATTAAAATTGGCCTCCGTGCTGGTTTGCAATCAGCTCTCGTCCTTCTGTTGAATGTGGAAAGGCGGTTTAAACAGCATCCTGTTAAATCAGTGTGTTCATGTGGAAATTCTTGTCTTAAAGACACATTTGTTCATAAATCTGCACTGTATTCGAATCGAGACGATACCCCGCATGAAAATAATAATGCACTTTGTGTTCGATTTTTAATGCATGAAGCATACAGCGTTCCTCTAGCATTGTTGTATGAAATGAACGTAACAGGAATTGCAGCGGAACTTACGGTGCGATATAATGAGTGGGTGAAATATGCCGTTGTAGATCCACGAGTGTTTCTCTACTACCTGCTGTATCTTACGTACGGAGAACTTAGTGACCGAACCAAAGAAGTGGGTGCTTAACTTGAATTATTAGAGTACATCGTCTATGACATGGAATATGTGTACCATTTACATCATGCAGTAAACCTTATGGGTCACGGTCTGGAGATGAATGGTAACTTGGGTGACGCCGCCAAACAGTATTTGATGTCTCGGCAACACAAACCATGAAATAACGTGGCTAACTTGCACATTAGGGGACTACAAATAAACAATATCTATCGTCTATCGTCGGCACATTCATATTTGAAAGCATAAGGCTTCACTGAATCTTAAAACAAAATTATGAATATGAATTACGCACATTGCGTTACACGTGTGTACTTCATAAACTGTGTTTTAAATTAAATGCAAACGCAAATATGGCATACAATAATAACAAGATATGCACGTGCTAAACTGTGTTTATTTTCTTCAAACTATTTTGTGTATCATATGCATGAACACTATGATGCAAACACGTACTATACACGTCGTTTATACATTAATATGTAGAATATATAATTATTGCCTTACTGCAATAGTAGTTAGTTATGCGGAATTATTAAATACGTTTCCTTTGTTTTAATTGCATTGGTATATATCTGGTTAATACATTCATTTCACTTTCGGGTGAGAACAAGAACGTGTGCATTTTGTAAGCATAATCTTTGAAACAAATATCATATACATGTATTTTCTATAAGTTCCACTGTTTTGTTATGTTATTCATTATATGTCTGTAAAATTATATTGTGTTCCGTCACAGTGTACACAGTTCTTGTCTTATGAGTTTTTTGTTCCCGTTGTGTTTGTATTGTGAACTGATCATAAATGGAATGAAGAATGGTTTACGCATATGTAAAAACGCCAAATAATTAAGCGTTGTATATAATATTGAAAAAAACATATTTCTATTTATTTCAGAATTTTAATTGTAATATAAACTGAATTTCAGATATTGTAATTTCTGAGTGATGGAGTAGTTTGTCTGGCAGTGTCTGTGTTCCTTTTCTACCGGAAGTTTGCCAATGCGCTAGAAAATCGACCACGTTACTTGCATTTTCGGAACGACTCGGCCCCCTACAATAGTCTCACATTTGATCGAACTCCTCGCATCGGTTACCTCCCCTATCGATTGACGGTAACCACTGCCATCAGAAGTAAAATCCTTCCAGATCTGGAAGGATTACGTGTTTGTTATGTTTACTTATTTAATGCAACTCAGTGCAATTTTCTGCATAATTGAATTTTTTATATATCGTTTGCAGTCAGTAATGAAAACAGAAAACGAAAATGACTAATTAAAACCATAAATCATATCTAGAAGATTTAAATCGATCATCATCACGTGGTTTGTTATGACGGCATGGAATTGATTAGAGCTATGCTCGGAACCAGTCAAATCTCTGTGCGGAGGTTGACATTTGATAGGAAGATATAGCACACATTTAAATGGACATGCTTTTTGTGTTACTTTGCTAACTTGGTGTAGACCAAATACAGCATTTTGCTTCCAACACAGTCATTTAGCAAACAATTACATATGCATTTATGAATAAATGAATAATACCTACATCATTAATCGTGTATATCGCTACGATGCTTTTGTTTGCTTCCTTACGGCAAACATTCGTAACTTTTTTTGGTAAACAACAATGCCAATAGCCCGAATACCAGCCGAATAAATATAAATGAACATGAATATCTTTATCTCAGTAAACACAGAATGCCGTTTCATTTTAACATGCATTGACTTACGTTTTAAGAAGCTTAAGATGTCTATTGTAGGATGTTACTGTTCGTTGCATTTTTTCTCACGCCAATAGAATGTATAATAAATCATCGGTCGAGATAAGAGCCGACAAGAAAGATTTCGATTTTTTTGTAACGCTGCTCATTCACTTTACGCGTAACGCACACACTATGTAGAATTGCATTCAACCTTTAGTTTGCCCGTTTAATCAAGTCATAATTGTGTTGTGATGAAAAAAGCATTTAATCGTCGTCAAGCTTCCACGTTATCGTAATGTTGTGATCATAGAATGAACCGCAGTCAATCGCGTAGCTTCAATGTCGCCGTTATCACAATTGTGTTGAGATGATAAAGTCACACGTATCCTAGCACATATAGACAATGTCGCCGTTATCACAATTGTGTTGTGATGATAAAGTCAAACGTATCCTAGCACATATAGACAATGTCGTCGTACCGTTTTGTCTTCAAATGGAAGTGCGTAGGGGTTATATGTTATTGTTCAAGGAATACAGTTATCAAACATGTACACCTGTTCCTTACTTATAATTTCATCATGCCTATCAGTCATGTAATACTGATTATAAGTGATGATCTGTAGTTCGATCGAGCTCTGCAGTTAGCAACTTAAATATAGAATCGTAAATTGCACGCGGTAATTTTATATTATGTCCACACGGTTATGATAAATTACATGGCGAGATGTTTACTTTAACCAACTTATCAACGAGCCGACGATGGTCTTAAACAACCTTTGAAGAGGGCTTGTGCGTTTCATACCTCCCCTAATAAATCCATGGGTCTAATAATTACACAATATGAATTTGTGTTCCTCATTCAATATATTGTGTGGCTACAATTTACACCAAACCAGTCGGGAATGTGTCAAATAACCAAGGATGGTAAGTCGGATATATATGCATGTAAATGCGGTTAAGATTTTATACGATGGTTAAATAATGTAAAATTTGAAAATTATGACAAAACGACGTATACAAGTCTATACATTGAATCAATTTATTAAAATTGACTACACGCACATCACTGCGCGCATTACTGTCTACTAGTATTTTTGTTACAAATCACCTTATGACTATTTTCTGTTAGAGTGTTTTCAGTCTATACTGCTATAAGATACTATTGGTTTTACATTTGATTCTGTAAATGTATATAAGGCACAGGTATTGGCCTTTTATCATATGCAGTAATGCATATATCACATAAACTGAACCCAATGGGCATCACTGTATTGTGACAAGGCATATGTTAGTCGTGTATTTTATATTTTGTATTAGGACACATCAGGCAGTTCAAAAATCAGGAAAATCAGAAAACAGTATAAACATATATAATCATAAGGGGGTTGAAATTATATTCCTTTATCCCGCAAAAGACATGGATTTCTGGAGAGGTATGGGGTTAAGGTATGTGTAGATAAGGAGGAAACTCGCATTCCACTTGGGGGTCAAGACGATCCAGCTTTATGCTGCACAAGACGTACTTAGTTGTATTGTCTGAGTAAAATGACGACTGAGTTAAGAATATGTGAAGAGATGTGTATGGTATCACTTTGGCGTGACACCTCGGTCAGGGTAACGATAATTTCTAGAGAGCAAAACATTGGAGTAATTGTGTTGATATTCGTCATACCATAATGGAACAAAAAACCGGATGTTTCTGATAAAACTGCTTTGTCATGGGACTGAAAGAGTAGTACAATTATTAGCTTTGGTTGCATAAGCAGGGTTCTACCTTAACGCATGCCCGTCGGTCCGTGGCCTGTGATTTTTTGCTCGGGCCGGTTGTCTTCGAAGGACGACCGGTCCAGTGACCAGTATTTTTTTGGACTGGTTTCAACTGTGTATTTCGTGAATTCTCATTTGTGATTAAGAATACAGAGAACCGGCAGAGATGATATTGTTTATTAGCATTTTACCACAAGCTCTTGTGTATAGTTTATAATAGTTTGTATTCACATTATAACGTTTATTGCTAGCATGTGGGGTTAATTAATTTTGTTCACATGTTTCTTTGTTTAAAAAAAGTAGAAATTCCGAAGTTTGGCTAAATTCTTACATGGGTATCGTTAATAATTCTCCTGGCTCAATAATATTTAACACCGTATTCTCTGTTCGACGCAGCAATAATTTATGATTGTTGTTTTTACAACTTTCAGTTTTAAATTGTATCATAATTGAAAACAATCGAAGTAAACAATAATCATGTCTGGGTTTCCGCATTTTGGGAATGATTACAAAACGTTTAGAACCGGAGAGCCCTATCAATAAATAATTAAGTTTAATTGTTCTCATGGTATTTTGATTGTTGAGCATACGAAAACGCATGGATGTCAAAGGTATGTCACGTTAAAGAAGTTGATATTTCATCTTTATTTAAGCAAACATGTTCAAACAACATTGTGAGTGAAAATATGTTAAATTATATAATAGACGATACAATTATAGATCTTCGTGTGTACTCAATATAATATTCTATATCAATTCTGAGTCATTTCGTTGTTTAAACTATTGTATGCAGTTCGATGTATTTTGATTATCGGGACCAGTTCATACGGCGTCTGACCAGTAGGCTTTGAAGGCAGCCGGTCCTGTGGGCCACCACTTCCCAAAAGTGAAGGTCAAACCCTGATAATTTTTTTTTTTTTTAAATATAGTGAACTGATATTATTAGTTACATGGCGTATTACTGACCACGTACGGTGTGGTACATGGTCAGTAAATTACTTTTGGGCAAGAGCGTAGCTCGATCCCTATATAAATGTACTACCCTGCATCACATTGTGCGGGTTAGTAATAAGCCATGACACGAATTTATCTTACCGAGTAGCATTATTTTTCCCGTTAACGAAATTACACCCTTAAACTTAGCTATATCGTAATTGATGACGTCATATTGTTCATTTTCGTGACGTCATTTTATTAGTTTTTTGAAATAATGATTTAACTGACTGGATATTGACTCTTTCTGACATAGTATGGAATATTACACGGTCAGCATGAGACCCGGATACACCAAAGAAAAGCGAGTATTCTGAAGGAGGTAATATAATTGAGAATATTGTGTTCGCAATTTAAAGTAGTGTCTAGCTTTAAATGATATTCAGTTATATATACATAATTACATGAATTTGGTTTATGTCTGCTCCCTGATATGAATCACAGGTTTTTTCAATTCGATAAAGGCAGTCCAATAATCGATTACCTGTCCGGGGTATACTACGTAATCAATGAAACCGAATGAGCATTGGAAATGACCACAAAAATAAGCCAACATTTATTTTTCAAATACGTGAAATGAGTTAATCACATTTCTGTGTTATATGTAATGATTTCGGAGAGATGAACTATCAGAAATAGTGAATATAGGATGAAAACATAGCAACAATGCTAAGCCTGTTTTATTATGTACAATGAATTCAGTGTGTATTTTATACTTCGTTATCACATAACTTAGAAAAACACACAAACAGACTCGTTATAAGCAACTACAATACCAATATTCAATTTGAATGACAAGTTAACGCACGTATAAAAAATGGCATTAACACATACACGCAAAACCCAAATGCACGTACGTCCTGAACAAACTATTTGTACTTAAACCCAAATTCACGTACGTCCTGAACAATTTGTACTGAAGAGTGCTTAAAATGGAACTTTGATTGCAAACACAATGATACAAAAAGCATGAGTTAGGTTCCATCAGGGTGATATGTGAATCTCCTTGCCGTCCTACAATATTAAATGTCTATTACAATATACGTTCAGGTCTCCTTCTGAAATACTCGTAAATATATTGTATGGACCCTCGCGTAGGAATCATAATATAGACATTTCTTTCTCACATAAAGATTCAATTGTGTTCGGTTTCTAAAATGACCATGTTGAATATTAACGTACTTCGAACACCCGTTGTTTTACCCCAGCTAATAAATCTAGCCATGGTATGTTAGTGATCGATAGTCGATAACAAATGTCTTATCGATAGCATTAGCGAAAATTTATCCATTACTAACGAGTAATGTAGATTCCCCAAACATTTAACATTGACGTTCCTTCTAATTAGGGCCAAATGGTACTTTTAAATAAGGATATGGCGTAAGTTTACAAACAGTAATATTGTTAATAGTGAATATTTATCAACAATGGTAAATACTTGTAACTATTGATAAGTTGTTGTTTCGTGGTTTAATTGTTATATTATAATAATAAAATGCGATACTGTCTGGAGTTCATAATGTATTCTGAATGGGTTTTGTCTAACTAACTGCACGCGAGTTTATTGGGACAAGCATTCAAATTGTTGAATATCATTTAGCCGCTACCAGTTTTAGTATCCACTTGTAAAGAACGAGGAATTTATCCCATGAATCGAAAACAAATATCATTGATGTTTTATTAACAGGATTCAATGCACTCGCTTATGATATATCAATGCACGCGTATATATGTTTGTTTGTAATTAGTGTAACAACATCAATCATTGTACAATAAGAGATATATGCCTTATTGAACATCACCCATGCTAGATTTTTTAGAAAAGGTCCATTTCATGTCTTAAAGACTGTTACAATAGGCGATCACAACTTAATGATAAAAAAACTGATTAAAACAGATTAACACCATTCGACACATCTTGACGAAGCAGCGTTTGGTTTTTGTAGTTTATAATTTACACAAATTTAATTTTAACGTTAAAAAAAAGCCATGTTATGTAATAATAAACAGGTTTAACATCTTTAGGATTTCCTTAAGTTCAATAGAGCGCATGTACTGGCCGGTGTGGTCTCCCTAATGAATGAAAAACAAATAGTGTTAACAGCAGACAATGTAAAATTGTTTAGACATCTGGGTTCTGTAAGCAAAACAAATCAAGGCTTTAACTATGTTCTTCCTTCAGTAACGTAAAACGGCATGCACACTTCTGTGTGATTTTAAAGGATTTAAACAAATCTTTCCTGACATATTTTGTGGTAGAGTACGTACTATTACATTACAGCGTAGTTGATTGCAATTTTACACACACACACACAAAACATGTCCAAACATATGTGGGGACTGTGTTGAATATATACGTATAGATGTGTTCATACCATTTGCTAAACTAAGTTTAAATCGATTGCTACATTTGTAACAGTGATTATGATTATTTTTGCGCTCGCTTTAAGCTCTTGCAAAATTCTAAATTTTGGATCAAATTGTAAAGGATCGGTACGGTCTTGAATTCGATCAATATATATCACACAAGGACGCGTGATACACTTAATTATGCCCACTTAGTTGTTTTGAATTCTATGCTATCAGGTTAATTTGTATTTACACTTACATGTTTTGTGAATAATTCTGGGCCTAGTGTGAGGTTCGTGCATTGACCGTTCCAAGGCGGTGACCCCAGTTTTATTCATGTGTGTTTTGTGTTTGTTTGCATGTGTTTGGTATGTGCTTTTGTGATGTTCTGTGTATTTGTTTGGCAATTGTTCACTTGCTATCAATAAAGGACATCGGGCTGCTAATAAGAGTTCTCTCCTATTGGATTTTCGCTTTGTTTATATGTTAGTATGTTTGTTGCACCTATTTGAATGCTCGTGTTCTTGATACAAACATGACATGAATCGAGTCCATGCCAATCATGTTATATCTCCATTTTATAACACTGTGAACACTTTGCTGTTTGTATGTTAGTTGTCGGTTATCCTATTTAACCTGTCTGAAGTGATATTCATTTTTCCTGTCTGAGGTAAATTGCGGTGCCCAAATTGGGCAGTCAGTTTAAAGGGATGCAGCACACTATTCACCACCAATTATTAAACAGGTCATTAACGTTTAGATATGTGATTCAGTTGTGAGTATGTATTTCTATAATATTATTGTTACTCGCATTTTGCATACATTCTTTAGGCCATGCTTGGTTTATATGAACTATTGGTTGTAGTTGTGTTGGTTCTGATATTTCTGTCACTTTTTCAGTATCTCATTAGAACGCAACTCACATTGTCTATAGGACTCATTCAATGCTATCCCTTTTAAATATCAAATTTCATAAGTGAAATTATGTATATATGGGCTTCACATGAATAATATTAACTAAACTGTTCGGTAAATTGGATTCAAAATAATTTACTATCCTGCATGTCTTGGAGAACAATGCAACTTTTAAATACGTACATGCATACTAGTTATGTGTTCTTGAGTGTTTTTATGTAGATACATGGTTTTGTACAAGGTCTTGCCTTTATTCTTCAGTGCTAACTATTATTATTTAGATACCACTTACCAATTAGCTACAACAGAATTGCGAAATAGGTGTTAAACATAGTTTCATGAACACTTACCTCCTTGAATACAAAGTGACATCACGCACACACTAGATATACTATATAATAGTAAGTATCTGAACAGTGTGGTTTCAAAAGTGGCTGTATATTATTATTTCAGTATTATTTCCATAAATGACCTATACATTTGTACTATCAAAATAAAATAATTCAAGTAGTGGTTTGCACATGTATATGACATCTTTTTTACTTACACGGATAATTTGTGGGTTATTAGAACCGCCTAAATATAATTGATATAAACATAAAGAACACTAGGTTATTGTTAAATACAGATACGTTTTCTTAGCGACACTTAAACAACCTAAATCACGAGCCCTGGCAAGTGGTTTAGGTTTTCGTGCTGCGCAAATAAACTTATATGAATTCAACACGTACCTTGTGTTCTATTTGTCCCATCATTTTATGTCTTTATTTTGAAAATAAACACTACAGAAAATAACTGAATAACACAAAAACATTAAATGAAGTCACGACAACTAACAAAATAACGTCATTATAATGCGCGTGTTTGCTATATACAACAAGGTGGAATACAGGTAAGTTTGTCCCACGGGGTGTTATTTCGTCAATGCAGGTGTGATGATAAAAAATGACCTTGTATTCGTTTCAGTTTTGGATCAATACTTCTAACATTTGCGAAATCAACGGCAATAGTTGTAAATTATAACAATACAACTTTCCGTTATACAGTATCAACTCATATAACAATATAACATGTTTACCACAATGTTTAACAATATAAAATATATGAGGTTAATTCGCAACTTATCATAACGACATGGCCTAAATCCCGTACATACATATAAATTACATTAGATCCTGTCTTAGTACATAGTTATTTCACTTATTCATTAGTGACATGTAACATTATTTCAAAATGCAATATAAAATATGTGAAACTTCAGCAGCGTATGCAGGAGAGAAACACTTATTATCATGCAACAGTCCTTTATACGGAGAAAGCGACCGATTGCAAATACATATACACGTACATGTATAGCAAAACACAATACAATCCACACGAAACATGCACTGATAACAAAATACCACTACATAAATAATTAAAACTGTGACCACCCCTTATAACGGTCAATGCAAAGTATTGAGGATTTATACCGGTTAAATATGTATCTTGATTGCCGAGATGATTAGCATTTTGTGACGATTGTCTATACAGGCCGCTATATATGGCGTAGTTTCACTGCAAATACATGTGGATTTTAGAAAAAAAAAGTTAAATGTAATTCTATGTCTAAACCAATTTAACGTTTAAAAGCTAAGAGCTTGAACGCATTTGATAACTTACTACATGAAGAATTTCGATAGCTATGAATTACGACAATTAATGCCCTCACACTAAAGTAACTCTATCCATAAATATCGAATTTTAGCCAAGGGTGTATACTGTTGAGCACAATATAGAGGCCGTGGTCTGTGTAGTCAGTATGAAATTTAGATGAAAAGTGACACTAATTACTGGTATATGATTTGAGATCTCTGTCGTACTGGAATATTTGCGTGTCTCTTCTGTAAGTAAAAATCTCCACGGGAGGTACCAAAGTCAATTAAATATAGATTTGTAATTAGATAAAATATTTTCAAACCACATATTTAAATCAAAAACCTTAAGTATGTTTTTGATATTTTTTATCAATTTTTAAATCAAGGGATACGCGCAATGATATGCGCTTGGGCTAGCAATAACGAGTACGAGTGTCTATGCGTGAACTGTTGTAAGTTTGAAGATTCTTCCGCCATTAATAGCACAGAATCCACAGTCTATAGAATATAAATCAATATATCATAAATTGGCCATAACATTTAAACGAACGTTTATGATGTTTATTCGAAAAAAAACTATTTCTTATTTACGAAATGCATTTTAAAAAGTATGTGTTCGAAAACGCTTGGTGCGAACGAAATATACACCGATATTATATATCGATTGTGCTCCGAATTATTTTCGAAACATGCTGTATAACTATTTGTGTTATATAAAACAAACCGTTTACTGTTTTAATTAGGATAAATAAAGGTAAATGAAGAGTTGAATACGGTAATAAGTATATTTTTCTTCCAACAACATTAACTATTTCATCCAGTCTCTAATGTGTATGCACCAAAGAAACTGCCTATGTATATTTAGTCTCATTTTGTAAAACTGTGTTTTGTTAAGCGGTGGAGCCATTGACCAATCGATATTTAAAAAATAGTATACTCGCAAACAAATTATGGTATTGAATCATAAAGGATCCCATTGCACGAATAGGGTGTATGTGAAATATAGCTCCATTGAAATATCATATTTAATAGCCCGCTTTCAATACGAAATAGAAATACAAATAATCGAATACCTGCGCTGTCATAATCAATGGATCAGAATGAACCATAGGAGCACTGATACGGAAAATGACAAAAATAGCATTTATATAAAGGCAAATAAATATGGTCATGCCATTGTAGGTGTTTATGTGTATAAGAACAGATGAACTATCGGAAATAAAGTTTATTGTGGAAGTATATCTACTAACAATGGTAAGCATGGTTTATTATATTGTGTTAATTGTGTACCACATGCTTATTTGGTGTTTGTTATTTTGTATGACATTAATTAAAACAAAAGTAAGGTAATTGTATATTTCATGTTATGTCATTATGAAAACTGTTAAATGTGAAATATGAATGTGACAAGATAATGAAGAAAACACTTTTTTCATTTTGAGTTGTTTATCTGTAAATACAAAAACAACAATTTGGAGTTCTGATGTGTAGAGAATTGTCTACTTACAGATAAGAAACGTTCAAGAGAAATTTATTTTGATTCTAACATGAGCTGACTACATATGTTCAATTACAAAGCCAATTATAAGTCAGAATTTCGGAACTATTTTTTCGAGAATACGATTGTTTCGTCATTGTCTATTAAAAACAAACAGCGCGTGTAATATTAGAATCAAAAATAGAAAACATACCGCAGGTATCATAGGGTAAACTTTGCGTCAGGTAAATATCATAAGGTTATATTGGAATAAATTCCTCCGTCAGAGTTATTTTACCCCGCAATGTTAAAATATTATTCAAACGTATTCAGCTATTATATATCATAAACCTGCTGTTCAATTGTGTATCAATAGAGTGTTTCCGTTATGCCTCAGTCACACATTGCCGATTATGGCTCCCGACAGCGTCCCCACCATGCTTCGATAAAAATAATACAAACGTCGGGAATATCGGGACGCTGACGGGTCGCTATCGGGAGCTGTCTGAGAGCTTTCGGGAGGCTGTCCCGAGAATCGGGAATCATCATGACAATTTCGGCGTGATAGGCCAAGCACTCCCGACAGTTAAGCCTCAATCACACATTCCCGACTATGGCTCCCGATAGCGTCTCGACAGAGCTGCGATACCTATAATAAAAATGTCGGGAATGTCGGTACGCTGTCAGGACGCTGTCTGGAGGTGTCGAAACGCTGTCAATACGCTGTCATAAGAATCGGGAATTATCGGGACACGTTCTGCGTGATCGGCCAATCACTCCCGACAGTTAAGGATACCCCTTAACATTTGGGAGACTCAGCCGACTTTGTATAGTCGGGACTCTGTCGGGATTGACTCGGCTGTATCGGTTCAAATTCGGGACGGTGTCGGGACGTTATCGGGACAATGTCCTGTTGAGCGGGATTGATAATACATTATAAATTATATTACACATCACGTCTGGAGTATTGCTGCAGTTACAAATTCCCGAGTATGGCACCCGACAGCGTCCCGAAAGCGCATCGATACAAATAATCAAATAGTCGGGAATGTCGGAAAGCTGTCGAGACACTATCGGGAAACTGTCGGATAGCAATCGGGATGCTGTCGGGATTCTATCGGAACGCTGTCTGGACGCTGTCAGGACATATTCCATCGTAAGTCTCAGTCACACATCCCCGATTATGGCTCCCGATATAGTCCCGACAACGCTACGATACAAATAATAAAACAATTGGAAATGTCGGGACGCTGTCGGGATTTTGTCTGGAGGTTTCGGAACGCTTTCGGTACGCTATCGGTACGCTGTCCTAAGAATCGGGAATTATCGGGACATGTTCGTCTAGATCGGCCTAGCACACTTGCAAGTTAAGGTGTTCTCTTAACATTCGGGAGACTCAGCCGAATTTGTACAGTCGGACTCTGTCGGGATAGATTCATCTGTGTCGGTTCAAATTCGAGACGTTGTCAGGCCATTATCGGGATAATGTCCTGTGGAACGGGATTGATAATAAATTATAAATTATATAGAAATATATGCGGCCGTCACAAATTCCCTACTATGGCTCCCGATAGCGTCCCGATAGGGCAGCGATACAAATAATAAAACAGTCGGGAGTGTCAAAACGCTGTCGGAATGCTGTCGGGACACTGTCGGAAAACTGTCGGATCGCATTCGGGAGAATCGGGACGCTGTCGGGACTCTTTCTAAACGCTGTATGGACGCTCGATCTTATGATCAACAATTGAATTTCGAGCCCCGAATCTCAGAATATTGTCCCAACTTTTGACATATTTGATTCGAGACGCTGTCTGCTCAAGAACGGCTGTAAAAATCGGGAATGTGTGACTGAGGCAAAAGGGGGTTTCCCTTTATTATTTGGGATACTAAGCCCAATTTGTATAGTCGAGACTCGGGACAGTTTCGGCTGTATCGGATCAAATGGCACCGTGTCGGGACGTTGTCGGGACAATATCCGATAGAACTAGGATGATATTGCATAAAACTATACATATATCACGTCTGGTGTATATATCGTGTGTGTTGTGCGTGTTCGTGTGCGTTTATCATTCATCGACACAGCTTTGATTTTTCCACCATGAATGCTTTCCGATTAGGTCTCCTGACAGCGCCCAAAAATCGTTATGATACAAATAATAACAACAAGTCAGGAATTCCGGGATGCTGTCCGGAACTCTGTCGGGAGCTATTGGGACACTGTTGGATCGCATTCCGGAAAGTCTTGACTCTGTCGAGATGCTGTTCGTACCTATCTGCCTATTTGATGTCCATTATGCATAACAGAAAAGAACGAATGCAGAGAAAAAATTCAACACAAGCATAACAAATACTTTTTAAATAAAAATATTCAATATTTACAACTAAATTTACATTTATCAAAAGAGAAAAGCAAACGAAATTTATCAAACACAAACATGACAGTGCACAGTTTAACAGATTTGAACACAGAACGGTTTAGAAACAACAGGTTTCAGTCAAATAACAGACATCCAGTTGTACAAATGTCTCATATTTTTTAAACAAGGAAGCCAACGAAAAATCAAGCGAGCATGGTATGCAGTCATCCCGTGAAGTTTGCAAAAGAATATCACAATAACACCTTGAACAATGTGCAAGCTGTATCAAATTGTCATCTCTGTGAACTGTGTGTCCCATTTATCATGGTAATAATATCAGTTTCAAATACGCAAATGACTCGCTAACTGCCAAGTTCAAAACACTCCTCGAAGTAGTCTCACATTGACAAATTTAGCATAAGCCAAGGATGATTTGCACCAAATTCACTGGTTCATTGTATGCAAATGTATCAATTCACATCGCGATACAGGGCGATGTGTCTCTTGTACATCGATCAGTTTGTGGCGAATCGTTATCATTCTGTGACAAATCGTTATTAAACTATGGCGAATCGTTATGTGTCGAATCGCTGTTGTGGTGAATCGTAACTAGGTTCTAATACTGACACTCGGCTCCGGGAGTTGTCATTTACTAGTAGCATGTAATGAAACGATTACAAGTTGTGTCTTGTTCATAGTTCTATGAAAACATGATGCATAAAAATTGACCTTTTCAATTGTGTCGCATAGCTGATGAAAATCATACTGTACTGTAGTCTGATATTTTCGGCCGATGACACACATTTCCATAAATTTTATACATGTACTTTGATCAGTAGTAACAATAAAAGTCGTTTACCCTTTTCTCGTCTTGAGTTTATATCCACACTGCAATTTAGATTTTGCCGAATTTTTTACACACAAAGTTTCAACACGAAGTGCAAAAAAATGTGGTGTTGAAATGTTTGCTCAACACATTGTTTTAAAATGCATGCCATAATGGGTGTAAACATTTACTGACATCGAGGGCCAAACGGGGCGTTTTAAAAAATAAATAAAACAAAATTGACATACATATGGAACATTGCATTTCAAATATAAAAATAAACATTAATTATTTAAATATAGTTTACGCCTAAAGTATAATTCCAACCACACATATATGGGCGTTTACAAAACTGCAACTATCTGAAAACAACATTCGACTCCTTTAGCCTTCAGTCATAAATCTAAACTGGAACGCGTTTAAACATTTTCGTCTATTGCTACATATTAAGGGTAAATAACAACATGTCCAAATTTCTCTTACGAAATAGGCCTATAATCCAAAACAAAATTAAATGTTATGACTATTCTTCAATACACCCCTACAGGTATAGCGTCTAATGAATGAAATGTACACAGCGCAGTGCATGGGGCGGAGCCTACGAATCATTATTCAATGATTGATGCGCGAATTGATGCGCATCAATCATATGGCCACAAAACCACGGTCGGAACTCCTAAATTGCATACATATTCGTAGTCCGCATTCGACAATGGCAAAAGCAAATACGAATTTAGTTGTTCGCGTGTTTAGTGCATACAAATGAATATACACATTTTGGAAACATGGCTTGAACTGGATTTAAACAAGCGGAACATACACATGTAAAAATGAAATGTCATTCGTGGTTTTGCGATCTCAATGTTAAATTTATGCGACAATAGGCATAATAAAATAATATGTATGCATATATAAAATATGTTTTAACTGATTGGCCCAACTGTGTTTTAAAGCCGGTGATTTAATGTATAATACAACTTTTTTTTATTCCCAAGATTCGTGTCTTACATGGTCTATTATTATAATATTTTTGCTTTAACATTATATTTAGTTCAGCTGATTTCAGTTTTGCAGACCGTTAAGAGATTATGGTTTTTGAAATAATAATTAATACACAAATGAAAAAAAAACATCAAAAAAGGTTTTAAACTTCTTACCTTAACAAATTAACTAATTAGTTATTTTTTAAGACAAAACTAACTTAATTAAATACATATTACACATCAAAATCAATAAAATCTTAATTAAGGCATATTAAAATAGCATAATAGCATTAAGAACATTAATAAATACATTTTAATTGCAGTTTACAGAATAAATTCATAAATATTTTCTACCTCTTAATTAAACTTTTGAATTTAAGCTCGTTGAACATGAGTTATTGGATTATTTTAAAATACGAATTTTACAGCCACTATTTTTGAACAAAAGATCAGTATTACGCAAAATAATTCGCATAAAAAGACATACTTACAGCAATCCGAAAATAAAACTGTAAAATGTCATTTAAATGGTTATAATAATTACAAATAAACTGAGAAAATGAATTGTCGTAAAACTTGCGGTATTTTATGTTGGTGTATTAATCGCTAAATTTCGGTTTTCTGTGATATTAAAACTGATTCATGTGACACAATTTAAGACAGTCACCATTCGTTGCTAACAAAGTTATATTACTTTATCACGATACTGTGTAAATCTCTGGCCTGATTTAAGCTAACATATACATGTTTCTTATAAGTTGTTTGAAAATTTTACACACACACATGCGCGCTTACATTGATATCAGAAATGTTACTGTGTACACGATTGAAATAGACCAATAACACGTTTTTCGAGTTTCAATACCATAATTATATAGGCGTAAAATATATTTTTTCAATTATTGTCAATATAAAAAACTTAACAAATATTATATACAAAATAATTATTTTCTTTTTTTATTATACTTTTTTGGCAGCGCTTATCATGTTAAGTAAAAAGAGGGTGTATTTGGTTTCATTTTTGAAATTGTATTGGAATTGCCAAATTCATTTGATAATGAATAATAACTTTTAAACGGAATTGATGTTGTTGTTATTGATGTTGTTGTTGATGCTGCTGCTGCTGCTGATGATGATGAGTATTATTATTATTATTATAGTGCTTTTGGTGATACCAATGATGATGATGACTATGATGATGATCTCGATTTTGATGATGATGGTGATGACATTGTATATGATGATAATTATGATGATGACTGTAAACTTTGTATTTATTGTGTTGATATTGTTAATGATGTTTACTAAAATAATTTAGTAGTCTTAAACGTGCGTATATATTATTATTATTTTTATTATTATCACTTTTATTATAAGTAGTAGTAGTAGTAGTAGTCGTACTAGTAGGAGTAGTAGTAGTAGTAATAGCAGTAGCAGTATCAGAAGAAGTAGAAGTAATAGTAGTAGAAGTAGTACCAGTAGAAGTAGTAGTGAAAGTAATAGTTGCAGTAGTAGTAGTAGTAGTAGTAGTAGTAGTAGTAGTAGTAGTAGTAGTAGTAGTAGTAGTAGTAGTAGTAGTAGTAGTAGTAGTAGTAGTAGTAGTAGTAGTACTAGTAGTAATATTATTATTGATGGGTTTAGATTTTGCGTGTTTTTGACAACGGGTTTGATAATCTTTGCTGCTTTGTATGTTGTGATTGGTGGTTACTTTGGTTGTGATTGTGATTGTTAGTCCGAAGATTGCTATTAGAATAGTTGTTGTGTAGTGTAGTTGTCGTGGTATTGTTGTGGCATGATAACATACGACAGTGATTTTAATGGTAATAATAGTGATGATACTAGTTGAAAAATTCATTTTGAAATGAAATTATGTTTCAAAATGCTGTTATATTGTTATCCTTAGGATGCGTTAGTTTAGATTGTTGTCCCTTTTATAAGCATTTAACAAGGTGATATGGTTGACAGGTGTTCTTTCAATGTTCAAGCGCTGCATATTCAATGCCGCATTGTAACTGCTCGTTGTGGTCCTGGTTTCAATCAGTAGACCACAGAGACGTTCATTTCTTATTTAACAAGTTCCAGTTAAGTTTATTAGAAAGCCGCGTTACGGATATTGAAATGATTAGGTTATTTATGTTATCTCAGATCTGCTGATTTAAACTTGACACTGAGATCGAGTTAATATTAAAACGCTTATTCGGTTTCCACTAAAAACAGTTTGAATATGTTTAAATGCATATCAGCCGTTGGATTTCCCATTTGTATATCTGAATTAAATTCCAAGTAATGACTATTGCTGGAGATCCCTTGCTGACTAAAGCTGTGTTCATGCATGTGCTATTCCACAATTGGTTTTGTGTAATATTAAGTTGTAGTATGTGATGATGGTGGCGTGTGTTTGGCCATGTCCGGTGTCAATTTTCTTAAGTAAAACATACCATAATTGTGATCGCTGAGCATATTTCTGCTGTTTGTCTTCAAAATGTCCAAATATTTGGACAAATAAGCCATTATTACGAGTCTATTTCTTTGTTAGTCGTGCCGATCAATGTGTAGTTAGGGGGTAGGTTTTCAATAAACAAGAGGTGGTTTCTAAACTTTAAAACTTACAAAAGTCAATATAATAATGTCCTTAGTACAGGGCAGGCATAACTAAATTATACGACATTTCTAGAGTAACCAATTAATGAGGATATAGTGATCTTTATGATTTGCTTTGTGCGATGTAGGGTCACTTTTATTAGAACTTATTTTGTTCCGTGGCATGCGCCACTTGAGGCAAACATAAACACAGGACAAGGACTACCATACACATTTATTCAGGTGTAAACTAATGGCTCAGTCATAGTGCCACGTTATTACGCGTTTTAGTATGTGTTGACACTTACATTCCGCCAAGTTGTCATACATTTGTACTACGCTGCGCTTCGATGTACTATGTAGCTACTGAGCTATCACTACGCGCTTTGTTGTTTTTGACAACGTACCACAACATGTCATTACTTAGCGTTGCGTGGAAGAACGCAATGCATAGCGCAGCTAAGCGTATCAATGCCGAGAGTAACGCCTGGCGTATTGTAGTTTAAACGTAGCGAATAACGCAACATGACTTGGCAATTCATTGGACTCTCGTTCTCGTCACGATGTGTTACGTAAAGGCCATGTTGTTTTATGTTGAGCCATGTGTAACACTACGTATAATTACGTTGTCGTACAACATAGCAGTACTTTGAACGTGTTCAAAGTCCAGATTTGTCGTTTACGTTGAACTACGAACCTGCGTTAGAGCGCGTTAGGGCCACGTTGAACTATGTAATTGCCACATTGCGCATCGTAGCTAAACGATGATACGAAAACGTGAAACTATTCCTGTGGTGTTATGGGTAATTGTCATGACTGTCTTTGTACAGATATAATTTAGTTGTTTGTCGTCTTTTTTGTCACCATTCATTGATTGCAACTGTTTGAGTTCAACTATTCTGAATTAACTGTGTACTATTTAACGCTGCCTTGAATTTTGAAATGAAAACAAAAACAACACAGGACGAAACATGATTGTAATGAGTAATATATCTGTAATCATTTTGAAAGTTTAACGACTTTATTTACCCTTTTTCTCAAAACCTTGTACTTAGACAACATTTGTAAGACTGCAATAGTACATGCTACTATTGGGATTATAGCATGATCTTAACGCAGCATTCATGTTTTTTTTAATATGTGTTAACAAAGTCGAAAATTAGGTTCCGTATCGTTTAAATAGACTACATGTATGTCATCAAAAAAGGCCTCAAGGGGGCAATTTCTGAAATATCGATATTATTATCGGCATATAATAACGGTTAAAACATGGTATACATAATGCGCAAGTACTTTATAATAGGAGTTGTGTTTGTTTGCCTTTTCCTGTTTACATTTTGAAGTCCGAATTGTGAGCATTTTGTTTAACAATACATGTAGTTTAAAAACGACTACTTATCAAGAACACTTGCGCAGTTGATAAAAGCGTTGTCTACTGTCATTTCCTCGTATGGCCCCAAAGGTGTGAGTTCGATACCCGGTTGGGGATTTAATTTGTTCAGGCTTCTTTGCTACTTTGTTTTTATCAAATATCTTATTGTGCATTATATTAGTTATTTTTTTTTATTTAATGCACATGTCTTAGTACAGCGCATATCTATCAAATAATATTATTTATAGTGCAATAGGAAGCCGTTTTTTGCTGAAATATCTCTTTAAACTCGTTATTTCGCTATTTTACGACTGATATGTAAACGAATTAAAACACAAACATACTTATGTATACAATGCGATTGACGTAATAACTAGCGAAGTTCAAATTCACATTCCAACCGCTCTACCAGTTGTAATTTAATTCCGTTGTGTTGTTATTTATATACTACTGTTCCATGTCACTTTGACGTCATTTATTGTAATAAAACAATAACTCGTTTGAATGACACGAGCTTTAATATAACACCGTTAATTTTCGCACGAATAACTTCAGTATATGCCAATCAAAGACTCTAATAAATACATAAGGACAACTATTTAAATAAATTTAAATAATCCAATCAGTGAGTATTGTATCTTTAATGGCTTTGACACGTTGGCTGTTTGAGTTATACAAATTAAGTCCGATTATTATTTATTTGTGCAGACATTGAACATAGCGGTCAGCTGGATTTTTAGACCATTTGGTGTTAAACTGTGTAAACAAATATTAGGACAATTGTTTACGTGCTGAAAAATGCATATACCGATGTCACAGTCTTTTTGCATATGCTAATCGATGTATATAGTAGTTATAATTGCTCGTATGTAAGTAAACAATTAAATATCACCATATTTCTCGCTATCACCGTCACCACATTCCCCACCGTGATTGCATACATTACCGTGATTGCATTTATTACAGTGACCACATACACAACCATTATCATATACAACACCTTGATCGCATCCATCGACATTACCAATTCTACTACCGGGTACACGTTCATCAAAGCGATCACATCCATCACTGTGACCACATCCAACACCTTGACCACATCCAACACCTTGACCACATCCATCAACTTGACCACATCCACCACCTTGACCACTTCCACCGTCTTGACCACATCCACCGCCTTGACCCCATCCACCACCTTGACCACATCCATCACCTTTGCCACATCCATCACCGTGACCACATCCACCTCATTGACCATATCCATCACTTTTAACACTTCATACACCTTGACCATCTCCACCACATTGACTACATCCACCAACTTGACCGCATCCACCACCGTAACCACATCCATCACCGTGATCCAATCCACTACCTTGACCACAACCACTACTATATTTATCAACATAAAGCTATAAGCAACATAAGAATAGTCGAGCTGATAATGTTGGTGATGGCAAACTGGGTTCGAATCTATTCTAAAAACAGTTTTGTGTATTTCTGTTCTGTTTGTTTACTTTGTTGTTTACTTTATCATATTTTTCCGTTATCATTTGCGACACACTCATAACAACAACAACATATACGCCCTACACTTATTTGCTTTCTCACAGTCATCAGCATTTTCTTCATTGGCTGTGTCCGTTATAACAAGTTCTTATGGAAAGGTGTCCGCGACGTCATCTCTCAAGTAACGGCCTTCCAAGCCGACTGTAATCAAACAACACAACTGTTTTATTTACTACGATTCTGAAACGCCCAAATTCCAATCATAACTCCAAGTCTTTTTATTCACGACCTTCCATGCTTTCAAAAATAATTATTTAGTTTAACCAACATAAAGCGATACAACCTTGATACGTGAGCAATGCGAACTCAAATATATAGTTTTAAAGAAGTAGCTTTTTTGAAAAGATTATCCGCAACGATGACAGATGACAGTGCATGCATTCCAGTTTAATGTGCAGGACGATACTCACATGGAGAGTTGATACAAGTTATGACATTGCATACATAGCATTGATGTTAGTTGTGGTGATTAAGGTTGTTGTGATTATGGTTATTATGATGATATCAGTGGTGATAATAGTTGTGATAACGGTCGTTATGATGCTGGTATGGTTGATGGTTGTAATAAAGATATTAAAGCTGATGTTGGTATATTTGATGGTGTTGGAGGTAAGGGTGATCGTGTTGTTGATGTTTGTGGTAGGGATTGCTTATGCTTGTTTTAGTGATGATTGTTCTGTTAATGATGGTTGTTCTTATTATGGTTGTGCTGATAATAGTTTTGCTAACGATGGTTGTGCTGATAATAGTTTTACTAATGATGGTTGTTGTGACGATTGTTCTGATGATGATGGTTATGGTTTTGGTGTAGCGATGATGGATTAGATAACAATGTTTGTGCACCGATGATTGTTGTGTTGATGTTTGTTGTGATTATAATTGTGGTAATGGTATGTATGGTGATGATGACAGTTGTGATGTTTCTTATAATGGTTATTGTTGAGGTTACAATGTTTGTGTACTGATGATGGATGTGGTGATGATGGTTGTGGTGATGATGCTTGTGGTGATGATGGATGTGATGATGATGGTTGTGGTGATGATTGGTGAGTTGATGATGGTTGTGGTGATGATTGTTGTTGTGATGATGGTTGTGGTGATGATGGATGTGGTGATGATGGTTGTGGTGATGATGGGTGTGGTGATGATTGGTGAATTGATGATGAATTGTGTGATGATTGTTGTGGAGATGATTGTTGTGGTGACGATCGCTGTGGTTACAATGTTTGTGATTAACGTTTGTTGCGATGATGGTTGCAGTGAAGATTGTTGAAATGACGATGTTTGTCATGACGATGGTGGTGATTATGGTTATGGTAATGATGGTTGAAACAACAGTTCAGTCTTTGGGAAATTAGAGCCCTTTTTAAATGAAAATTTCGGAAAAAATGTAGTTTTAACATTATTTGGTTATAAATACATATAACCATGTAATAGCTTTCAATGTCTGTAATTGTAACTCGACAAAAAGAACAGAAAACAAACTACATTTTTTTAACAACATGTACAAGTATTGCAAATTAGATAGTCATAACATTTTTCCCGAGGTTGTTCGTTTCAAATGACTGAAATAAAGGACATTTGAACAGCTGCTAGGTATATTGGTTTTCCATGTCGACTCTTGTTTCGGAAAGTTATTTTATTGTTTTTTGAAAATAGGCTATTAGAAATATGAAACTCTAGTCCGGTTATTTTGTGTTCAAAATTACATTGAACACCATAAGCTGTAATATAATTTGCATAAAGCCAAAGACTTTATGTACAAATTAGATACCAGAAAACTGACCTTCATACATCGATGAAGCGCCGGAAAGAGCGTTTCAATTCTTATAATTACAATTAGAGTTCCAATTGTTTGTATACTTTCAATTTTTACCATAAAAGAGTAAATTAAAATGGCATTTTTTTTACAATTCGCGCATCAATACATTGAAGAATGATTCGTAGGCACCGCCCCTTGCACTGCAGTAGCGCCCTGTACATGTCATTTATTAGACGCTATACAGCGGTATCTTAAATAATGCAGTAGTTGTAGTAATACAATGTATTTTTGATTTACTTTTGTTTGGTTGATATTTCGTAAGAGCAATTTCGAACAAGTTGTTTTGTATACATAATAAACATGTAGCCGAAATACGAAAATATTGAAACGCGTTCCAGTTTAGATTTACGACTGAAGGCTAAACGAGTCGAAATTTGTTTTCAGATAGTTGCAATTTTGTAAACGCCCATATACATGTGTGGTTGGAACCGGCGTAAAATATTTTTAAATAATTAATGTTTATTTGTTTTACATTTGAAACGCAATGTTTCTTTTGTATGTTTCATTTCTTTCTTAAAACGACCCGTTAGGCCCTCGATTTCAGTCAATGTTTACACCCATTATGGCATACCTTTTAAACCAGTGTGTTGAGCATTCTTTGCACTTCATGTTGAAACATTTTGTGTAAGAAATTCTGCAAAATATAAATTACAGTGTGTATATAAAATCAAGACGAGAAAAAAGGTAAACGACTTTAATTATTTTACTACTGATCAAAATATCAACTCTATGGAATTGTGTTTCATCGGCAAAAAATATCTACTGCTTTTCATCACCTTTCTAACACAAATTGAAAAGGTCAGTTGTTATGTATCTTATTTGCATAGAACTATGAACATGAAGAAAATGTCAATTGTTTTACGCAAGCTACTAGTAAATGACAAATCTTTAATTTTTTTTAAACTTGTGTTGCTTCCGTTGCTGATGAAACTCCAGGCCCCGAGTGACATAATTAGCAACGATTCACCACAATAACGATTCGATACATAACGATTCGCCACAGTTTAATGACGATTCGCCAGAGGGTGATAACGATTCGCCACATTGTGATATAACGATTCGCCAGAAACTAGATGTACAACAAGATATACTTCGCCCTGTCGTGCAATGTGAATGGATTTATGTTCGCGAAAATGAACGGGTGAATTTTGTGCAAATCATACTTGGCTTATGCTTAATTGACCAACTTAAGTGACCCTACTTCGAGGAACTGACGATAAAAGGGACATTCGGCTCTCAGAGATGAAAATTTATTGCACCTCGCACATGTTTCGAGGTGTTCTTGTGGTATTGTTTTGCAAGGTCCACGGGATGACTGCATACCATGCTCGCTTGGTTTTTTCGGTGGCTTCCTTGTCAAAAAAGAGAGACGTTTGTTCAACTGGATGTCTGTTATTTGATTAAAACCTATTGTTTCTAAACCGTTCTTTGCCAACAACTGTAAAATTGTGCATGTTTATGTTTGTGTTTGTTAAATTTTTTTTTTTTCCTCTTTTGATAACTATAAAAATTTATTTAATTATAAATATTAAATATTTGTATACACAAAGTATTTATATTTTATGTTTGTGTTGAATTTTCTCTTTATGATCATTGTTTATACTGTATTCTTAATTAATTAATTAATTTATTATTAATCCCTTTTTTACAATGCAATGTATAAATGTGAATAAATCTGTTAAACTGTATATCTATTTGTTTGTGTTTTTGTGTGTGAGAGCACAGCATGTAAACAACAATAACAAGTAGTCCCGGATGAATATTAATAGAGGCAACGAACTTCATTGAAAAATAAAAGCCTGTCCCATGATGCATTTCAGCCCAATTTGAAAACTGTAAAATGATGAAAGCAAAGGAAATTGTAATTATTATGAAGTATTATGTGTAAAACTGAGATGAAGCTTAACCGATATTCTACTGGTAATTTTGGATTTGGGAAACCGTACCATGTTACGTAGACGCATTAACAATTATTAAATAGTTGTTCCTATCAATTAGTATATCACTTGTGTATAATCTTTGCGCACATTAGCACCGCCTTAATATAATTGTATTAATATAATATGATGACCTTGGTTCGTTCATTTTCGGACAAATGCTACTAAGCATAAACATTACCAAACTGTTCTCAACGGCAATATTTGCAAATTAAAAAGGTTGTTCGTTATAAGATACATACTTGCAATGATCAATATATCAGACATTGTTTCAATCGAAATATAATTATGCGGATTTCATGCTTACGCCTATTGGTATAACGTTTAAAAGCTACGAACTCTGTAGGATTTTATTACCACATTTCGGAACACTGATCATTCTCCAAAATGTTCCCTCACATAGAGAAAGATCTAGAGCAAAATAACAGGGTGCTGCACCTTCTCGTATTTGGTTCCCCCCCCCCCGCTACCCCTCTGGGCAAGTCATCAAAGAGATATTGACTATCTTGTGAAATTCAATATATTTTTGCAAAGAGTCAATGACAAATAAATATACTATGCGTAAGAACCTTAATTAGAAGAATACAATTTCATAAAACCCTGGATTATTATAATAAGCAAATTAGTAGATAATTTCAAAAAAACTGCTCCGGCTTTCCACCCTGTACCATTTCAGCAGCACCCTGTACCTTTGTTATCCTAGATCTTTCCCTGCAATCGTTAATTCTAAATCATGTATATCGAATCTTCGAGAAGGGGACATGCAATTAAGCACATTTTCGAGGCCTTGGTCTATGTAATCAGTTTGCAATTACTTGTATATGAATTGAGATCGCTGATGTACTGGAATATGTATGTGTGTCCTTCGTAATTTACTAAACATTTCCAAACCACATATTTTAAATAAAAAACCTTATGAATTATTTTGCTTTTGAAATCTTGGTAAATTGTACAAAAACGGCTAAACGCAATGATATGAGCTCGGGCCAGCAAGCACGTATATAAGAGTCTGTGCGTGAACTGTTGTAAGTTGGAATTTGTTTTGCCGTCATAAATAGCATAAACGGGTATATAGAATTGCACCACACATGCAAATCGTACTGTCGCACTTCTATGGACATAACAAAATGCCGTCCAAACAAAATCTTAAGCATGCAGTGTCTTTACCAAACTGCTATGATTATTTGACATCCGTTTGTCTTCTTCAAAATACAAATACAGAATTAACTTATATTGTAAACGTGTACTGTTAAAACAGAAACAGGACTCAAACTATTTATATTATTGATAAAATTTCCGTCATATTCAAGTAGATTGTCATATCGATTTAGTGGGTTTTAAAGTGGAAAATAACATAATTTGCTTGAGTAATACTTGCACCTGTAAGAATGTACAATAATATGTATTGCAATACATATGTCTACATAGACTATGCTATTACTAAAATATACGCATCGGTATACAGACCAACTTTACAAATCGACTATTCACTGGTAAAACCAATAAATCAAACACATGATTTATGCAGTTTTTTCAAACTCTCCTGAGCTTTGTGTAATACATTCGGGTAATTTATCGCGTCTTTAAAGCTATATTTTGCGCGTATTATGTTGGTAACGTGTCTAACACGGTCTAGTATTTTGAATTTACCTCCGTGCACTTTAATTTTAACATATAAGAGGGATGTTCTATTTGTTGAGATACTTGCAAATAGAGATGTTTCAAATGCGTGTTGAGTTTGTTTCTGATGCTGATAATGGTACTGTTATTGGTTGTTTGTACGTAATATAAATGTATTATATGTTTGTTCAAGATTATGTTACATTGTATGTGCTCCGACTTGTGTTCGTTACATGCCGTGTAATTATGTGTATTGAATAAAACAAACAATTTACAGTTTTTATTTGGTTAAACTATGTTTAATTAAACGATGAATAAGGCGAATAGAATAGTTGTGTGCAACAGCATATTGAATAGATGATCCAATCTTGGTTGTGTGTGTACACACGAAATTGCCAATGCATCACTAGTCTCATTTCGTAAAATTGTGTTATGTAGGGAAAACATGTATCATTGAATATGAGGGTTTTGATCTTATGCATTCTACAGAAATGATCAGGTTGTTACGAGTTTGATAGAGCGCGTTTAAGCATGTGTATTTTCCTGTACAATTTCCGCGAATTATCCACAGATATTTTCAAAACATTTGGCTCTGCTCATAATTATTGCAGAACAACCTATACTTGATTTGATGAATCAGAAGGAACACAGGGAGCTCAGCGAAATTAACAAAACATGTCTATCCACATATGTCAATATAGTTCTGTTAATGTATTTGTTGATATGCTTAGGAACAGATAAAATATCAGAAATTATGGTGAATAGTTGACGTGTACCTAGCAACACTAGTATGAATGTTTTATGATGTTAAATTACTATACTTTGTATAACAATCATATATGTTATATATTTAGTGAACACGTTAGAACACGTTCGTACAAACTGCAATATCAATAAAAAACATGAATATCACGTTTACACCGAATAGAAAATGAGATTGAAAAACACATACGCTGAACGTACGTTCTTTATGCACACACCATTACATTGTCTACTTTAACGGCGTAACTGTGCTAAAAATAAAATGTGACTGTAAATAATTGAACGTACGGTTTAGGATCCATCGTGTGATATGTGATAATTAGTTTCTTTGTGATATTTGCTCCGATTGCAATATGCATCAAGGGTTTCTTCTCACACTCATTTCTGTACCCTCGCCTAGGCATGCTTATATAGTATAAGCATTTTGCTCAAGTAATAATCATATAACATACTTAAATTGTATTCGGCTAAAAATGATCAGAAATAATCGCTATAAACCCATTCGTTTCTTTGTATATACATATAACATTTCAATTATCGAAAAGCGATTACCACTGACTTGTCTTCTGGGTTTGTTGAAATCATTGCCAATAATAAACATATAGAATTCCCAAATCTTCACAAAACATACGTTCGTTCCGAATAATGACACATATTTATTTACATTTCGAAAACGATGCTGGTTTTCTGTTTAACAATTCCAGTATTACGACGAATAATGAAACATCTGGAACAATGTTAAATATGATTTATGTTTCATAGTGTTTGATGTAATATTTCATGCTGTGGTAGGCGTAACCAAAATGAAGTTAAATCGAACCGAACTGACATTTAGACGTTAAGATAAAATAACAATAAAATTTATCAACTGAAATGAATGAGATTGGTTAGCATTCCATTTCAAACTTTACAATTGAATAATTTCCTACATTTCTTACCTATACGTCAAGATATAGGATTATATATTGATTAAAGTGCATATGTGCTTGTGTTAAATTACATCGGTTAAGATTAAGATTAGGCGTGTATTTGGGTAGTCGTTGTTTCAATTCATTCAATTCTACTGAAATTTTAAAATGACTTAGGCTGGCAAAAAAATGGTCAAGTATTTTGAACAAATAGATACTCGGTAAACATTAACAGCAATTGAATGATAATAGAACACCAGTACGCAGTAATCAGAGTCCCAGATAAGGCACGTGTACGCGTAAATTACGCACACATAATTGGAACTTACGCAGATATATTTTTAAAATCGGTGTAGATTTACGCACAATTTTTTCGATGTTCGCGTACATAAGTGACTGGAAGACAAAAACATATAGAAGTTTTGACAGGCCTGCAAACCTGAATTTGCAGTTACTTATAACATTATTTGTCACCCCACTAATCCTACGGAGAGCGTACATTTAACCACACTCATTAAGAAGTGAGTGTACATTTACTCCCAAAGTTACAGAAGTAACCGTATGTTTACACCCAGTACAAATATTCATCTGGAGAACTGGAAATAATGTATAAATATATTGATGGTTATAATTATATACAGTGTTATGTGACGGATGTCACTGTGTATATGAAGTCGCATGAACACAAGTCGCGAAATACGTAGTCAGGCGCCATATTAGGAGGCAGTGGGTACCTACTGTCATGTACATATTTAGAAGTTTATATATCCCTGTTATATACACTTACAATAATTACTGTTCAGTGTATACTGTTGTATAATTTCCTGAAACATGCTGAAAAAAGGCTTTTATTGCACACATGAACTTAGTATTACATATAACATACTATCTTATAATGTCTATAATTATGTAGTTCTTCAATTGAAGGAAAATACTCAACATTGCTTTGAAAACATCGGCAGTGATAATTATACATTCAAAATGTGGTCGCATTTGTTAATAAGGTTTTGAATAGGTAATTTGAAACACGAAAGTTTACGTGGGCTACTATTGATCCGATAGAGTAATACTTGGTTTAAGGTATTAATATAAGCGAGTGTTTATCGATGAGTTCTACAGACGCATTAAGTAACGTCGCACAGAGTAATAGTATTAGCAATTTGTGAATATGAAGGTATTGTCCGTTGTCGAGTTCATTGCCCATCTGTAGTCGGCTCGATCTTTTACTTGTATTCCATAGAGGAGGTCCGGGGTTTTCCTCGACATCTCCGCATCGTGTAATGATGAGCGCCAAACACAAAATCAAACGCATGCTTGTAAAAAACGCTCCTTTTGATATAACTAACACTGAAATACGACAATTAAACTTCCTAGGTTGCTGAAAACATCCTAACCGAGCACGCCACACATTTATATCTTACCCCATATTATTTGACATTCGTTGCACGAGCAACACGTCCGCAATTAGTAAGGGCACAAAACTATGCACTATTCTCTATTAAAATGACTTAAAACAAAGGTTAGTGTATGTCAAAAACATTAAGGATATCCAATTTCTATAGTTGCTTGCTGAACCAAGTAGTTAGTACTTAAGTAAAGCAACGGTGTAAACACACTATGTGAAATTAGGACTTTTCTCGTCGTACAACATAATTGCATACAATAGACGAGAAGTTTAATTAATTCCAATGTTAGGTTTATTTTTCTGTGACATCAATCATATGGCCACCAACCCACGGTCGGAACTCCTAAATGGCAATAATGTTAACGAGTGCTAAAGTATGATCATACATATACGTAGTCGGTAGTCGACACTCTCAAAAGCGAATACAAACAACTCTCCGCTGTGCTTGAAGATGAAGGAATAACACAGGAAATCGTGAACGCAAGAAGAATTTTATTTATGTTGTTAGAGACATGTTTTACAATGGTTAGTAAACTCAATGAACAGTCAATCGAGCATTTCTCTTTTGGCAGTCAGTCCGAAGGGACGACAACGCTAGGACTACGGGCTGACATAGATGTACTCCGGTGTATTCCATCTATCAATATAATGCGAGAAAGAGATTTGAAAACATCGAAGAAAGGAATGCTGAACTGTTTGATGCTGGGGGGTAAAGATCTTACTCCACAGCAATTCCTCCTTCAGATTTTCAGAAGTGATCAGCCAGAGCCACTAACGCCTGAAAGTTCTTTGCTTAACGGCATGTTTGTAAGCCATGGACATCGCGTAATATTAGGCTCTGCGTTATTTCGGAAACGTTTCCAACTTTTATTACAACAATGTTCAGACGACCGTTCAACCTTTATCACTGGACCGTCGGCTAGTTGGTCAGACGATATAGACATTGTGCATGCAGTGTGTGTATCTGGGGTCATTCCTGAAATGCAACAGTGGGTAGACAGACCTAGACCGGGTCAATGGCCAACTCCTGAATTGTTTGAGGAAGCTAAATATTGCAAGTGGTTCCTTGTACCAGTAGGACACCCGTCCAGTAACACAAAGGATATCGAATGGAGGCTGTCTCCAAACCTTATTGAGAGGAGACTGATGTTCAGTTTAAACATTACTCAGCTAAAATGTTATGTATTGCTGAAAATGATCAAGAAAGATATATTAAATAAAACTGTGAACAATGGGGAGATAACGAGTTTCCACTGCAAAGCTGTTTTGTTTTATACAATAGAACAAACAAATGATTGTCCATGGCAAGAACATAACTTAGCATTGCTACTTAAACTTTGTCTACAAACACTACGAATATTTCTTAAAGACGGTGCATGTCCTCATTATAGCATTGACGGTGTTAATTTGTTTGACGGTAAACTAAATAGTACCCAATGTCTCGAAATAATTTCGAAGGTTTCAGAACTGATAAACAACAACCTTCAGGGGATAATCGGTACACTAGAGAATATTGTTGGTAACGAAACCCGATTGTCCTTGGATCAACGTACCGTATCACATGTATGTATGCGTAGTAAGCTTGCATATGAAAGACTACAATGGTTTCATATTTTTATGTTCAGTTTTCATGGCTTCATCCATAAACCGATTGTTGAGATTGTGGATCAGTTAAACACATTTATAGGTGCATGTAAGAGGATAATAACTATTCACAACTGTAATGAGCTAGAAAAACAAGTGGCTTGAGAAATATTGACAACTGTGTTGTCTTTACGAGCCTCTATACAAGCATCAATATCCATCCAAAATGGCACATCTATTAACCAAGATGTCTTGGATTATTTCAATGAGTCGCTGAACATTGATTTGTTCACCGGTCAAATGAAAATGGCCCCAACAATGTTAGGCTCTGGACATTTGCCGTCGGCAATATCTATCCACAATGACATTTCTATTGACCAACATGTCCTGGAAAGTTTCACAAAGGCGCTGGAGACAACTTGCTCCTCAAGCCGACTGAAATTGGCCTCCGTAATGTATTGCTCTCGAAATTTGCAGTCGGCAGATTTCATTCTACAGGATGCAGAAGAGCGTTATCGCCAACACACTGTAAAGGCACTGTGTCGTTGTCCTGGATATTACGATCGATACCTCGACCACAAAAGTATGTTTGAAAACAAACAAAATCCAAAACGCGAAAGCAAAATCGATATGTGTACGGTATTTCTTGCTTATGATGCACATATCGTCCCCCCTGCGTTATTGTATGAAATGAACAAAACTGGGATTGAAGCGGATTTCGGTGAAACATTAAAAAGTAAACAAGAGTGGAATTGTGAGGCCAGAGTAGATGCACGTGTGTTCCTGTATTATCTGAAGTATCTCACTTACGGAGGACTCGGTGACGTATCGAAACAGAAGGCTTCATTGAATGAATTAGAGGGCTACATTTCCAAGCATCGTGATGAACTGTATCATATGGCGACTGCATTAAATCTGCTGGGTCACTGCTGGGAGATGGAAGGTGATTTGAGCAAAGCAGCTGATAATTATATTGAGTCTCGACAATGCAAGCCCAAAAACAACGCAGCCAACTGGCACATTCGAAGAGTGTTGGGAAACTGACAAAGATGTTCATGTATATCAACGTCACGTGACAGTTAAGCTCTATGTGGCGACGAATGATGATAAAGACAAAGCTCGCAACACGTATTTACGTTATATTGAGACCACGTCTAAAAATAACGCCTGGAACTGGCATTTGTCGATATTTGTTTTCCAAAGACACAAAAGCTAGGTACTGTAGTTGATTAATATTGTAAAGCAATTTAACGCAGAGTACGTGTGCGAGCTCTTGAGATGTACTTTTAACTGGGAACACCGTTTTTATAAAGGTTAAACAAGTCCGAAAACTATCATTTGTGGAGTGTCATGAGGAACGCTTATGTATCACGTACTGCAAATATGTCATTAAAATCGGGTGTTGTTTCCATTATGATAATTTAAATAGTATTAGCTTTTGATATCTATGTTTACAACATATTCTTGAAATCGGAAACACATATTTGACCTATAATTCCTATAATAGTGTCTCTAATGGTCTTGTTATTCTCCTTAACTCATATTGTAGACTTCATCAGATGGAAAGTTTATGTATATATTCAAGTTTTTATTATGACAATGTTTAAAAAAATAACAGTATTTGGATTCCTCATCAATACAAAATATCTTTATTTTTTCTTAACAAGACCAAGTATAATCAACACAACACTTTTGATTAATGACGAGTTAATGATGTCGATAGCATCACACATGTGTATACATACTTATCCAATTCTTCACAGTTTTGATTCTGATATACATTACAGTGTATCACCAAGTGTATCTAGTGAAAGTTTAATATTTGAACAACTTAATACATTTATGAAATCATGTTTCTATCCATCATCTCTTTAGACATGTTTGACAATTTATTTTCATCTATATCAATTTGATTTCCGTAATTGGACTGTGTGCAATCTACACGTACATTAGTAAATGTAACTGTGTATCTACATATACAAACGTGTATCTTGTAGTAAAGTTCATTTTATTATGTCATCTTTTATAAGGTATTTCTTAATATGATAACTCTTTGCTTAATTATGTTTTCATAATAAGCATTGTCCTTGTATATACTATAATCAGCAGTAGTGATAAGCATCAATTAATAATGACTACAGGTTAAGAGAATACAACTATTGTAATAGTTTGCAACAGTTATCTCACTTGCTTAACGTGCTCACCCTGAGGCTCCACAATGTCTTTCTATAAATAGAGTACTGTTATCTGCTGAAAAGCCCTATAATGCAAAAGTGAATGCTTAACTGATAGATATTGATGATTGGTTTTACATTGTAGAGCAGTGCACTTAAACAAGCAGATATTGTAGGTGTGTATATACATGTATATTGGTGATGTTATGATTTTAATGTTTAATCATAATGTTTATTTCAATAATAATTCAGTAGAAAATGTGTGAATCTGTGAAATTACATATCATTTGTTTTGACCAATCATGATTCTTGTGAATAGACTGTTCTTTGAAAAAAGAATCTTCTGCTAGAGCTGTATACAACGAACAAGTTATCCAGTAAATGTACAGTTATTGATACATTCTTCAACAGAAAAGGTCTCTAGAAAAACAAAAAAAGATATGCAAGTACTTTCGTAAATTATTTTCTGGTTAATAAATTGTGCATCAATACATTTAGGCCTTTATTTAATGTTTATACATATGTATAAAGCAAATTAATGTATAGCATATTTTATCAACATTAATCATAATAAATTAACATATGTGTTAACAATTTACATTTCTGTTTGAGAACAAAACACACATGTATTAATTATTTTATCTAACTACACTTAAGTTAGACTTACAAACACTGAAGTAGCCCAATATGTATGTGTTCAACAAATGATAGCATACAATTGAGTCGAGGAGGGCTGGCTTAAGCACACGGCGTATTTGGTTGTCCATTGTGTATCCTTTGGGTTCAATTTCTGAATGACTCTTATATTAAGCATTACTTATGTATTTCAGTCAACATTAGTATACACTGAGGAACCACGGTTCAAGCGTTACCCACATATATTAGAATACCGAGGATTCCATAACGGTTGACCACAAGTATTTTGCTATCTCCAGCTGCATTGGTTGGACACTGATTTGTTTAACCATTTGTCCTATTTTTATAGGTTAGAATGCTGAAAAAAAATCATTTAACTTAAGCTCAAGTTACTTAGCAATTTATGACAGAATATCCATGTGTTCTTACTTTCTCAAGTATATATTAGTTGTATTTGTGCTATTTTAACTGTTTTGTGTTTAGTTCATTTTAACTGTTTTGTATTCTAGATTTTGCGTGTTCTTGTTCTTTGTGATCTGTCAAGTGAAAATATATTCTATGTCTAATATTTAGGAGAAACAATCTTCTTCTGCGTGTCATTTATTTTAAACTATTTCGTCTCTAAGGAAGTTTCAGCGTGACTGACTAAACGTCATTTTATATTTTTTTATATATCAATAGAACGGAAATATATGTTTTAAAATAGACCTGATCTATATTTCCGTATTAAATAATTGCTCCCAAAGACAACATAACTCTAATTGACCCGTGACCGGTTCTCTAATGTAATAATTCGATACCGCACGTCACAATCTCAAAATTATATATTTCCCAATACAGTACTGGTTTACATGTTTCTCCTAACACTTCCAGATGAACTGCCAAATGAATCATATAACAAATATACGCATGCCGTTGTGTTCCTTGTGTTTTGTGTTTAAGAGTTCAAAGTCATCTATGTAATAAACATCGCCAACGCCCCAATTACCATTATCCTCGTTTTCGCCACCACCAGAGATAGTGTAAATAATCGGCCTTTGGTTTTTAATCATATGTTTTTAAATATGTACAAAACACAAGAAGTAAATATGCCGCACATTAAAATTACGTACAATTAATTGTCTCTTTTTATCCTACAATAACAAAACCGATAGCACCTGTAAAAAGTACGACGACAAACACAAATACACAAGGCATTCGCCACCTTTAATTAAATAAATAATGTATTTGTATCCTACGCTGTCCACTTGATATATGAAATACCTTAGTATGCTACAAAATAATGTTTATATCGCAGACGGAGTTAATAACCATTCACATAAAGATGCATAATTATTTCCGACAACAAGACATTCGAAACAAGAGAGTTGAATATATTGACGTCCATCCTTGATATATACCATATACATATAATATAGTTTGCATTGGTGACGTCATTACAGTAACTGTAACGCGTTTATGTAAATATTTAAAATAACGATGTTTTGCGATGTTTCCGACTACAAATTATAAAATGAACATACTATTTGTATTATTTTTGTCCTGTTGATTTTAATTTTAGTACAATTGTTGTGCTTGGAGTTGATTCCGGCTATAACAACGTACATCCAATAATTAAATTGACTAATAGACAAATGTGCATGCAGATTACTGCTGCAAAATAGTTCGGGCAACTGTACATAAGTTTGATATCCCAATGGTGATATGATAAATAAATAACGTATCAGCCAACTGAATATAAGTCTGAACGCCTTATAATGGTATTGATAAATAATCGTTTACCATCAGGTAACTGAATATATTACATATTATGTATTACAACCTTATAGTGGTATGATTAATAATCATTTAGACGACTGCTAAGGAATTTAGTGCTTGAAAGTATATGGCCCATCAGAGGTGATACTTTGTCTTCATGTTAAATTCATTAACAGTCAACGCTGTTCAATAATCTTGCTTAGATACAATGAACTGTGCAATGAAAAGTTATGAAGTCATTTCCTGGAAACATGTCGAAAAAATTGAGCAAATAACACACACACTCATCATCTTTATTGTCATGACACGACAACTATATTTTATTTGGTCAAGTTTCATGTTGATATTTCCACACCACAAAATAAATGGTCATTTTGGTAATTGACAAAAGGAATGTTAGCATATATTTTACACTACAAGATACAATCCTTTTGTTCTAGAATGATATTCCAAAATCAAGATCTTCAGCATAGAAGAGTTTGAGTGGATACGTATAGCCGATACTTTATAATTTATCTGTAGCAACTTATTCCTCAGCACAATTGTTCATAAACCAAGCTTACAGTAACAGGGAAAGGACAGTACCCATAGCTCATTTAAAGACACTTTAGATATATGCAATGTATGTCAAGTGGCGCTTTCCAACCTATATTCCAATACTGTTTAACTGTTCTGTCTGAATTACCACATTATTTCATTGTTATAGAGACATACATTTCCACAGAAATTGTTGCTGCTGTTGATAGTTTTAAATAACTTCTTAATCAGACACACTGCCTCTAGCAGTCAATATAAGGACGCTATATTAGGGGTGTTACTCCGGCTTAAAGTGACATATGGTAGCTTAACAAGTATATGGTAAACATATATAACACTGGTGGTGGAATGAGAAAATGCATATCATACATCCATATTTTGTACTAATTAATCGAGCAAATTGGAAAAGCTCAACAGTCCGACCACTGTATATATGTGTCTCTCTTCGAGTAAGCTAAACATCACACCATCATTAGCATGTATTTTATTACAAATAGTAAAGCTTGAAATTGCAGCTGTGTTTAAAATTTCATCCCAACTTGATGTGTCTCTAAAATGAATATGCTTTCGTGTTGATGGGACACACTACGGTCCACTACATGTACTAGTGATGCTTTGGTGCGGATGCATTGTACGAAACGGACACATGTTAAGTAAAATCGTGCGTGGATTCAAAGACCTAACAGTTGATCTTAAGTTAAAATAATAAATATTGAGCTGGATATACCTAATTGTTTACCTTAAGCTTGCGAATACCTCTTACCTACCATGTTGGGTGTTTGGTGTTTGATATCAGTATGACGCATAGTTTGGTAGAATACAGCGCAGAAGGTAGATCTATATATAGAACCACGTTAGGTTCAATGACAACTGTGTGGTATACAGCACAGTATTACGACGATTGAAATTCGAAATGCCAGGGTTTCATCCGCACGTCCAGTACCCATTAGTTCGCCCACATGCTGTTTATAAATCCAGCTAAGGACCACGTGTTTGATTACCAGTCAATATAAGTATGTTTAATCAAGTTTCGATACACCAATTTTAACTGTAAGCACGTGGCAGCAGCGATAAAATATATAAGATCATACTAAAATATAATAGTGTGATGTGAATTAGATCACATTCGCATAACACACACCGGCAGAGCGTATTAAAGCTAGCACTTAACGTTTTCCGTCAAATTTAATACATATATTAATTAGAATATACATTAGATACGTGTCTTCCTAAAGACTGTCTGCAAATTTCAATAATTGTTAAGTTTTTATGAACAACGCCTTAAAAAATGAATGCAACGGGGACTATAATGCGTGTAAATATTACCCATTTTCTCACTCTAAGTCTAGAGATGTATAACCTTTCAAATATTGCCGTCCTTCAACATAAAACTTGTTTACAATGAAAATGACTAAGTGGGTTGGAATTAAAAACTTAAACGGAATACATAAATCTTCCATGTTTGCGTGTCTTCTAATCGTCAGCTTGTAGTGGGCTATCGAGTTCCATGTATGCGTGTCTTCATATCGCCTGCGTATAGTGGGCAGTCGAGTTCCATCGCTAGTTATGTATAATGTTCAAGTTTAAATCAGTGGTTAAACCATGTGTGATAAATAAAATTACACATGTAATGTTCAAGTTTAAAACAGTGGTTAAACCATGTGTGATAAATAAATCTAGGCACTTGTTATTGCGCTGTTATTACTGAAATAAATGCATGAACTGCATAAATAGAGACGAATAGCGTTGTATTTATGACAAAAATAGGTTTTAATTGCATTATGCAGCATTAAAGACACATCAAAACTCCTATATATAATTTCAAACATTTGACAAAATCCGACTGGAATGTAATAGTTTTATTAATGCAAGCTATTCGCATTCCATTTAATAGATATGACATTACGAACGTACATCGTGTGTTTTAACTTAAACATTAAGCAATATAGTATTAATATAATAACGAACTTATAAATGTACGCAAATAGTTTCCTTTATTCGACCGAAGGTATAGACAACGATGATAATGGTGAAGACGCTGATGATTGTTGTTGTTGTTGATGACAATCATGATGATACCAATGATGACGATAATGACGATAATAATGATGAGGATGATGATGATGATGATAATGATGATGACGAGACGAAGACGAAGACGACTACGACGGTGATAATGATGATGGCGATGACGATGACGACAAAGAAGTTTCATTTATTGTGTGTGTCAAACAATGTATAGGACTTCATAAGCATGTGTCATTAAGATTGCGGACATTGTAAGTTGAGTTGACTTTCGTTAACGCTATCTTATATTATCTTATAAGGTGGCAATTTGCAATACTATTGAGTTCGAACACATAACTTGTTGGCTGGCATGCAAATTGACCGCCCAAGTGACTGTTTTAAAATATGTATGACATAACAAAATACATTTTAGTTCTGGTCTAAGAAATACTAATGATGCAGAAGTGTCAACATTGGGACCTTTATTGACTGAAACACACAGCTCTTCAATAAAGACGGATTACAACGCATTAGTTAATACTACAGATGTTACCAATGGAACAGGTTTAGTAACCATGGCATGCAATTGCATAGCATATTTGTATACGTACTGCACAGTTTTGCATTTTCTAAAGATCTTATTCATTAACTCCGTGGAATGACTAATGAATGATTCCAATGTCAAGGTTCGAATATTGGAAGTATTCAAGAATCACAAACCAACATAGTTGTAATAATGGGACGGTTCTTTATGCCAAGTTTTCATCTTTTAAAGGGTGCAACCTTAGCAATTAATCACGTCTTATTTCAGGCACTAAACCAGTTGATTTCACTAAACAGTAATTGTCATCGCCTAGAAACAGTTTAACATTTGAACTTAACATTATTTTAAAAAGAACACGTCTTTTGTACGATACATTCAATATTCTTGCACGTATGAAATTTGCTTTTTTTTGTTTTCACATTGATACTACCTAGAGCTGGGTGAAACAATATAAATGACAACCTTTTCTCTATCAATAATTTACAACAAAGCAACAGCTATCCATCAAGATGAAACTCCCGACCAAACAATTGTCTTCAAAGAAACGGGTGAGTTTAAGACAACACAACTGACAAATCGATGAATCTCGAAAATACCACCACAATTAAATATGTTTTACACTGTTTATTAGAAGTATGTATTCAATTTGTACAATGCCGTTCTATAATGTATCTCCCAATATATTTAGATGCGCTACTTCCAATGTCAGTTCCTGTATAAGTTGTGTGTGGTTTCTATCTCTATCTCTATCATGTTATGCTGTATGCATATCACATTCAACGTCGTGTTGCTGGTGTAAATATATTTAAGGTCCGTTTGCGATTTTCATTTTAGAGGAATCATCTTTGACTACCGGTTTGACAACATACACACAAGACGTTACTTTCATCATCATACCTGCCGGCGCTGGGTTTTTGTTTTTACTTCTTTTTGTTGCATTGATTTGCACGTACTGGAAATGCATTCGTGACTCAAGTGAGTGTGTTTGCATTACGAGTATTTTAAGTCGTAAAGGTGTGTGTATAAGTGAGGCATTATTATCAACGCAAATGGAGTGTGTGGGTACATAGACAGGACTAAGGAAGAATGAAACAAGTCTAGGGTAAATGCAGTGTTTGTGCATTGTTTATTGAGTCCCTGCAGAAGAATATATAGTTACTTGAGTGAATGTTACACTTGTAATATCATATTTATTTCAAGAACAGTTCTTCCTCCAGTGGTTGAGAGTAATTGCATTGTTCAAATTAGTGATAAAATGAGGACTTCTCAATATGTGGTAGGAAACAGGCAAATGCTTTCTACAATGTTTAACTCAGACATATTGAGACTATTGCTGACAGATTATAGGGCGTAACTATCGCGTGTACAACAGCTAGTGTCATAGAAAACATAACTTAGGAAAAACAAGGAAACGCGAACTATTACGATTCAATCTCAGACACGACGTCTGAAACGCCTTATGCCGAAATACCGGTTGAAAATGGCGATGAAACTATAATGTATTTTACATATACGCGTAGTTTTGAACTCGTTTGGTTTTTCACTCTAACACATATCATAAATATAACATATCAGCATATGTGTTCCATTAAACAGCAGAGATGCTTTGTATGCAAACGTACAGCGTGCATTGCTTTCTTATTGTGTTTTTGTTTAAAATTGACATAATTCTCTCTTAACCATATGATCATGTGACAAATATATCTTTTGATAGTCTACATTGATTTGATAAACGTTTACTATCGGGATTGTTTTACACTTTAAGCGTACTGGGTGTTGTTATTTCAGATGGAACAGAAACATCAGACGATCATGGGTATGAATTCGGTCTGATAACAATTTCATTAGTTTATACAATAAATTTAATTTTCGTTTGATTATTTGAACACAAAGCAATTCTGATAGTATTTGTAACAAACGAGACAAACTGTGTTTTTGTTAATCATTGCAAGACGAAGGAACTAATACAATGTTTCATATAAAAGTCAATTTAAGTAGCTAACTTTGAAAGAAATCACAATATATTAAAAATGACTCCATATTGCTGATAAAAAATGGTCTGATATAGTGTACACTTATATTGATATTTTAGGCAGCCGCATGTACATTACGAGAGTTTTCCTCGAACAGGGCGTTATGGGTTCCCACAGCATAACACGTGAACACAAATTTAGGAGTAAGGTCATGGTATGTCAGCAGTGTATGGGTCAGCTGGTCATCTTGCTAATCCTAATATACATATGATTATATACAACCGTTGGGCATAATCAGCATTATGTCATTGCTAGTAAGACATAAGAAAAATATCACAGGTTTGAAATCTATCTATACAACGTTAATAATCTAAACTGTCTTAACATTTGTTAGTAATAACAATTCAGGCGCAAACGTGTTACAGTTTCAGTTAATACTTTCATAAGTCAAGCTTCACCCGTCTTGTGCTGCCAATTTATTCCTGGATTACGCGATAAAATGGATAGCCAGCATAAATATTTCGGTGACAGAAGTCTCCACTCACACTTTTCATAATTATGTTTAATCAAACAGCACAATTTTGCAATTTATTCATGCTTATTATTGCAACTATTGTATGCATGACATCATCGTCATCATTATCATCCTCTTCTTGTTTTTCTTTGTCTTCTTCAACATCATGATTTTTATCATAGCGATTTTGTAAAAAACCGTCAACAATAGGCATAATACAAGGTTGTAAAAATCGCCATATCAACAGGAATGTCATGATTTATTAATGTTAATCAAAATCATCGGGTAATCTGCTGCCCTTAGTACAATTAGTGAACTACAGTTACATGGGTATTAAATAGTTCAGTAATGACCACAATAGAATTGTAAGGACATCAATTGAAATAAGGACTTTCTCTTGATTGTCCAATCCTTGGTGCTGTTGTACATGATAAGATATTTAATGTTCTTATAATTTTATCAACGTGTCGTTTTGTTTATCTATGTATCATGTAATCCTTTATTAAAATACATCTACATGTGTAACGATTTTTAATAATTTAGATTAAACGTGTGTTTTCACCCATGCCCCCCACCAGCTGGCATATGTTTTATACATGCAAATCAACATGTTATATCATATACATAAAACACGATAAATTTCCGTATATCATATCAAATATACGTTATTTACTGCAGCTGAAATACATAAATTCTTATTAACAGCATACTGAGCATGTTTTATGAACGTGTTGTTATTTGAACCATATAAGTATTCCTCCAAAATATCCCAATGCAATGTTGCATCACGTTAAACGTATTGTACACAATGGGATGTTGAAATGGACAGTACACATTTAACGAGATAATGAACATAAAACGCTAAACGCATGTTCAATATTAAATAACGTATGTACTTTATGAAAAAACAACACAGAAAAGAAACGTACAACAAAAAGGAAAACACGTTACCTCACGAGAGCCAACACTTAAAAAGACAATTGAACCGAATATAAGTTGATCAGCTGCAATATATATCAGTTTGTTGTCAGTTTACGGAAGTAAACACACACACACAAACACACACACACACACACAAAAGATGTCAAACGAAACTGAAATCCGTGCATAAAAAGCGTTGTTACTGTTCATTATAAGAATATAACGATGCATAATATATTCAAATATCATATACATGTAGTAGTGTACGAAGGATGATCCAGAATTACGTAGACTTTGTCTATTGTTTGAAATTAAATAATCTTAATCTAATAAAACCTAATGAAAATGGACCGGGGTCCTTATAGAACAGGTTTAATAAAATAGTATGTGTAAATAATCTGTTTGCTAATATAACAACGGTAACGTCTAAGCGCAGCACGCCATTTATTTGCATTACAACAAGTACGATGACTTATTCTAGAAATAAAATAAGCAAAACGTAGGCTGTTAATACGTTTTATTGTATATGCGTGTGTTATTAGAACAGAAATATTCGAATACTAACTTACACAATGAAAAATACAAAAAAACTTGCGTAATGATCCTTACATGTTATGCTCTATAAATGTGACGCGGTCCGCGAAAATGAGTCATGTGGTGGTAACGACGTTATCAATAACAAGAAATATCTGTACAAAGATATTCGGCGTCTGTGGTAATTTGCAAATAAGGAATTAAAATAAAATTTCAGAATAAATAGTCAAAGCAATGTAACTAAAACCTGTAGTCCACTAGGCCCCCGAAGGTTTCCTGAAAGCATACTTGGCAAAATCGGGGTGTCTTCCTTGTCATTCCTGAACCATATTAGAACCTTCTTGGCACTTCGGGGCCTGATCTGGAACGAAAAAACTTCGTCATCCAAATTTTTTAAGTTTTAAAATTTGGACGCCAAATGTTTTATTCGGGACTGCTTCGGGGTCTACAACAAACCGTCGGCAACGATTCTGGATGTTTGGGAACCCATCGCCATTGACTCGGCATCTTCGGAATGCCTTCTGCGAGGCTTTGAAATATGTTCAGCCACTCCGAGCTGTCCCTGAAGGAAAGTGAATCGATGTCTAATTCTTTTCAAAGACGACGAGTACTGTTCGCGTATTCACGCGGAAGCTACACTGATTATGTAATGAAAGATGCAGGATCGTCGCTAAAGAAGCCGACTGTCAGCAGAAGGAACGCGGAGCGTGAGTTGTGTTTCCAAACTTTACAAGAACGACAACAGAAGTGATGCCGTCAATATGCCGATAGTTTATAAAGTGTCAAAATCGGCACTGTTCTTGTTAATTAACACTTTCCATGGTGCAAGTCAATGGCAAGCTCCTCAAGAAAAGATTTAACGTGAAGTTACCAGTCAGTCAGCCTTTGAACACTCAAGAAGGTATGAGTCTTGGTTTTGAAGGCGAAAACCTTTATCTTCCAACCCATGCTGGGAAGAAAACAAACTATGAAAAAGTATCTAAGGGATGCCGAAGCACATCCCCACTCTTTTTGGCTATCAACATACGCAATGCCAAGAGAAAGCCAATCGTATGGGGCATGTTCCACCTTCTCTCAATTTTTTGCGGCCATTTCACGCCAGGTCTCTGGATTATTTGATATTGCCAGAACTTCATCCTTATACTCCTGAAGCTGGAAAGTAGACACTTCTGGGACAAAATGGCATAAACTTTACAGCAGTACAGAAGTCATACACCAAGGAGGCGTACGTGTCCACATATGTCATGAAACTCAGCGCCATCGCAAGCTTATGGCAAGCCGGAAGAGCGTTCCGGAACCTTGTGTATTTTCTCTGATTGCGAGGCGTTGGACGCTGGAGTGTTTCATCCAACATTGTGGGCGTTATCCTCAAATTCATTCTGACCCACGGGCTAGCAACTGATAAACATATTGTAGTTCGGCGTCGTTGATATACGCCGACCCTCAAATCGGCAACATTTTAGCATTCTGTCGGCAACAATTCGGCAACTATTCAGCATGTTCTGCAATGTTACCGCAACCTTTCCGCACGATCGGTAAACAATCGGAAGCTAATTCCGAAACTGTCGGCATTCTTCCGCGTTCCGCATTCGGTTTATTCGGATACGTTTCAAATTTATACCGCAACCTGTCTTATGCCATTCCGCGAATACATACCGAACAAACAATATGACCAAGCTCCGCCCATTTTATTCCGGAAGGTTCCTGAATCTAGCACATTTTTATCGGCAACCCTTACGCAAAGCATCGGGGCTGTAGTGGACGGCAGGCTTAAGACTAGATCCGAATGACATATAATACTCAAATACTAAGCAATACTAGTAGATTACGCCTCCTAACATACCATGATATAAATTAGTATACACGCTACTTAATATATGTGCTTGTGTACACATTAACATTTTATATATGCTCTTTGATTAACTAATGAAACTAAACCAATATATTCAGCAACATAGAACATGATGCATAAACGATAATATATACATCGACAAGCCGGAACATACACAGCTAGAAACTTTATTAATTCGTACATTTCTGTTCGAAGTATGCACGCGCTTGAATATGTTAAACTATTAATGGCTAGATAAATCTCGTTGAGATGTAAAGAATACATGTATGTCGACACTGATATTTTTCAAGTATCTCGCATGTTCACCTGTACAAACCTAAGTTTGACCCTACACTGACCTGCAGGCGAGCGAGCGTATGATCATTTCGCCGACAATAATGTTAAATTATAACTGGAGAAAAGAAATGCATTTTTAATAACTGTTTAACTTAACAAAATATCTAAATGTGTTTAGTTAGTGACCAGTGGACGTATTCACAAAGCGCTATCGGGAAAGTCTTAAGTTGTTTGTCTAATTCATAAAATTTCTTAACTCTAAGGAGGTGTCATGAAGTTTTTGTTAAATTTTAATGTTTTAAACTAGCAAAGTAACCGATATATAATCTGGTCCCATGCACTAATTGTATTATAAAAAGAAGGCGAATATATGAAATACATTGATACGAAGACGGTGTAAAGACAAGTGTATATATTTAATCATGTTTTGCCCGTTTTCAATAAAACGAGGCCTATCAATAATCGATTACGTGACACTGGCATAAAACGATATTTGAGGAAGAAGAATCAACATTTGGTCCTCTTCCAAGTTGACACAATACTCTTCAGCCCAAACATGCCAATAAAATTAAACACATTTAGGTTTGGATGTGCTTTAGTCAAGATGAACAATCATTAACAAGGTGATTATTTTAACTTAATAATCAAACCTGGTAAGCATTGTTTATTATTTTGATCTTGCTTATTGTGTACGGCATGTTTATATTTGATGATTTGTAAACAAATTAAGTTTAGTGTTTGATGCATGTGCATGTGTTGTATATGTTGTTACACGTTATGAATAACTGCAATGTCAATGATTAACATGAAAAGGAGTATTGCCTAGTATATATTCCTTGTGACTGATATGTAATACATTCATGCATATATGTACGTTACGGGTTAAAGTGTCATAGCTATACCTCATTGTGTGATTTAATTAAGAAATAATTGACGGGTTAGCGGCCGTTATTGCGGTAATGACAGAGTTCCGATGCGTAGGAATTATACCACGAGGGCGACAGATAACGCGTCAATTAGTTTGATTCTAACACGATGTGTTATGTAATGCGTCTGTATCAATAAATACAATGAATGAGAACTATATGTATCTATTTTCCGCCCATTTTCTGCAAAGTACATTCACAAGTGCGTTTCCGTAATGTTAATATAAAAAATAATTGAAAATGAAGTCCGCTTCATTGATACACATTGAGCGATCTATCAATACTGTACTTTGCGTTCATTTAGAACACCAACTGTTCGCTATGAAAGTCTGCTACTATTTTCACTGATACTGTACTTTGTGTTCATTAAGGACATCGACTGTTCGCTATGAAAGTCTGCTACTATTTTCACTGATACTGTACTTTGAGTTCATTAAGGACATCGACTGTTCGCCAGAAGAGTCTGCTTTAGAGACGTGGGGATAGTGCGCAGTACAACACTTTGGTTCAAAACTAGAACTGAGTTCACCACGACCAGATAGTGCGTAGTACAACATGTTGGTTCAAAATTAGAATTGAGGATGCCACGACAAGAATTATTGAGTTCAATGTCTTTAAATGACTTATGTCAATCTACAAATATGTGATGTGAAACCTTTATATACACAATCTTACCATTGACACGTAAACACGTTGGAAGTATTGCATGCATATCTGTCACAATACAATTAAAATACACCAGGTGCATGCAGTAGTGTATATACATATAATTATAATAAATATGACCATTGATATCCCAAGTTCACCAAATGATGACATTGGGTCAAACACCTAGAGTGTTATCCTATGTACAAAATCTTTTAGAGAGCAACTGTTAGTGTCTTCTAGTGTTTAATCAAATAATCTAATCAAATGCTATACTAGTGAAACTATGATTATCAGGGATACACAATTCAATTATGCACATGTTTGAACATATGCCTTAATTGACAAATGTCATATGTTCTCTAGTGGAAGCACTACAGCACTGACTTTGTATAACAAATGTCCAACATATTTTAAAATAAACATATGAAATGCTGTAGTATCAAAACATTCAAGCGTAATAGTATGTTAGAAAGTTTGATATACTGACATAAATTGTTTAACAACGGAAGCGAGTTTTTTTTAACCAGTAGGAATCCCTCAGATCTGACAAGTATATATTGGCGCACCAATGCTATTAGCATGTCAGTAACAAGATCTTGTTTTTATTTTTAAACACGTAGTTTATTTTAAAAACGTGAACACATATTTGTAACAAAGGCAGTTGAACAATCGGATAAAACAACTGTGGCGCCGTTAAAAAATGGAATCAGTCTGGAAATGAGACAATATTAGTAAATGCGCTTGTATTTGAAAAATGTATTCCATGCAAGTGTAAATGTATGATTGTTACACTGGTGAAGTGAAACACCGATGTTATTTAATGGTGTTTTTCGGTTACAATAAGGACGATTGTGATACAGTCATGAAGCGGTTGCTATTAGTAATATAGCAAAGCGGTGAGTGGTATGAAATTTTTAAAATTATTGAAAGTCATTTCAAACAACTACTGTTGTATATGCTACAACAATCAGATTGTTGGTCACTGCTTAGTCGGTTAGTTTTCGGTGGTTGCCTTAGCATTTGAGTTTAATGAAGGTTTAGTAATATAATTATATATAAATTTTACGTATATATGTACGTCAACATTACTTAAATATATCGCACATATTGTTAACTAAGTTTAAGACAATACATCACACATGTATTAATGAATTTCAATAAATGTAATTATTTAATTACTTAAAACTGCAATTTAATAGCACTGATCAGTAATATACAATATGTAAAACATAACAAAGAAAGTGTGCTTTAAAAAACCAAGAAATATATTAACTACGTTTGGTGAAAACACCCATTGACAATATAAAATATAGCATAAAGCCATCTGAATCAAAACGCAGATAAAACAAATAGCATTCAGCTCGTATATGTGTAATTGAAGTGACACATATTACGAACGTTGTAAAAGATATTATCAATAGCATCAGAAGCATATTAAGTTTAGCATTTGGCTGAAATGATAATAAGGGAGTGTACTATAGAGACCATCTGACACTCCTACAGACGATTTTAAAGTTACATGCAAACTTGTTTTACCACTATTGAACTTACTGTGAAAAAAAGAATCGCCGCATCCGAGTAAGATATCAAAACGCCGCAACAACGTCATTCCTTGCAGTCGTAATAATGGTTATGTTTGATGACGAGCCTTTCTTGGATATACAACAATAATGGTAATGTGAGTTTCAATTCAATTTATACAATCCAAGGGTTACCGCGCCATAAGCAGCAGATTTCATATTTTCTGTTCTTCCACATTTAAATCAAATACACATGCCTGACCCAGATAAAGTATTTGTACCACTTGTAAGACGAGCAGTAGGGCATATTGGGACCGTTGGAATGATATTGTTCATTGTTCAAATCGACTGAGTTGTTTACCGGTGTCGCGTGCTATCAAGTGTAACTTACATGTTGTAATTTAAAGTTAAGGTCTACCTTGTTTTCTTTAATAACTTTCAGATACACAATACATTGTTTAGTTTCTAAATCATATTTATTTAGATGAATATAGACATACACCCATTTGAAAGATATGGCTGGGGCAAGCATTTTACAATACGCCTGCAGAACACATGAACATAAATGAACACATACACATGCAAGCAATTTTGTGGCAGGTATACTCATTAACAGTAATAGTATTCAAATCAAACAGTACAGCTTATTCCAACAAATTAAACTCACATATAAGTGCAATCGGTGACATTACATTGGCTTGAATTTCCTGCACTATTTGTGGTATTAAATACATGGCGCAAAAACTAAAGCGATTCAATTTAAACAATCGTAATGAAAGCCTCGGGCATTGTGGCGCATGAATGCTGTGTGTTAAGAGAAAGCAAGGAAGGTTTTAAAGTGCTTTGAAACTGTGGTCGTATTGACACAAGTACAAGTACTTTGATTTAAGAAAGCTTTCATTACTCATGCAAAATGTCAAAACCACTCTCACAGTGAGAGAATGGCTTTCCATTCAGCGAACAATGAACAATCGTTTACATGACTTACATTTTACATTTAATTAACACTGTAGTAGGTCGCCTTTTCGATTATGATGTTGAAAACCAAGCAAGAATGCATTTCTATTGTCGATGATTTCGCTTTGGCTATATTGTCATCTGAGCACGTTGTGGAATGTGTCTCTTTAATTCAGCATCTGAAATGTTAAAATGCTTAGGTCGCTGCTTTGCTTTAAATAATTGGAATTAAACAGGCCGGATTGCCGTGAACATATGTACCATACTTGTACATATAACCCCCTACCCTCGTAACACAACATTATACTTTGATGACATAGTAGGATATAATTCTGTGAATTGCAACACAAAATCATACTTATTATGATTGATAATAAATCGAAAAGGCTGCTGCAAGCAAAAAAAAAACACGCAACTGAATATATAAAGTTAAACATATAAATTGACAATGACATACACATCATTTCGTTATTTTATTTAATATTTTAAACGAACATTATGATGCAAATAAAAACAAAAATACGCAACAACTACCTGTTTTATAAAGCGAAGCATATTAATTGACGATGAACTTCATTTCATTACAGTGGTTTGCTATTACACGGACTGGAAACATGATAGTTGATATTAACAAGCAATTCTAACATAACATAACCCCGACACAAACGGGAAAACAAAGTATTTGGCAATCAAGAAGTCATATAGTTCGTCTAACTGACGTTGATCCTAGTGTATCATGTAGCATTGGATAGATGCTTGCAAATATTTAATGACAAATAAAAATGCAATGCTGCAAAACCTTACTTAGAAGCATTTACATGATCAACACCTTACATTTACCAAGTAATTAAAAACTGTCAGAGAACTGATTCGGCTCTAGCCCTGCTCTTTTTCGCAGCGCCCCTTTTAGATATTATATCTTTCTCATTACGCGACCGTAGTAGCCATGTAGTAGTAAACCAACGTGTATAATGGTCAAACAACCATTGGATATGCACATGTTCAGTCTGGCCAGGAAGTGTTCTAAACACCGCGAGTAATAGAATACTTACTGAATTTACGTTTTTCAATAAAGTTTACACAGAGTTTACGGCAATATAAATACATTTAAATCACATCTCGACTGATTATAAAACTTGATTGTTTGAAGAAATGTGCTGTTAGTGATTGGGAATTGACGTCTTAGAATTAATAATATTTGACACATGTTTTATTACATAAATTATTCTGAAATCATGACCATACAATTGGAATTTTACTGAACAAAGCATGTAATATGAACATCGCTGTGATAAGTTCACATCATCGTGACCAGGACGTTATAACCTCCAATGAATAACGTTTAGTTAATGGGTCGCAGTCCATTTTCAAGGCTTAGTCAGAGGCCATGGAGGAAATTAATAAAAAAAAAAGCTTAACAATTTTAATCGTCATTATTCTTATCATCACCATAATTAATATCATCACCATCATCATCAACATCGTCATCATCATTGTCGTCTTCATCAACAGCAGCAGCAGCATACTTATCATCATCATCATCATCATCATCATCATCATCATCATCATCATCATCATCAACATCATCAACATCATCAACATCATCAACACCATCAACATCATCATGAACTGCAGCAACTGCCTCTTTGTTGTCGTCTTCGTTGTCGTCATCACCATCATCATGAATATCATACACTATTAATGTAATTTTATTTAAGTTTATTTTTATAGCTGTTATTTCCATGTTGCGACTGTGGCATACATTATGCAGAAATTGTCATAGTTAAATGAAAATGTCTATATCCGTTTATCATTGTATATGTCCATAAATGTAAAACTATACAAATGTACGTCTCCAGAAACAAACAAAAAACACGCACACATCAACAACAACATCAGTTGTCGTTATTATTGAAAAAAAAAGAATATAAAAATGCTTCTGAATACAAAAGTCTGTTTTGTTTTACTTTTTCATCTGTGAAATTTCTCATCGCCAAGATTCGCATCATATTTCGCGCTGTCCCATCTGTGTGGTTTTGTACAGGGCGTATGTTCGCACGCTCGTCTGCGCTGATTCCGCAACACTCATTGATTCAATTATTAATAAAAACTAGTAAATGGATGGCGTTTATTTCGGGCGTGCCGTTTGTTTTTTTCTATAGAGAAATCAACACGCATAATGCCAAAACGCTAAGCTGTTATGTTGTAATAAGCAGAAGGGAAGTAACAATATGGGCACCGATACATGTCTGTACCGTAACGATAGAACTTAACTTCCCTCGCCATAGCAAATACCGCAGGTTATAGAGAGCTCGAAGTAACAAATATAATATCACAGTTTCGTGTATGACGATGCATTGTGTATTGTGCGTAATATTAAAGCGAACGTACGTTTACGTCAACGAATTTAAATATGCCTTAAACTTGCTTTGTAACAAGTAGCGCATACTGTTTGTTTCAATCTAAAGACAAAGGCCAAATATACATCCTTTATTTTAGTGAACACAGTAGATTAAACTGACTTTGACACAAGAAGTAGAAAAACTAATATTTAAGACAGAACAATCGTGTTGCTATTTAAATAGAAACTCTTACACGCAATATTTATTATGGAATACTGAACAATGATTTAAATAATATAAATATGTCATGCTTTTTGGTTTGCAAAGATATACTACCTACAATGAACTCGTATTAACTGACGTTATTGCTAATGTCCTCATTTGTAAATCTTAGGCGCAATTTCGTTTGGCGCATTGCCAGCAGGTAGGCTCTAGGGTAACTACCTAGTTTCGGTTGGGACTGTGCCAACAAAATGGATAATATAGAATTTCGGTGAGGGGTAATTAAACATAAAATGCTACAACAACAAGAACTACTACTACTACTACTATTACTACTTAGTCGAGCGCAATATTACTGCGGTATCAAATGTTGGCCTTTTAAAGAGAGTTGGGACGGAACAGGATTTAAGTTGTCGATATTGTGTTTTTTTTTTAAACAAGGGCGTAGCTTTACATAGGCAAATAAAGATGTTATATAACATTTCATACTATCAGTATCATATTATTATTATTATTATTATTATTATCATTATTATTATTATTATTATTAGTAGTAGTAGTAGTAATAGTAGTAGTAGTAGTAGTAGTATTGCTATCATCATTATTAGCTGTATTAGTAGTAGTAGTTGTAGTAGTAGTAGTGGTATTAGAATTAGTAGTAGTAGTAGTAGCAGCAGTAGTAGTAGTAGCAGTAGTAGTAGTAATAATAATAGTAGTAATAGTAATAGTAGTAGTAGTAGCAAGAGTAGTAGTAGCAGTAGTAGTAGTAGTAGTAGTAATTGTAGTAGTAAGAGTAGTAGAAGTAGTATAAGTATATGTTTTATCAGTTTCTGCTAGTTTTTTTCCCGGTTTTGGTCTAATTCCCGGTGTACGTTATAACCGCGGCGATATTGGCATTCGATTTAAAGGTTCTGCACATTATTATGATGATGCTGCTGCTAATGATAATGATGATGACGATGATGGTAATGATGGTGATGATGATGATGTTGATGTTGATGACGATGATGATAATAATAATAATACTAATAACAATAATAATAATAATAATAATAATAATTATTATTATTATTATTATTATTATTATTATTATTATTATTATTGTTATTATTATTATTATAGGTAGTAGTAGTAGTAGTTGTAGTAGTAGTAATAGTAGTAGTTGAATTATTATTATTATTATTATTATTATTATTATTATTATTATTAATACTAGTATTATTATTATTATTATTATTGGGTGATGATTGCTATGACTGCAGTTAAAATATCAGTAACAAGGACAACTGAATATGTTTTTGTATTATGTGCTGTCACGCTAAGGTGCAAAGTGTCAGTTGTGGTTAGAATTGTGGTGATGATTGATAAAAAATGCATTGTGTGACGAAGATGTATTCTGAAATGATGAGAAGTGATCATGATGGTATTGACCAGTTTAAAGTGTTTGCCCCTGTAATAAGTTTTTGCATAGCACGATTTGTTCAGCCGGAGTCATTTTCTGTTTTCTTTCTAAGCGCTGCATATTGACTTTCGCATTGTAATTGTTCTTATCAGCCCAGAAGTTTCATATTACAAGGTTCTGTTTATTGTATGGGATTGACTTGTTACGCCTATATTCATGTTATTTATGTTATCCTACATCTGCTGTTTTAAACTTGGAAGGCAGTCCGAGTTCATGTTTAAAATCGTGATCATTTCATAACAAAGACCAGCGTTAATTTTTTGCACGCATATTAGATGTCGGATATACCACATTGTTCTGTCTGACTTATTTTCAAGTAAAAAATGAAGAGTCCATGCTGACTAAAGCGGCGTGTATTAATTAGATCGATACAGAACTTTAGTTCAATCCAGTGGCTACTTTACAATACACACAGTATACATGTAGGAATGTATTAAATAATTAATTAGTTAAGCGCCTCAATTACGTTTAAGTCATTATTAAATAGGCTAAGCGTTGTTATATAGTTTGGCTGAAGTTCAAAGCACAGTATATGCGGAATTGTTTGCTCTTTCAGCGTAATCAATTATAATTTATATGTACACTGCCTCTAAGAATAAAGCACTTAAACGTGTACGTATCAAATTATGTATATGAATATACTTGTATAGTTTGACAACGTCGGTGACCCGTACAAGTCCATAGAAACGATGCGCGTCAATGAATTTATTTAGTTTTGTGTGTGTTATATACAAACAAATATCTCAGATATCATAGAAACATCACTCCACTCTTTTAACGAATGCTATATTTATTTATATTGTGCTTGTGTTATAGCTGTCAAAATAAAACAAAAAAGAACATTTACCCTTGGACACAGGCAATACATATTGTTTGTTTGCTTATGTTTAAACTTAACTTTAGAAGGTATCCCAATCGAAACAATCCGAAGTGTTAATGTTAATAATTGCAGTTACGAAAGCAAATGATATTTGAAAACAAGTACTTGCGAAATGTTTGGATTATAGTGAAGGCTCAAAGTGTCATTAAAGTAGATATCTGTCTGTCAACGGTTTATGTGTATTTTTTTTCTCGGAATAACGTTAATTATTACTGTTGTTTAGAATTGGGGCAAATTTGAAATCATTTTAATTATTTGCGAAAAATGTGGAATAACAACATAATTCCTGTTCAATGAATACTTGAGAAAATGAATTTAAAACTGAGTTGTATTACTCTGCCAAATAATGCCCCAGTGATTTCATCACATTTCATAGGTAACAACCATGAGCTTCAGTACTACTCCAATACAGAATGTTTGAGCACAGTAAGAGTAGTAAAAACAGTGGTAATAATAATAATAATAATAATAATAAAAAAAAATAATAATAATAATAATAATGATAATAATAATAACAATAATAATAATAATAATAATAATAATAATAATAATAATAGTAGTAGTAGTAGTAGTAGTAGTAGTAGTAGTAGTAGTAGTAGTAGTAGTAGTAGTAGTAGTTGTGGTAGTAGTATAATTGTAGTGGTAGTAGTAGTTATAATAGTAGTAGTATAAATAGTAGTAATAGTAGTAGTAGAAGTTGTAGTAGTAGTAGTAGTAGTAGTAGTAGTAGTAATGGTAGTAGTAGTAGTAGTAGTAGTAGTAGTAGTAGTAGTAGTAGTAGTAGTAGTAGTGGTAGTAGTAGTAGTAATAGTAGTAGTAGTGGTAGTAGTAGTTGTAGTAGTAGTAGTACTAGTAGTAATAGTAGTAGTAGTAGTAGTAGTAGTAATTGTAGTAGTAGTAGTAGTAGTAGTAGTAGTAGTAGTAGTAGTAGTAGTAGTCGTAGTAGTAGTAGTAGTAGTAGAATTATAATTGTAGTGGTAGTAGTAGTTATAATAGTAGTAGTAGAAATAGTAGTAATGGTAGTAGCAGAAGTAGTAGTAGTAGTAGTAGTAGTAGTAGTAGTAGTAGAAGTAGTAGTAGTAGTAGTAGTAGTAGTAGTTGTTGTAGTAGTAGTAGTAGTAGTAGAACTAGTAGTAGTAGTAGTAGTAGTAGTAGTAGTAATAGTAGTAGTAGTATGTGTAGTAGGAGTAGTAGGAGTAGTGGGTGTAGTGCTAGTAGTATCAGTGCAAGTAGCAGTATTGGAAGTAGTAGTCGTAGTAGTAATAGTAGTTGTAGTTACAATAGTAGTAGAAGAAAAAGTAGTAGTGGTAGAGGTAGTAGTAGTAGTAGTTGTTGTACTAGTGGTAGTAGAAGTACTAGTAGTAGTTGCAGTAGTAGTGGTATTAGTAGTAGTAATAGCGGTATAAGTAATAGTGACACTAGCAGTGGTAGCAGTAGCAACATAACAAGTATTAGTAGTAGTATTGGTAGCAGTATAAATAGTAATACTAGTAGTAGTAGAAGATGTTGTAATAGTAGCAGTAGTAGTAGTAGTAGCAGTAGTAGTAGCAGTAGTAGAATAAGTGTTGTAGTAGTTGCAGTAATAGTAGTAGTATTAGTAGTAGTACTAGCATCAGCTTTCGATGATTAAATAATGCCGCTTGTAGTTTGTGCGCACTTTCTGCCGACAGTGAATTTATGTTTAGAATAAACTTCCTTAAAACAGAAAATACCATAAAAGAGTGAAGTTCCGTCCCGGATTAGCTTGTGCGGACTGCACAGGCTTACACGGTACGACAATTTACGGACATGCATTAAGCCCTATTTACACACGACACGCCTCTAATTGTTATGTACATGATTTGTCTTGTGCGTCAAACCGACCAATGTGTCTGTTCAATTCTTTGACTTACAAATGTCGTTGATAGTAGTAGCGACAATCTTGTTATTATGACGCAGATAGAGATATTAATTATAACATGTAACTGGACATCGATAATAAAAAGCAAATGTAACAAGAGCACGGTTTAGGATATATCTCGGGACGTAACATTCTAACGAATCGACTGATTTCCACAGAATACGAAAACGTATCCTAAGTTGGTATTCTTCTATCAACAGCTCTAGTGGCCTGCATCGTATTGAATTTGTTTAAAGGCTTTTACTTTTGAAACATATATTGTTTTCATAAATGATTACACATTTAGAAACGCTCAATCCAAATGCAGAACGTCATCACACGACATACTTATGGAATGAAGCAGCTATTCCAACATTAAAAGGCAATACAAATTGTGCGCAAACTGTAATGAAAATATGATAGAAAATAAATATTAATTTCCCCTAACCTGTCCAAAATTTGCAGAGCTAATAGCGAAATATATGTTTTATATAATATTTTGGCCATCGTAACGAAACTTTGCCAATCTAGTATCTGTCACATCAAACTAGTTTTGCATTTAATTTACATATTACGCAAATAAGCTTAGAAAAAACAAATATGTTTAAAATAGTTGCTATGCCCACATGTAAAAGCTTTTCTGTAAATTCGTATTTTTTTCACCATGCTGAAAATTTGACAGACGAAATAGGCGACATAATAATTGAGTAATTAACGAATACACTAAATTATAATAAATTCCAAAAGTAACGAGATAGTATCACTAGTCCGTTTTACAATTTAATATTTGAACTTAATGGCTGGACATGACTTATTATTATACAGGTGTGGAATAGTTTAAAACAATTTCGCCATTATCATAAAAATTATATTTCAAATATAATACATAAAGAGTAGAAATTACCTTGTCAGATAATTTTAGCATTTTCAGAGAATAATATTTCAAGGACAATAGAAGGAAAATAACACACTTATTACGCGACAAGTGTGGACTAATTTCAAAAATTTCGCCATTATCATAAGCGTAATATTTCAAATCGAATATATCCATATTAGAAATACATTGACACATAATTTCAACATTTTCAGAGAATATTGCCCTTTCAAGGACTATAATGAGTGTTGTTGCTGACTCTGATGTTGTTGTCGGTGGTGTTTCAGTTATCATGTTCATGTATATATATCGACGACAGATGTCAACATGAAGAATGGATACAGAATCTGTCAATAGATAATGCTAAACTTTCCGACAGATACGTTGAATTGTTGTTCATTGTTGCACATATATATACCGCCCGAGTTATCTTTGACATGGCAGGCACAAACTACACAATGATTGTGAAACACACATGCCAAACTAAGTGGTTGATTTATTTGTATTTCCTTTTTATTCCACGATTTACAATGTTCACAAAGATTCCGTGCGTTTTCATTATTTATTACTTATAGTTTCAGATCTGTTCATGCAGATGTGGTTAAATTATCCTATTTATTTATAATAAGTATTTTGAACACATGTTCACCAAACGTTGTTATTTTTTCTTTACAACACTGTAAGTGTTGTTGGTTTAAACATATTTATTTTGAATACGGATTGCATAGAGAAATGCACAACACAAGTTTGTAGGATTGGAACGATAGCTTAGCTAGTAGGGTTCCTTTCCTCAAGTGTTGTTCACTTGCTTAGCGCTTAGAAAACCCGTATGGAGCTGATTTAGCAATAATTGATCATCAACTGTGTCAACCCAGAGTAGCTTTTTCTATGGTCATGACTGAGATAATTACCGTAATACGGATTAGTCGAACAACAATTTTAATATTATATTACAAAATATATACATGGTAGAAAAGGTATACCGGCAGCCATCTTAATATTACATGGTCCTATCTGCAACTTTTACACATTTGATGTTGGCCCTTCTAATCCGAAGGTGACGATATATGCATTATAAATTACTAATTGATGGTTTGATTCATATGGAAATCATTACATTCGTCTGTGGATATTAAAAAAAAGCAGTTAACAAAATGCAATGTATACCATCAATGAAAATACATGTTTCTAGCATACGTGTTAAGTTATTTTAAAAGAATCATTGACTTCTTCATTGACTACATACATTAAGTTGCGAGACTCGCAATGACATCAGAGTACTCAGTCGCAAAAAAATGGACATTTCATGTTTTGGCACCCAGATAAGAGCTCCATTTTATAGAACAACAGTACATGAACTTGAAAATATCGTTCATTTTTAAACAACGCATGGCAAAACAAAAACAAAGCTATCTCCAAAAGACGTACATTGTTTTTGTATGGACAGACAAGTTGTTTGCAACATTTCCTATGTCCAGACGTACGATCAATACGGATAGTTTTAATTACCGCCAAATAGTGAACGCATCCCACCACGGTATGCACAATTATATTGACATATATAGTATCATTATTAAATTTTAATTTATAACGGACATGTTATTTATAAGAACATGAAAAGACTCCTAGTTACATTGATACATATTGACAGCGTTAGACTCGTTAAAATATATTCTTATTTTATGTTGTAGAATAAAACAGCCTTTTTCCCTGTTTTGAGACATATAATATATGACTGTATATGTGATTGTGTTTTCGGGTCATGTAGTAATATATTCAGATGATGACATCAGATATAGTCTATATTGTTGATACAGGCAGAATACAAGTACATGTATTACGATATATTTGAAATTCGCATGCGAATGCTACTAATATTATGCTGACAATAGTGGCATTGTGTATCAACATGAAACACATCAGAACAAAATCAAGGCTTAATCGCATAGTACATGTGGCATAATTTAGCTACTAAATAAGTGTGTCATTCTGATGGAGTATATGCCTAAGATGCATCGCTATATAACGAAAAATGAATATTAAAAATAACATTTCCTGAACATCATAACCAAAACCAAAACCGTATTAGTCGTGCTACTTACATATTAAGACCACGTACACAAGTTTAATAATTCCAATAATTATATACTTATTTTTATCTTACAATCAGTTGTCGTCATTCTTGCCACGTGACCGTCCAATATTACACCATTTTGAACGAGCGCGCTAGCACTATTGTCCGTATTGCACGGTCCTAATATAAGCATACGATAATGTCCGAGTACTCCAAACGAGAAAGAATATGCAACGTTAGTTTTACCTCAATGTTGACTCCGATCTACTGCTTCGAAATCGTCTATTAAAATCCAAAAACAATCATTTCAAATCTGTTTTCTTATATCCACTGATCTGTATATATTTCTTGTTAACCGTTTAAACCAGAAACGCGATCGCTTTTTGAAATCGCCGTGTCTGGTTAGAACGTAATTTGCGTTGTGTAAACGTGAATTTGTTTCCAAACCTGTATCAGATTATGAATATCACCTTCAAAGATAATTTTATAATTTATCGAATCATAGTTTAATCAACTGTGTGTAACAATTAATAAAAAATAAAGCCTGCAAGTTGCAATATGACCCACAACAATCATGGAGAGCAGTGAAAACCGTTTCCGTCGCCACTATCCATTTGGTTTGCATATTACATCGTTATTCTAGTTCTAAATATTGATGAAACACGTTTGATCAACTGTATAATACTCCATTCGACAGCTAACATCAATGTGTAATACTGATTTAAACAAACGCGCTGCAGATTCTTTTTATCGATCACACCATATTTTAAACATGAAAAAATCGTAGTGGTGTTATGGACATGGTGTCCGCCTTGCGATCGGGCGGTCGTGATTTCAATCACTACCCGATGAGCGTTCAAACGATCTTTCCCAAAAGACACCAGGCGCTGGTTCTAGCCAGGAAACGGACTCTAAAGTGTCTCTATAAGCCTCAGACTTTTCATACTACATAGCTAAAATAAATGGTTTTAAACTAAACATGACACGTGTAAATATAGTATCTACACACTCGCCTATCGGCTCGTCCAATATGGTAATTCAGCTGTGTACTCGTCCAAATATATCACGGCATCGCAAATAACGCCGTTAAATAATCTAATAGTATTGTGATTGTTTCACACACTAAACACAACATGTACTTGATAACTGAAACTCAGGGTGCATGGTTGCATGTATGTACTCGAAATCAATGAATCAGTTGTTATTCATTATATTGCGCATGCACGTTCGACTTGCATCTTAGCAGTCCCATTTACTTCCGTTAAAACATATTTGAAATATAGTGTATGCTGTTATAAAACTTTTGGCACACAAAAGAAAATAATCTGAAATAGTCAAACAGCATAATTAAGTGTTTCAAACCAAAGCAAATTGTTTGTAAACTTAAACTACGGGTACGTATATGTTAATCGTAAAAGTCAAATTATGCATGACATTACTTTGTAGAAAGCACCTACAGTTCAAGTCCGCCCATTTGGTTTGGAGATACAAGCTTTCCTTTAAGGTAGAAAGCCCCAAATGGGACTTTTTGTCAGACCTTGAATTTCTTATTGTCTTTGATCATTAAATCTATTATGAGACTTAACTGTGAAATATAAACACAATTTAATCACACGTTTTGACAAAAATGCGATTTTTGTTATAGCCCCTCATTTTCTACTTCAACCAAATATGTTGATGGGGTACACTTACAACAATGACTGGCATATTGTCAAAATGTATTTTATTTATTCCTGAATAACTTTAATTCATACGTTAAAGATGTATCTTATGAAAAAGTATAACAAACATAAGTATTAAAGTTGACCAACAATACTTATGACATTAAATTTGGCTAAGCATATGGTAAAAGGCAACAGATTTAATTACAGTAAAAATACGCCTAACACCAATTTTTGTATTTTTTTAACTTTTATTTCATAGTATGTCAAAATCAGTAATACCAAAATATAAAATAACCATATCTGAGAGGAAAAAGGTATAAATTGATATAGGTTCACCACAAAAATCTCAAGGTATAACAAGTCAAAAAGCAAATATTTTCCTTCTATGATAAAATATTTTTTTCTCTTCTAATTATAATCTTATAGCAGTATCGATATTAAATGAATTATTTTTGCATTTATGCTAAAGGAATAGTGTTTTGTGTAATCATTTTAAATACAAATGTAACTAGCTGAGGTTCACATGTCCTTGGTTACCAAATTCAGAAAAATAATAAACATTTTTTATAAGTGTGTGTTTCAAAAAATTCAATTTACATTTCATTACATTGGGTTAACAAAAGCTTTAAAAAACTGGCAAATCTTTGTGATAGAAGTTATCACAAAGATTTGCCAGTTTTTTAAAGCTTTGTGATAACTTCGTCAAGACTCTTCTTGGAGCTTGTGACTATTGGTTAAATTTCACTGTTTTTGGATAAAAAGGTGTCTCTTAGACCATTCTTATCATTTCGACGATACATACTTTTCATATGCTTTTTACAGCGGTAGATCTCGTCAAAATTCCTCAGTGGAACAGGTCCAAGTTTACACAACGAACAGTATTTTAAATTATCCAACAGAACGACAAACTCGATCACCCGACGTCCCGCTCTCCACCCATCTCGACTGACTATGTTTCCAAGTTTTTGGTGTCAATTAATGTCTTCACAGCAAGGAGTGCGTATCTCCTTCACGCAGATATGTTTTAATATACGAATAATTATGTTCAATAATAATAATACGCCTTGAACGTTTATTTATAACTATTTTAACTATTTTAACTTTAGTGTAATTAAATACACCAGACATATCGCGAAAATGTCATGATTAAATGTAAACAGAAATTCACAACAATGACGTCATTTGAAGGTATTTCCCATGCCAGAGTACCTTAGTTTTCTTCAAACTACATTTTTACTTTCATCTTTGAACACAAATAAGCATTTATTTCACACATTTAATTGAAAATGACTCAACATTCGAAAAGTAATGTTTATTTCGCGAAAATAATTTCTGTTTCGGATCAGATCGATTAGATTTACGGTTAGTGGCGAATGGGCCGAAGTTAACCGATATTTCCCGAGTATTTCCGAAGTTATTAGGATCTTTCTACCTTAAACAGCCGAACACGAAAGCATGCAACAAACGAGGCTTTATGTAACTAAATCCCTTTTGGTTGACACGCTTCTGTTCACATCGAACATGTCGTGTTTAACTGTATCTATAATGAACATGCAACAGTTTACTTTATAAATTATTTATATACAAAAGCTCAATAGACAACATTCCATTGTTTGCCACAGTCAGAAAAACAGTAATCAACGGTATCACATTGAATCGGTTACACACTTCTATGATGAGCTAAAATGTGTTTTTACGATTTTCATTATTTTGAATATTTATTTAGAACTGTCACGGTATACTACGAACGTTTTGTAACAAGAACCGACGACACATCTCAGTACAGAATTATATTCGGGAACTAAAGTAAACATGAAAACATACGAAAACCTGAAGAATTATTATCAACAGTAAATATTTATTGGCATATATGATATTAAAACTGGTTTTATTTGTATTTCTAAACAAATATTACCACTATGATTGCATGTTGACAGCACAGTATTAGATGTTAATATGTTTTACAATGTTGAAGAACTATAAATATTGTAAATATTGAAGGCCGTTATTATTTTGTTTCACTTTCTGTTGATGAGAAATACAAGTTTGTAAATAGGCGAATGCTTCACTATAACTATAACTTGATGTGACCGTGCATCAAGTGAGTTAACTTGTTTAATTACATTTTATTGAATTTAGTTTATTTTGCAGCGGCTAATATGTCACTGCGCTATTTCAATGTAACAATAGAGGCAAACTCCTAGCAGCGGTTACTTCTCCTTACTGTAACTATTTTTTAATATTACTTTATAAAATTTTCTCTGAAATACTGCTTTATTGGTCTAGACATATACATTGATGATTAAATTAAACAAAAGAGATGAAAGTACACATACCGGTGTCAAAGCAGTAGAAGTAGTAATAGTAGTAGTAGTAGTAGTCGTAGCTGTAGTGATAGTAGTAGTAGTACTAGTAGTAGTAGTGGTATAAGTAGTAGCAGTAGTAGTAGTAGTAGTAGTAGAAGTAGAAATTATTAGCAGTACTAGCAGCAACAGTAGCAGTAGTGGTAGCGGTAGCTATACATTATAATCTCCCAGTATTTACAATTGTCAAGTAACGTGGCTAAATTCAAAGCTCTTACACGTTGTTAAGGAACTGTCATGCACCTTTGGTTCCATTTGTTGGACGGGATCTTGTTAATCGGAAAGACCGGTTTAACTTATACTGTTGATCGGTCATTGTAATTTCAACGTCACGCCGTTTAGGCTGTAGATGTTTTGGGGCATGTTTTGTTCATTTTCTCCTGAGCCGTTAGTTTACTTATTGTACATAATAGTTTAATTGCTTAATTATGTGTGCTAATTATTGTGAATGTATGTCATTATGTTTGCTTATTCGTGTAAATCAATGTCATAAATTTATTATGATTTTAAATTCATGTATCATTAAATGTAGTTAACAGTTTAATAATCACGTTAAAACACCCATTGTAATTAGTTTAATGCAAATGTCGTTGCAGTTATTTAAATGTAAGTTGTTCATATAGTATTTGTTCATTTCGTAGCACATCACAATGTCTACGTCATACCACACAGACCTTACATGTATATTCAACACAGTGATATATACTCGTGGTTAAACTGTATAAATAGCACCTTGTTCGAGACAGGCGTGACGAGAGTTGTTACCATTTGATACAAATCGTACTATAGCAAGCCTTCGAGCTAAGCATATGAAACACTGCACATAATGTAAGATACGGGCTGTGAGATACATTTTAAACACTCAATGTCATCGGGTACTAATACATGCAATTTGATCAACCATGTGTCACCAATGCATTTAGATACGTATCCATATATTTAGTTAACAATCTTTCTATAATATGTTTCTTCTTTCCGTATATAAAAGTCAACGGCCCTTTATTTAGGTCAATTTAAAAATGCCAGTTTAGCGAGCCGATAAAATAGTATAGTGTCCGGAGCCAGCGGGCCCTATTTCGTGTGGGTGCCTTCTCAGCTACAGTTGTGTGTAACCGCAGTTTTGGGAGGCGTTTCATCAATATTTACGATTCCATCTACGTATCGAGATTTATGTAGTTGTTACCGATTGTACAATTACATACATTCCGTTTCATCAACGAAAGTTTCGCAAATGCACTATACAATAATATGCGACTACATACATTAGGGTGGTTGTTTACCGAAAATAGCGTGACGCAGTCTCAATGTTTGAAATTACGTCATTGTCGCGCGCTGTTCGAAATCAACAAGTTGAGGAAATGGGTTAAAACATGGACGTGCAGTTAAAATTATAGTTTGTCTTCGAGAAAAATGTTGTATATCTCAGCACGAACAAAACAAACATTTAGTGCTTTGTGTTATGCTTATTAAATTTTACCATTTTATCAAAACTTCTGTACTAGCACGTGCGGTATAATATAATAAATAGCACAGACCAATTCGGTCCGTTCAACGTTTTTGGGCTGACCTGACGGTGGCTATAATGCAAGGAGGCCCTCAGTGGTCTGTACTATTTCTTAAATGGTACACACGTGCGGCTATCTATTTTGAGACAATCAAATCGGTTATACATAATAAAGATCTGTTTGACTTTCAAATATTCGCCCATGAGAATAATAGCATGCAAACATTATTTTGCAATCAATTATATTAATATTCAAAGGTATATAACCATTAAAAATAAGTTGTGTGATACATCTGAGGACGAAATAAAACAACAAAACATACTATAGTAAGATACTGCATTTTTTACTTAATTCATTGTGGTTTAATTATGTATTATACGCTTATGTATATTGACTTTGTTGAGTCGCTGTTGATATTTCCTACCATAATGAGTGTTGTTGCATTCTCTGATGTTGTTGTCGGTGGTGTTTCAGTTATCAGGTTCATGTATATATATCGACGACAGATGTCAACATAAAGAATGGATACAGAGTATGTCAATAGATAATGCTCAACTTTCTGACAGATACGTTCAATTGTTGTTCATTGTTGCACAAATACTATAATTTTGACATGGCAGTCACAATGAACAGATATATATCGCCCTGGTAATCTTTGACATGGCAGGCACAATGAACAGATATATATCGCCCTGGTAATCTTTGACATGGCAGGCACAATGACCAGATATATATCGCCCTGGTAATCTTTGACATGGCAGGCACAATGAACAGATATATATCGCCCTGGTAATCTTTGGCATGGCAGGCACAATGAACAGATATATATCGCTCTGGTAATCTTTGACATGGCAGGCACAATGACCAGATATATATCGCCCTGGTAATCTTTGACATGGCAGGCACAATGAACAGATATATATCGCCCTGGTAATCTTTGACATGGCAGGCACAATGAACAGATATATATCGCCCTGGTAATCTTTGACAGGGCAGGCACAATGAACAGATATATATCGCCGTGGTAATCTTTGACAGGGCAGGCACAATGAACAGATATATATCGCCGTGGTAATCTTTGACATGGCAGGCACAAACTACTTAATGAGTGTCAAACACACAAGTCAAACTAAGTTGTTGATTTAATTGTATTTCCTTTTTATTCCACGATTTACAATGTTCACAAAGATTCCGTGCGTGTTCATTTGTTATTACTTATAGTTTCACAGCTGTTCATGCAGATGTGGTTAAATTATCCTATTTATTTATAACAAGTATTTTGAACACCTGTTCACCAAACGTTGTTATTTTTTCTTTACAACACTGTAAGTGTTGTTGGTTTAAACATATTTATTTTGAATACGGATTGCATAGAGAAATACACAACATAATTTTGTAGGATTGGAACGATAGCTAAGCTAGTAGGGTTCCTTCCCTCAAGTGTTGTTCACTTGCTTAGCGCTTAGAAAACCCAAATGGAGCTGATTTAGCAATCATTGATCATCAACTGTGTCAACCCAGAGTAGCTTTTTCTATGGTCATGACTGAGATAATTACCGTAATACGGATTGCATAGAGAAATACACAATATAAGTTTGTAGGATTGGAACGATAGCTAAGCTAGTAGGGTTCCTTTCCTCAAGTGTTGTTCACTTGCTTAGCGCTTAGAAAACCCAAATGGAGCTGATTTAGCAATCATTGATCATCAACTGTGTCAACTAAGAGTAGCTTTTTCTATGGTCATGATTGAGATAATTACCGTAATACACATTAGTCGAACAACAATTTTAATGTGATATTACAAAATATATACATGGTAGAAAATGTATATCGGTAGTCGCTTCTTATTATATTTAAAATATGAGCATTTACTAATTCACATTTTGTAAAAAAATGAAACTGGCTTGCATTACTATCATCAAATCACTCAATAACAACTTACCCTATATTCTGTAGATATTGATATTATTGATAGTTTTATGCTAAGTGTTAAAATGATGTTAAAGTGATGAAGAAGATAACCAAACAGTCGCTGATGGTTATGCTTGTGATGACAATGCAGCTGCTTATGATGATTATGATGTCGACTCATTTACATGTATTAGCCTGGTTTAATATGTTAAGCAACAACAAGAAGCTATTTCGTGGTTTAGAAACGTTGTTTATTGAAGGTCACATTGAACATTATCGGTGCAGCCGTCATTTTAATCAATATCAGACAATGACGCCTGATGATAGTTCCTTAAGAGTATTACAGTCTATATGACCTATTTCTTTGTTAATGTATGCTTACGCATGCGTCTGTGCGATGGCCTGTCTACTTTGAAGCCACTTGTGTCAAAGGGCAGATTAGACTCAGCACGATAACCATCTAATATTGCGGCTGAACATGCACACTACTCCTAAAGGACCTTGGATCAATGAAGCTCTGCATTCGGTACTAAATGTGATTGCATTAGTTATCAATACTCTTTATTAAATTTCTAAATGCTTTATTACAGTAAATACAAAAACACTTGTATTAGTTCATGTTTGCAAACGTTATTGCTTATGTCATGCATTTGTAAATTTACTTCTCAGTGTCTTCCGGCGCATTGTTGACAGGTACAAGTATGTTATATAGTTACAACGCAGTTTTGGCTGGTTCCTTGCCAAAACAATGGAGATGAAGATGATGGGAATGATAAATATTTATTTGGAAATGGTGTGATGTGATCTTGATGTTAAAATGGTGGCCAGTGCAGGTTTAAAATGTTTGTCACTTTAACAAGTATTTTCATGGAGTGTTCTGTTAGCAGGTTTTCGTTCAAATGCCTGTCTGGTGCTACATATTAATTGCCGCATGGTGACTGCACATGCATTATCAAGGCTGTTGTTGTGTAATAGTGGTTGTAGTCTGTGGTGCAGCTGACACTTTTGTGGCCATGTCAGGTTTTCTTTATTACATAGATACGTCATTATGACATCGACGTAATATTGCATGCTTTTTCTTTCAGAGTCTATGTATAGTTACAGTACACCCACCACGGTAATGACCAGCAAAACCATAGCATTAACAATCACAAATACAACAGTCCCATGAATCAGCACTATAACCATCACCACCATAACACCCACCACCACCACCACCACTAGAACAGGCACTACCACAACCATAATTTTCTTTAAAACGAAACAACAACCACATCCACCGATACAACCATCGCCGTCACAACAACATCCACCGTCAAACAATCAACACAACCTCCACCGTCACACAACCATAACCGTCATCTCCACCATTAACATTTTAGCCGCCATCGTCACTACAACCACCGCCATCGCCACCACTGTTACTACAACATTTACCGCCAGATAACTTCCAAGCAACCATCGCAACCACCGCCGTCACTACAAACTCCGCCGTCACAAAAAACCACTGTCACACAACTGCCGCCGTCACACAACTACCACCGCCACACAACCACCACCGTCACACAACCAGCACTGTCACACAACAACCACCGTAACACACCTTCCACCGTCCAACAACCAACGCCGTCACCACAAACTCCGCCGTCACACAGCTACCACCGTCACACAACTACCACCGTCACACAACTACCACCGTCACACAACTACCACATTCACACAACTACCACAGTCACCACAAACTCCGCCGTCACACAACTACTACTGTCACACAACTACCGCCGTCACCACAAACTTCGCCGTCACACAACTACCACCGTCACACTATTACCACTATCACAAAACCACCGCCGTCACCGAAAACTCCGCCGTCATACAACTACTACCGTCACACAAATACCACCGTCAAACAACCACCGCGTCACACAACCACCACAACCATCACGGTTACAAAACTTCTACCGTCACACAATAACTCAACCATTACCGTATCTACTACCTCCAATGTCACACAACCACCACAACCATCACAGTCACACAACGTCCACCATTACACAATAACAAAACAATCGACGTCACAATTACCTCAAGGGTAACACAACAACCACCACTGTCACATAACCTCCACTGATTTACAACCAACACAACCACCATCGTCATCGCCGACACCGTAATCATAACCACTCTCTCCAAGACCACCGTCTCTTCCAGTGTGACAACCACCCATATATGCGCTAATGGCATATTCCATATACAATAAAACACCTTTAGTAAGATCACTTAGGGTCCTACAAAACGTGTAATTAATAGCAAGGTGTATTTTCATTTGTTGAACACGGATTGCGAATTAAGTTATTAAGAACTATATAGAACTTGATAACTGCAAAATTTTGGACATGCAATTAAACATAAGGCTCCCATTTCTTAAATTGTCTTAAGAATAAACCACTTTAGTATCTTTTCTAATTCAAATACTTATTCACAAATGTTGCAACATTACTAAATATTATAATATTATAAGGTTTTGCAATCATCTGACATTCATTTTTTATTCAAAATTTAACATTTATGTACAATATTATTTATGATATTGCAATGTAAAAATTGTGAGCGTTTAAGCCATTCATGCTATAACTTGCTTAAGAAGGTTTGAGAAAGTCAGTATAAAGTTCTTCATTTTGTAACATCATTAATGTCATTCAGTGTCAATTTACATGATTACACATTCCCGGGAAGCTATATTGTTTTATAAACCATTTCATCTGATCCAACTGGCAACTGGCAAATTTATGCCATATTTATTTCTTAATCAAGCTTATAACTATCTAGCTTTAAAAAACGATACACTACTTGAAATTGTTATGGGATTAAAGATTTGGTGTGAACGCCGTATGTTATCTCCGATGCGTATGCTGCTAAAACGGTGAACAACCACATTACACCTGTAGAGACCCTGGTTAGAATAACGGGATCATTTAAGTGCCTTTTCTATTATTTTTTTGCTGCATGGTATTACTAGTCGCAAGACGGCATAGTGAGGTATCCGTATTATCATTGCGACCATTAAATGTTTAGGAAAACAAACAGAATTTAAAACAAAATGCCGACTTTTATAGGATAAACTTAACATAATGATTGTCGTTGCGGGGTTTTAGTGCAGTTCCCACACCGAGCGTGCAGTGTTTTTTCACTCGATTTCCAACTCGAAATCACGGGATGATTGTGGGGCTTAAATCACCTGACATCGTTAATTCATCGCATACATGATAATGTCTAGGCCTTATTATCGTAAACATTCTGGAGGTCAAATTAACGACGTGAAGTATTTGCTCAAGGTTAGATTGTCCTGAAATGTGTATGAACTAGTAAATCTTTGCATAATACATCCAGTTAATTAAAAATAATTTATTCAGTTCTATGTTTGTCCATATATCAGGATAACAATGATCTGCTTTTTTCAACATGATAGATAAACAACCGCGATTAAAATGCATGGCGACTTTCGGGTGCCTCTGTGCCAACGGAATGCATCAGTGCACGACATAACAAAACTAAGCCTACGCGAAATGTATAATTTCCCATGAATCATCAATGTATGTACTGTTATGTGTAGTTAAACATTATATTGGTAAAACATGTCCGTTCATATACAGTATATAATAGTATAATATTGTCTGAACTGTTCTGTTTAATGTTGTAAATGTTTTATTAAAAACACGAACCGCTTATCTTTCATTATTGTTACTCGCAATGATATTTCCTGATTTGCTTTTCTACAATAACAGGAGATTTAAAAGTCCCTTTAAAATTAAATTGGTCCCTTTAAATGTGTGTTGCATATTTTAGAGCAACTATCAATATCTATCTCTTTCACAAGGTGGGTAACAATCCTTGTCGGAGTGTTTATTATGGAAATGATGATGAAGACAGATACACTAGTGTGATAACCCTGTTAAGTCATGCGTTATAAAACTAGTTTGGTCTAGATACATTTACTTGCGCATGTGTTGTATAGGCCGTTGCAGAAACTGAAAGTATCTTGACCTGAAAAGCTCTCCTTACGCAAACATTCAATCTCGAGTGCTCTAGTCTGGTGGATGGTATTGACATTATGAATTCACAATTGGAACATTCATTTAATTTGACATATAAGGATAAAAAACAATCAGAACAGTTTCTATATTATATTGCTAAATGTAATACTAGAAAATTAATAAATCCAAACAAAACTATTTTTGGACACATGTGTAATTTTCAGTAATGTACACTTTGTACGAAAGTATACAACAAAAGAAATATTGTCATCCCTTTGCATATGTACGCTTCATCGGTATAATCACTAAAGCTGTCTTTTAATGAAATTCAATGGTACTTAGTGTTAATAATCAATGTCAAGCATAATCGTGCACCTATTGATAAGTATTTATGTTCAAATACTGTTTACATAATCAAATACAAATTTGTATTTAATTACCCAACACTTTGGTCTTGAACAAGTTGATGCTGTTTATGTCAGTCAATGACCAGGGCACATAAATGTTCGCTCTCTGTACGGAAAACAATGATTTATTTTTTTCCAACATAACAGTTGCTCTAATGAAATTGGTACGCAGGACAGAGAACTTAGCTATTAGAACTTATGTCTTCCACCAATATAACGGCTCTTCACCAAAATTGTCTTAAACTTTGCTTTAATTGTATGATAACCATCAATACTCATAATATATTATTTGCAAAATCTGTGTAAGTAAGGGAAAATGTAATGTGGAACTAAAGACAAATACACATGTGTATACATATGCTATGGCGACTGGCTGGTGGTATAATGATAGTAATATCGATTATTTTAAGACATGAAGTTTAATGTGTATACTTATTTATAATGGCTTTATATTTGTATACCTGTTTATTTATGTTACGGTTTGACATTGATCATATTTGTATTTGCATATATACTGTTTATACAAATGTAATTGCTTGTAATGGACGTATGTACTTGTCATTTACATAAATGTGTCATATACATGTATATAATTATGCTAATCTCGTTAAAGGAATCTATCTATATGCATACAGTATTTCTCTCGTATTCGATATAAATGCATACAGTATCACTATTGTGTATTATGATTCATCAATTATTGTAATCCCAATATATTTATCAAGTTTGCATTTGGCTATGGCGAGTTTCGGATATGCCAAAGCATTTTCGAGACCCCTGACTTAGAGATAGCAAAGTTAGCTCTTCTTTAACCCAGCGGATTACGCATGATGCACATGGTCAGCTTAAGTCACGACTTGTTAAGTTTAGTATAGTTTAATCTGTTTATTTGTTAAATTTAATTAGAAATTACGGCCTGGTCGTTTGTAATTTATCAACTTCGACACTTAAAATAACAGCTACTTATTATATCATTCTAAGCCTTACCTGAAAGACAAAAACACACAGAAGTCTGAGGTTTTACAATAAAATATTTCTTAGTCACCAGATATATTGAATTTTGGCGACAATAAACAACAATATATACTTAACAAATTCAAACAAACAGTGATTGTCTATACTCAGAACATTTTGACAGTGTTGTTTATATGATTTTTGACGAGTCATTAATGGATTCAAAATTCATTCAATGCAAAATGTAACATTATATCATATTTAGTTCAACATCTAATTGATTTAAAGCAGGAAACAGTTGCAGATGTCTTGTGATTAACTTTCATTCATGTAGTACTTTTTGTTTAGCATCTATAGACATAATTACTTTCATATGTTAGGGTATAGGATCACATTCATATGTTAATGGGCTTGCTCGGTCATACATATGCATGTGTGTATAATGATACGAAAAAGCGAAACATCAAAACTGCCTAAGAAGTATGTGAATGAAACCTCATTGGTGCGAGGAACGATTTCTTTAAAACTTGCTTCGATTCAAAGTCTTGCAACAAATCGGCTTTACAAATTCACGTATAATGTCGTTTGGGATACGTGACTAAACGGAATATATTATAACCAGATAACTTATATGTGAAACAATAGATTCCGTCAGAAAATATATTTTTTCCAATAAAACCTTATTGTACGATGTTAACGTCCATAATTAGCATAACTTCCATGTGTCCGAAATACTAGACCATTACAAAAACTACTGCCAACTACACCGTATAAACATAAATCAGATATATGATGATTTGATTGCAAACGTATTAGGGTTAGGGTTAGGGTTAGGGTTAGGGTTAGGGTTGATACTTAGAGCCAGGTACCAGACTATTATGCTGGCTAGATAACGAAAACGTTTTACCTGCATATCAGTGAATGTCGCAAACGATGTTAAGTGGACACACGCATTTAGAAGTTTCCCCAATAAGTACACGACGTGTTTTAAATCAATACGCGTTATGAATATTAGTTCCTAATTCGCTGCTGTTTGCTACTAGAATTTACAGCAAAACCAACACTGCAAGATAATTCGTTAAATTCTTCAACAATTGTAAGTTGGACATATTTTAATAAGCAATAATTTATATAATTGTAGTGTAGATGTCGTATGACTATAGATTTTTTTTAGCAGAAAAGGAAAGGACAATACAGGTATGCGTTTAACGATACAAAGAAAAACAAAACCATTTAAACTGAAAATGGTAATTTATTACTGTATCTCAGATCTTCTACCTTGGCAATTTAGTATATATTGTACAGGCATTGCAATACATTATCGTGTTAAATGTGAAACACATTAAATGCAAACATGTATGCATTCTCATTGAAATAGTATACGTTTGTTTTATTTTAGACCATTTAAAACACTAGACAGTGTAGACTCCATTTAAACAATTCTCATTACAGGCTAAATGTCTGCGACTAATTTCTTATAACATAAATCGTATTTTAGAGAACACTTGAGATATGCCTATAGATGATAAAAGCTGAAACAAGTGCCGACTGTGTGAATACATGTATTATATCCCGTATACTAGTGACTATGTTAATATAATACGAGTTGGTGTCGACATACTTCACTTTACTGAATTACAGAAACTTTGAAGCAGTGCAACGTCATTGCTCAGTCAGTTGGGAGAAAATATTGCATATACTGATAATAAATTTTACGGACCAATATACAGTCTGAGAGTGGAATACCCCATGGAGAGAGTCCATACATTTCTAAAACTAGGCCTTTAAATTAATGAAATCAAGATGGACTAATAGTAAGAGTAAAGAACAAAAGTAAACAAATGCCACATATAAGTCATTTTATAGTTAATTAAAAAATATCAGTAGTATTTTTTAATTTCATAGTGTATCATATAAAAATGTATTTTTGGCACAATATTTTACAAAATTTGACCATCTAATTTTACAAATTCATAGACACAGCAGAATTAGCATCGGGTATTCTCGCAACTTAATGTAATTAATATGCTACTGCCTTTGTGAGCTATACAAACGGGCTGTGAATATGTGTTCTATGTTCTCCAGTTCATGTGATATAAAGTGAATGAGGTTTTCTGTTACATTACGGTATTTACATAATCCGAATGTCATACGGATATGTGTGAAACTTCATCTTTACAAAACGTGGATCAATTCATTATTTTAGCATCCTAGTGATTTAAGTCAAAGGCTTAATCGCAAACACAGCACGACTCGTAAAACAGAAACCACGTCGGACGGCAATGACCACTGATGAAACTGTGGCACGCCCTTGAATTACATTTGGTACATTTTATCCACACAATAGCCCAGTGTCGTGAAACACTTGTTCTGGTTTCGCTTTTCGATTTTATTATGCAAACACATGCATTCCTCCTGATAAGCTACGTAGGTTTGGCGTGGTTTACCTTGTTAAGGCAACCGAATTTTATAAGAGACACACCATGGTCGACTGTTCGGCAAATCCAGTTAATATGTATTCATTTGAAACCGATATTTATTGAATGCATCTCACACGAACAAGGACAGCGCGTGATCGCCATGTTGAAGATCCCTTTCTTCAAATACATGTAAGGGATAATCCAGATTTATTTTAATGTTTCATTTCTTGATCAAGTCAGGGAACTGTTCTAAACATGATCATGCAAACGTAGTTATTTAATTGAATCAGATTCCATTGTGATTTCAAATAGTTACATCGAGTTACATCGAGCTTACATCTCATCAACAATTACGCTACTCCGCTAGGGGATCCAATAATTCAAATGCAGACTGTCAAGGGTAATAGAATGGTTGTATGAGCATGACCTTGCATCGGACGGTTCTCCAACCAGACTTGATCCCACCATGGTCACCATATGTATTGAACTCACTGCGACTAGCGCCAAGATAGCCAGAACTGGTAAAATTGTATTAAACAATTATGGATCTGATAATTTTCCACAACTGGTAAAAGAGTGCAACTACATGTTTCTTACACACATCGCATTATTAAATCTCTGTATTAGAAATATGCTATGCCCAGAAAATATGCTGCGAATACAAAATGTATGTTTTTTTATTTTGTGTAAGCCACCATTAAACAATGGCATATTTTTTGACGTAAATGCTTAAGTTTATAGGGGATGAATAAGGGAATACATTGCTAGGTAAAACTATTATTGTTTTAATTTTGTGAATTATATAACAAAATAAATGTGCTTGATGTAAATGATAACTATGCTCATAGGAAGTGTCGATCATTGGTAAAAACAAAGAAAGACACTTTGATAGCGCATGTGGATTTAGTATTTTATTTTGTATCAGTATAGATCCATGTTGGCAAAGAGAAATAAGGTCGATTTAAATTTAGCTGATAATGAGAGGATAAACCATTTATTGAAAATAGAGTAATGATTTCGTCTATAAGTGTTGCTGTTATATATTAGTATGCTCTGTTTTACTTTGATTTGTCTATAACGTTTCGTCCATGCTTATACCGATTCTCACTCTACCAACTGAAATTGTATTCCAAATGAGTATGTACTCTCCAGTATATAAGTGGTATTGCTATAGTTAAGTGTGCGCAATTTTCGCATACGCTTTAATGTTCAACTGATAGAATATCGCCTGAATTAAAACTGTGTAAACATGCAGTTAAATAAATCAAACAAAATTAGCATAGATTATGTGAGTGTTTTGCTTCCCCGTTCTTCCAATGGCTAAGCCAGACAGCAAGAGCTGTTATCGATGAAAATAGCACCGAGGTTTAAAACATTGCGAAAGGAGCATTTATAGTAAATCGTTGTCAGTAGCATGTCCAACGTTTACTCTCTAATGAAGTTAAGTCACGCAATGGTCCCTTCAGCGAAAGAGCCATGGCTGGCTGAATTCGATGAAACTTATCATATAATTGTGTGTTGCAAATGTATTGCTTATTTTCTTTATGGTAAATAATATTAACATAGTCGTTTCCGCAAACTAAGATGACATTTTTTCAATGATATATAGCCGTTTCGAGCCTTTTTATTGAAAACAATCATTGTCTTAATTTTCGCGTTATGTACATGTTTATAACATGACGTGCTTAATTGAGTACGTAAGGATTATGATTAATCCCGATAAACATTAAAGGTCATGAGTTTGTTATTAACTGTAATTCCTGCGTTGCAATTTCTAACTAAAAGTCTGAGTTGTAAATCTCCGTATAAAGTGATTGCCGATTTAGAGCCTGTGCTATTGTAATAAATTGTATATGAATAGTACCGTTATACAGTAAGCACTGTGTGCGTTTCAACGATTTAAGCACACTAATTGTTCAAATTACAAAATCTTCCAATTATTCCTATTTGTGGTTTTTACATATGCACAGCTCAAATAAATTTGCAAAAAGTTTAGTCAAATTTTATATTTTACTTTCAGCAGAATGGTTTAATTAAGATGATTCACAAAGTCATGGTTTTCTGAAAACTACAGTTGGTGTATTTCGGTTATCAACCCTCTATAGTTAAGAGCGTGTATGTCGCGCAAATGAATTTTTTCGTCAGACAAACGTATGCATAACAACGCTATGAAAAACGCTAAGTAAGTGAAGGATCATATTTGGTTTTGAAAAGTTAACAAAAACAATCAATTTAATATTGTTCACAAACACGACTGAGTGTGTCCGGTTCAATCATTATTAGTGCTAAAACTTTGATTGCATTGTATTAAACGCTGTCATGAAGCAATGGCATACTGTAGTTGTAAGGAGCGGGATAACATGCCGGAAAATATCACTCGTTGACATCTGTGGATACATCTGGATTCTAAATTGTTAGTGACTCAACCAATAAGTCTAAAGCCAGTGATTGTTCAATGAAACTCTCGGCACTTATTTCGAGAATTCGTATTGTGCTTAGAATGTCATACCAGATGGCACCCGTGGTTGTTGAATGGCTATGACTCAATCACGTACCTGTTGAAAGTGTAGTGACATCTTGATATCACAGCGCCTTATTTATATTTATTTTGCAGTCAATCAAAATTGACACACCGAATAATTAAAATGGATGTTATATTAACCATGACAGCAATATTTTAATGCGTAATATAATATAACGCAATCTGTTGATTCTTTTAAAGAGAAACATTTTTTTTCTGCGAATATACGATTTCCGTGAAGAAATTTTAATTTGTTAAAGTTAGCTAGTTGTGTAGATTAATAACACGTCCCACTTCCTACGATTAAATATTTGAAACAATTGCTGTCAAATAGCTTTGAAACGAATTCTGTATTGTACAAAATAGGGACAATTAATAAAATGCTAATATTAAAAACATAATTGCACCATAAGATCAGAACTCCATTGATTACTGAAGTATTGCCCGGAAGCGATTGGTAGATGCATGTTTGGACAAGGTGGTGAATATGTGCACTAACATTTAAAATATTTTACAGCAATTAACATTTTAACTTAAGACATTTACTTACCATCTGATTTCATTTTAAGTGTCTAATATGCGCAGATGCACACATTCTCAGTAATAACAATTGTTGCCACCACATCAGCAATTATGATGTTAAGCTCTCTGTTGGAACGGGCTGTAATGTAATATAACGTTATAGTAGGGGAAACTCGATGAACGATTTAATACAGGCTGTTCGTTAACTTGAAGTAAGGATTCTATGTGTTCTCTTACGACATGTTAATTGCAAAAGTAAAATGTGTTCTTGTGCACTGTACTTTCTCACAATTTCTTCTGCCTTTCCATAAAGAATGGTGAGGTATCAAATATTGTTTTTCTTGTAAGATTTACCCCTCAGTTTGTCTTCAATCCTTATTTAAAGAATCAACACATTGTCTTCAGAAATTTACATTTACAAGTCAGTTATATTTTCGCAAGAACCCTATTTTCTATTAATGATGTTTTGTTTGGAACCATTATTTCAAAACACATAGTGCATGTGGCTATATATACGGTACATCCTCTTTTGTTGATTGTATCTATATTGATACCATTTGTGTGACCTGGATACACGTATTTATCTGAATATGCAATCTTTGACATCTGAGTGTTACCTTGAACTTTAATGTACAGTGAAACTCAAAATGCTAGCTGTTTTGGAAAGCCCGCCATGCATTACAATATTATGATCTTGACAACTATTTGACAACTATTTGATATGCAGTTTGTATAGTGACGTCAACGAAACACATACACTATTTCGCTTGAAACGGGACACGATTTAAGCTTCACACATAAAAAACGACTAATCAACGTATAATATAGGACTGTATTGTTTTTGATAACTTCGTTATGTCATACAGGTTTTCAGAATCTGTGTTATCGATAATCGTCGTATTATTAATTGTTTCTATCGTGGAAATCTGTAAGTTGCCGATGTGATGTCGTTTTCTGTTAACAATGATAATACAATTTTGTGAACACATATAGTGTTGTCGTATTAATGTATCAATATTACGGCTTCTTCCTGAGATGCAAAACAATGATCTGTGATATGTACTATATTATGCTAGGTCTTGAAATCTCGTAATATGGTATTTAACTGACACTTGTTTTAATTCATTGCATCGTGCCTCAGAAAGTAGCAATTGTGTTCCTCCGGTGAACATTTGACCTTCGAGTAAATATATATTATTATATGCGTTGGTTTACATTTCCATACAATGAGTACAAACTGTTTTACTACATGTATATCAAAGTTATATATATGAACATTGTATGTGTGTACGTTTATACGTTTTTCCTCATATTCATAATTTTAAATGATGTTTGCTTGTTACTTGGAATATATTATAGTCTAAATTAACGAAATATATCAAACAGCTCTGTCATACTTTTAAACAGTTGTATTGTAATTGGTTTATTAAATATGATATTCTAAAAACATACTAATGATTTCATGAAAAAGAACGTGTGTATATTGTCACCATATACGTAAATTGGTCCGTTTTCTCATGGCATAGTTCGATCTCATATTACAGTGTTAAAGTACTTTGCATGTATATTACTAAATATCTTTGTTGTGTTTAAGTAAGGCCATCTGGTATTTTCAGAGTGGATAGTGCGTGTAACAGTCACCGTTGATGAGCGATACAGTTGTTATCCGACAGTATATTCATATTTACCAATTTCTTTGATTTTAGCATGATTAACACGTCCAGGATTTTAAACTTTTGAAAACAGGTTCGCCTTACAATTATAGAGTGAATGAAACAGTGTTCAGTGGGCACGCACTTCCATTTGAAGAAAGACACATGGTTGTTTTTAAAGTTGTCCCTATACTATTGAAATAGTATGTTATACCATGTACAGTTGTAGTATACTGATTGATATTTCTAGGTGATATTAGTATCATTCATCACTTCCAGCCACATATTAAGTGCATCTTTACTAAACTATGTATTATGCCACTAGTGCACGTATACGTTAAAGACGATGCCCAAGTATTTTAAGCGTTATTCTACCACGGAACGCGGCTAGTGGTGCATAAATAAAGAAGGAACATAACTGTGGGTTATTCTGCAACAAATAATGGGCGGAGCCTAATGTTTTGAAAATAGTTCAGGAAATTCGAAGAAATTGTTCCGTAAAATGCACGTGCGTAAACACGCGATAAAAACTTGTGACGAACAAATCATTTTTTTGCATTTTGTAGCACAATACAACCACACTTATACTACATATTTTATGCTTAAATTCACAAAAACGTTTACGTTTTGTTAATATGCTTTTAATTTGTGCTTTTTAGCATCATATGTTCACTATATTATATCGATAAGTATGACGTCATTCGCCCAATGTGTATCAACAAAGCTGACGTCATTTTGAATTGTTATGATTCATTGACGTCATTGAAACGCATGTGTGAATTCACTTCTCGGAAAATGGGCGGAATATAGATAAATATAGTTCTCATTCATAACCTTTAAAATATATAAGATCGTGTTAGAATCGAAATAATTAACGGGTAACAGTTGGTTATTTGGGGTAATAACCAACGGTTTGTCGTTCCGATGCTTGTTATTAAACCACTCGGGGTACCGCCCTCGTGATTTTATTCCTACGCATCGGCACTCCAAACAGTTGGTTATTATCGCAATAACCAACAGTTACCGATCAATTATTTTTTAATTATACCACTGACCGATAATTAACTCCGCCCGCTTTTTGAAATATAATGTCACTGACTAATAACACAATTTAGCTCCACCCACACTAAATAATATCATGCTACTTGGTCACGTGCAATATAATGTTATCCCGCCCAAGTGTTGGGTCTAATTTTGTAGGCGTGAAATGTCGCTTACGTCTTTAAAATGTAAACAAAAAATAGATATATACAACTTTTTATTCACACAAATATAATTTAAAAAACAAGTAAACATTATTCCATTAACAATAATTAATGTATTCCCACAAGTAGGAATTATGCAAAAGATGCAATGCTCAGCATAAGACCTCGTTCAATAAAATTTTAAAAAGCTTATATTTTTAAAAGCTGAACAAATACAGATACCACTCAATTTAGAAATGAAAGAATTAGATGACATGTATATATATAGAGAAAATGGTGAAAAATTTGAAATCAAATCACTCAGGTCATAAACTTTGTATTAACGATTGAAAAGGAACTGCAAGTTAGCTAATTATTAATTTAATCATTTTCTATTCACCATTACATAGGTTCAGGGAAACCATTGCTGTAAGTTACATTGTAAAAATCAGTTTTACAAAGAAATAAGTTACTTAAATCATGTATTTTGTGTCACTTTAATACAAATGAAATGCATAAGAAAAATACTATTAACAACAGTTATTTTTAATATGCAATTGAATTTTAATTCAAATATTTTAATCATAAAAAATCTAACACATACTAAATATAGCCAAACAACCAATAATTTTATTTGAAATGAAAGGTAACAGTAATAAAATCGGCAAGCCTCGCATTTTTCCTACGCCATAGCGGACTCGTCTGATAGCACTTGGTATCAAATGTCAACAACCATATATTCTCTATTTCTCTGACAAGTCATGTTCTTCTGAACAAAATTTCAGACGTGAACAGATCGACAGTTCTAGATAACGATTTTGCAATTCACTTGTACGATGTGAAGTAAACCTCAACCACATGTGACCTACTTGCAACAATGCGTAACAAACGGCAGAGTGGAAGTAGTTTTGGTAGTAAAACTATTAGTAATAGTGGTAGTAGTAGTAGTAGTAGTAGTAGTAGTATTAGTAGTAGAAGTAGTAGTAGTAGTAGTAGTAGTAGTAGTAGTAGTAGTAGTAGTAGTAGTAGTAGTAGTTGTAGCAGTAGTAGTAGTAGAAGTAGTAGTAGTAGTAGTAGTAGATTTTGTTGTTGTTTTTGTAGCAATAGAAGAAAAAATAGTGATAGTAGTAGTATTAGTAGTAGTTGTAGTAGTTGTAGTAGAAGTAGTAGTAGAAGTAGAAGAAGTAGTAGTAGTAGCAGTAGGAGTAGAAGTGGTAGTACCAGCAGAAGTAGTAGTGGTAGTAGTGTTAGTAGTAATACTGGTTGTTGTTGTTGTTGTTGCTATTGTTGTAGTAGTAGTAGTAGTGAAAGAACTAGTAGTACCAGTAGTACTAGTAGTAGTAGTAGTAGTAGTAGTAGTAGTTGTAGTAGTAGTAGTAGTTATAGCAATAGTACTGTAAATTGAAGTAATAGTAGTAGTAGTAGTAGTAGTAATAGTAGTAGTAGTAGTACTTGTAGTATTAATAGCAGTAGTAGTAGTAGTAATAATAGTTGTAGTAGTAGTGGTAGTAGTAGTACTAGTAGTAGTAGTAGTTGTTGTTGTTGTATTTGTAGTAGGAATAGTAATAGTAGTAAAAATAGTAGCAGTAGTAGTAGAAGTAGTAGTAGAAGTAGATGTTCTTGTTGTTTTTGTTGTTGTAGTATTAGTAGCAATAATAGTATTACTAGTAGTAATGATACTAGTAGTAGTAGTAGTATTAGTAGTAGTAGAAATATCAAATCAAGCTAGTGAAGACAATCTAAATACGTGCCGTCCTTGTTAAGAAACAACCAATGGTCCAGCCTTCTGCTATCTCTGTATAAGGTACATGCATTTAATGTATTGGCGCGAATATTCCAATCACCTGTAAAGGTAAGCAAAATGTTTTATTATATTCATATGTCAAAGCATGGTTTATTCGTTATCCAAAGACATTTTGTGGTGTTGTTGTGTTTTTCCACATTCTGATCGCGGTATAAGACGTGCATGCACAGACATAAATAGCATTGCATGTATAAATATACTGATATTGCGACGTTTGATATGCACCATCAATAATTTTATAGTTAAATAACGATTTTGTTAAGTTATGCAATAATGTTTAAAAGATAACACGAAGAAAACGAGTGACATGTAAAAAGTGCACACACTAATTATATCTGAAATGTAATTCGAACAAAACTAAAGAGCACGCCATTGTTTTCTCCTACTTAGCTTACACATTGATACAAATTATTTAAACGCGGATGCATGTTTGTTCTTAATGCGTCAATGTATATTATTATCTGCTGCAGCTGCAATTTCACTAATCTTTATGTTCAATATAAGATATTTCAAAGCCTCTTTCCTCTTGTTTCGTATCATCACATGTATAACATTTAATCATATATAAGCGTACATGTTGTTCTTTCAGTGCATACACATGATCATTCGTTCTAATTTGACAACTGTTGGATATAAAACTTTTCTGAATTTACTATATTGTTCTCTAAAAACATTGTCATTGATTTGATGTACGTTTGATTATGTTTTAAATAACGCTCTTCTTATTTAAATATGGATGTAATGATTACTGCAACCGTGCCTAATGGGAATCAATTGTTAATTAATATCGATTCATAGCCCTGACATTGTCCACAGAGATGTCCCAAGTAATGACCCCATTCATTTCCTACATTTTGTGCCTCAGTACTGTCTTGGGTTTTCTACGGGGAGAAAAAGATTGTAGTAGTAGTAGCACCAATATGAATAACAATTACATGATGTACCTTAACACGCGTATCCATCCCTAGGACATTTCAAATTCGTCTCAAATACATTATCCATCAAAATGTTGCTGCTATTCAAAATATATATTCGAGAAAAATGGGAAACAGTTTTAACATTATTGCGAGTCAGGCTGGGACTGGGTATTTGTAATTGCTGATATTGGGATCCAACTTAGGGATACAATAGAAGAAGTCAAGGCGACGGTGTATTAAGGTTTAAATACACACACATTTATAAGACATGTAAGATGGTATAAAACACAAAATGACAAAACGAGATCTATTCTTCGTTCTGACTAGTATGTTATGATATTCTAATATGTTTTACTTAAAATGTAGTAATTTTATATAAAAGAGCTAGAATACTTTATACCTTTAACAAGGTCACACACCCAACTGCTTATATTGAACGTTCCAAAGTGCCAAACAATGAATAAAAAGAAATAAAGTTGAGCCTTCTTAAACGTCTGGAGTATGCACACAAACGTGTGCAAGCCATTTATTGCACTGTGCATGAGTGTTAAGTTGGGTAATACATCACCATTTGACAAAATAGATAATACATAACAAAGTTTAGTTTATGCCTTATCGATTTATATATTAGTGTGCAAACAAATCGTTTCGTCAGTTAGATGGAACAACAAAGAGTTGTTTGTTGGCCGATACAAACTACGATTATGCGAACATAAGTTCGATTCTAACATCAACGGACATATATATTTTGCATTAATAAATAGGACTATATAATACTATGTTTCGCACAATTTCCCGCCTGAACGTTTGAACAGGGGTCGCCGTTGTTACCAGTGACGTCATGCAGTGATACAAATTCATTTTGACGTCATTTGAATCGATACAAACTAAAATAAATGACGTCATATTCAGAACTGTTCTCGTTGTTTATTTGGTAGTTTAACAATGCTAATTGTGGTATTTGTGTATAGAAAAATCATACATTAAAACAACCCGATAAAGTTAATTATCATTTACTTCGTTTTAAAAGAAAAGTTAAAAAGAATTAATTGTTATGAAACGCATTCTTGGCTATTTTTAAATCACAAACCAAGTTTTTGTCTGTACAGGCATATTGTCAAAATTAAAAATAAGCAATACAATATATTTGATACATTTTATTTGGAAGCAACTATTAAATTTTTTTCCCTATCAAATATAGTTTTGTCGATAACTTTGAGTAGCTTGCACAAACATAAATCAACTAGAAAACTGTGTAAAGCATTTAAGTCGATAGCAATGTTTATAAATAAATAAGTATTTTATTAGATCAGTAAAATAATACCCGCTGAATAAGGCTTAACCAGTAAAAACACGTCATGGCACTTAAATGGTTCACTAAGTTTAACAATTCACTCAGGACAACACTGTGAATACAATGTCAAGTTAAGGCGTCACACTTTGCGACTTTTGTTGATAATATGAAATACTAGAAATATAATATTATATATATTTCTGTTATAGCTTGTGAATATTTTAAACACAATATTTTAAAATAAGTAGTGTTATTAATTCAGTGTGTACTATACAATTATAAAGGATAATATTTCTTATATTTTTAGCTTCATAGCCAAAACAAAAAAAGCAATATTTTGCAAACACAGTCGTGCACATAGTAATGTTCCGCACTATTGCACCTGTCGCAAGTATCACAAAACAATACAGCAACACTGTTCTTGAATAAATGCAGATTATAATAAGAAAATTTGAATCGCCACCATAGTATTAGATGGGCCTAACTTCTTTTTTACTTGTTAGATAGGCCCTTCCAATCATAAGGTGTCGAAATGCAGTTCGTGGTTAAAGATATTCCTTCATATATATATAACAACATATACACTAGGTTACCCACGTGCCAAGATACGTATTCACGAAAAATAAAACAGTGAACATGCAATTACAAAATGTAACAGGCGATGAGATCTTTGGTCTAATGAACATTTTTTTCGTGTTACAAATCTGCAGTAACATGTCAAATCGTTAAAAATCATTGAACAAAGTACCTCGCATCTGGTTTAAATGTGTCAAGGCAGAATGCACACTTTGCATTTTATTAAAAAGACATCACCAATTATAAACAACAAAAGGTTGAACATATCATACAGAGTGTCTTGTATTCTGTTAAAACGGGCAAACCATGACACATGGCATTCCACACAAGTTTATTATTGAAAGGAAACCGGCTTGAAAATTGCAAACAAATACATTAGACTTGTTGATTTCGGTAATGATTACATTTTAGTTCACGAGTTGTTATGCATAAATGTGTTCACGAGTGTTTTAGCCACAAGTGAAATACAATTTTAAATGATCACAAAGAAAATACAAATCAACCATTCACCGAAATCAATAAATGTTCATTTTTATTTGATGCTTTTGGACATAAATAATATATTATAAAAATGCGAAAGTACGCTTAAACGTCACCAGTTTCTTATTATGTCATTATAAAGTATTCAAAAATGGTCACTCATTTATAAGGTGAAAAATGGTGCCATACTTTCTGCGTCGTTGCCAATAACTTATATTGTAGTTAATTTTTATAATGTATACAATATATACATGTAATTTGACAGTTTCACTGTTCCAACAGTGGTTTTATCAATATTGCAGCATAACAATCTAAATTTCACTGAAGAGTGTATAATGAAAAAAAATCTACATGTGACTGTGTTCATCAACTGACCCTAGATACACACTTGCTGAGTAACGAAAGACATTTACAAATGTTTGTTCAAGTAAGTGACTCAACAGAATTGGGGAAACTATATTGCTTAACCATATATATTGTTTCGTGAGTATGTGGTGTGGTATCACGACTGAATAAACTGGCGCTTTGAAAACGTATGGCTCTTTGAACCGAGTCACTCTTGAAAGTGTAATGAAATGCTAGACAGCGTCGTGTTCATGTGCCATCATAATGCAGTAGAACGTTAAAACAATGAGTAGTAAATGTATACTTATCATTGCATTGTCCAGATCGATTTATTGACTGCTGTTTTTACTTTGGTGTACTATAGTAATATGTGAACTAATAAATAAGTAAAGCGATGTGTTCTGCACAGACAGCCGATTTGCCCTATCCCCACGTAATAAAGGATCATATACAAAATGTATGGGTCCCGCCGGTGATTCAGACTGCCAACAAAATACCATCATTTGCTCATTCACTCATAGTATTTCCTTGTACATCCTTTTATAACTTTGTTTGCTAATAACATACAAAAAAACCAACGCAACCACAAACAGCCCATTATTTGCATTGGTAATAAAACATATCGTTCATACAATAAACTACAACATGTATATCTTTAAACCAAGCGTAAAATGCCGTTTGCACTTAATATTTAGGCACAATGCAATTTGACATGATATTACATATACAAATATATAAACATATTTACAAATAAACACACACAAGTGAAGTTGTAACAAGCGTACGATCAAGAAACACAAACTGAAAATGCACTGCATGGGGATAAAATCAAGAAACAACATACACAATTAACCAAACTGCGCATGCCTTAGAGAAAACGAAAATATAAACCATATGAGCATGCATGTTTGTATTCTGGTCAACGAAACACTGTGTTTAGTAAATCTAGCCCGTGTTTGATATGTTTATTTGGCCAAACAAGAGATCCTCTAAAACATTTTAGATATTTTATATTGTAGTAGTAGCAATAGTTTTGTATGTAGTGGTGGTAGTGGGAATCCATCAGACGTAATAGTAGACACCGTACTAGCAACAGAAGTAGACAAAAATAGTAGAAGTTTTAGAAGAAAACTCATGAGTTGTATATATATTTTTTTTACTATTATTATTATTAGTAATAGTAGTTGTAGTTGTAGAAGCAGTGGTGGTGGTGGTGGTGGTGGTTGAAGTAGAAGCATTGGCAGCTGCAGTACCAGTAATACTAGGGATAGAGTAGTTGTTGTATTAGAGTAACGGATTAAGTATGAAATTGGCAACGGAAACAAAGTTGCATTAGGAGTAGCAGCAGCAGCCTAGCAACAACTATTGTATTGGTAGCATTTTAGTTTTGGTGATAATCGATTACACAAAAAAATGAAACACACATTTCGTAAAACGTGAATAAGGAGTCAACGTTTGTTTGCACATTACTTTGTTCAACTTAGCAACTCAGCAACTTCACACCAGTGCGCTGTACTGCGATTTATCTCGTTTGGTTCGATCTAGATCCTCGTAACGTCCACATTCCACGTCCGTTCTATAATAAAACGGTAAATACAGTTATTTATGCATCACAAACCACCATTTGTTCACACGTTATGAATTAATGTTTGAAATAAAAAGAACAAATATGCAAGTATATTTCTATTGAGAATTTCATTCAGGTTACTTTATATGTCCATGAATAATCACGAACTTTTTACCCGTGGTGTGTGTTAAAACATATTCATATGCACATATATTGACTTGTTAATACAAAAGATATTAAGCACATTTTTTCTTAAAATCAAGGTGGGAGTAACGTTGTTAAAATATTTCAGAATAACCTTTCACAAGGCATATGGATACTGATTTTTGAATCTCTCTCTGTTCCTGAAAGTATATATTAATACGTACAGATTCATAGTGGCATGACAGGTTATTGCAACCAAACAGAAACATAATAGTGAACCAATAAACTTAATGTAGTTATTTGTGTTACTGTTATAATTAGCTTTATTGTAATTATAAATATGTGTGTTGTTGATGTGTTAGTGTTGTTCTAAAGATCTTTATGCTCCGTGTTCTTTTTTTGCTGCACTTATACAATAATAGTTTCATAATGGCATGTTATACGAGCACGTCGTGCTGCCACCTTACCGTCAGACATATTAACCTCTGCTAAGGCCATAAATGAAATCGGTTCGTCTGCGCCACTATTAGTGGCGTAATTCCTGGGTGTTGATACATTGCCATTCGTCCGGCTTAACATCTGGGGAATACAAAACAGTTCCACTGATGGGGTAAGGGTTATATTTCCGTAGTGGTCCATAGCTTCTTGCGTGTTTATATGTGGATCATCACCCATTTCCATTTGTGGATTTAGGGTAATATTGTCGTAGTGGTCCATAGCCGGAAGTGTATTTATATAGGGAATATTATCCATTTCCATTGATGTGGTTAGAGGTAAATTGCCGTAGTTGTTGTCCATAGCTGTTATTGTATTTACGTTGGAAATATTACCCATTTCGATTGATGACGTTAGGGTAATGTTGTCGTAGTGATCCACTGCAGTTACGGTATTTGCTTGGTTATTTCCTGTTCTGCTCAGAGTGTTAGGGAAAGCAGAACCGTCAGCAAAAATCTCACTTGGTATATCCGCGATTTCATGATAATGCACATGTATGTTCTCGTCTGGGGTCATCTCTAAGTTGCCCTCCATCAACGTCGTAGATTGGAGATCTGTAATAATGTTATTAATTTCAGGATTGTGTGGATTGGCTACGGAAATATTGATAACATTTCGTTATTAATATACAACAATTTATTTTCAAATTCACAAGCATCTTCCAGTTATTAAAACTTCAGCTCAGGCACACATATTTGGTTTGGCCGTCGCAAAGTGTTAATGTTTGATTTGCCTTATTGACTGGCATATCCATTCGGGGTAACTCGGAGTGTTGGTGTTTAACCAACACAAAATGCAGTCAATCCGAGTGTTTTTGCTCGGATTGTTGATGGCCGTTGATGCCCATCACTCGATCACCTAAACTCTGCGTAGCGCGACATATGATGGGGACGCTCGAGCTGTAGTGTATATAGAATTCGTAAGTTAGACACTGATTGAAAGCTTAATATATATTCGAATATGAAAAGTTATCATAGCGTAACATGTACCTACTTCTTAAGCGCGTTTTCATTTTCCAATACGAGCAGATGGAGGTATTTGTTGCAACAACAACTGCTAAACCCGCAACAGCAATGACGATTATGAAGTCTCTCTTTGAAAGTGCTACAAATGAAATAACACTCATTTCACTAGTGATCATATAAAGTTATATGTTCAAGAGTGACGCATCCACTCGTGAAAATATTTTTTTTCTATGATCACATGCGAATAACAAATCGATATTCTACCGAAACCACCACATTTATTTATTGTATGATTTTTATGTGCTATCTAAAAGTGATTATTTGTAAAATAGTGCGGAAATCATAATGTCATGAAGTCAAAATAATGACGTATTTCCCATTTTTCGAGTCCGACATCGTTTACGATCCGTTTAATTTACTGTATTAAAACGGAAACTAGTGTGAAATAGTGAACATTATCAAAGTGGTAATTTTCACTGTTTATAACAATGAATTACCTATTTCATTTCACTGATATTTCCCTCTAAACCACTGGAAAGCATAAAATAAAAGTATATATTGAAAGGTGTACATGAATCTATTATCTTCACAAATTAAATATTGTAGACAATAAAACACCATGTACCGGTTGTATAAAACGATACTTATTATACGACTAAAAAAATATTGTTTGTTTTCACATTGACCAGAATTAAGTTAACCGGATTTATATTCAACACAATGCAGCATTGTTCAATTGATGACAAGTTATTTCGTGACATGTCATATTTACAATAAAAGTGCGGTTAGGTTATAATACTGAAACACATTTTTTACATATTGACATTTTCATTACTTGTTAATGTATATGCGTGTTTAGCAAAAATTAGGTAAAATAAATAAGGTTAGTTTTAATCAGCCATATTATTTAGGAGAGGTTTAGACCTAAAACAACAGTTCATTTATGTTAGCATTATACACTATTTTTAATAAATGTATTATAGACGATTTAGGTTTTGGCAGTGACGCATGTACCTTTTCTTTATGAATTCCTCTATCGTGACGCAGTCTATTTGGATAAAAGATAGACGGCAATCTGATTAAAGTAATGGTTCACACATGTATAGCCTGAACTTTGTGATGTTGTTCTAAGTAAACCATTTACGTGTAAAACCTTAGGATATATGTGTTTTATTAAAGTTTGTTACAGATTGACGATGTTTCCTGGATGTATTAAAACTACTGCTGCTACTACTACTATTGCTTCTACTACTACTAATACTCTACTACTACTACTACAACTACTGCTACTACTACTACTATAGCTTCTACTACTACTTCTACAGCAACAACAACAACAACAACTACTACTACTACTACTACTACTACTATTACTACTACTACTACTACAGCTTCTACTTCTACTGCTACTACCTCTGCCACTGCCACTGCTACTACCACTACCACTACAACAACAACTACTACTAATAAAACTACAACTATTACTAATAATACTACTACTACTACAACTACTTCTACAACTACCTCAACTACTACTACTACTACTACTACTACTACTACCACTACCACTACCACTACCATTACTACTACAATTTATACTGCTACTGATACTACCACTAACACTGCCACTACAAAAACAACAACTACTACTACTACTACTTCTGCTACCATTACCACTACCACTACAACTGCTACTAGTACTACTACAACTACACCACTACTACTACCACCGCTGCTGCTACTGTTGTAACTACTGCTGCTGCTTTTGCTGCAGATGCTGCTGATGTAGCTGATGTTGCTTATGCTGCTGATGCTGCTGTTGCTACTAATGCTAGTGCTACTGCTGCTTATAATAGTAATAATAATAATAATACTAATAATAAGAAGAAGAATAAGGAGAATAATAATAATAAGAAGAAGATGACGATGATGATGACGATGATGATGAAGAAAACATTTTAAAACTAGCAGATAAATAAAAAATGATTCTATATATATTATATACAAAATTATTCTATATATACTATATATACCTCAGGGGTATCATTTGAACTATTTTTGTAGAGGACCACCAGATGATGCCAAATACCAAATATGAAACCACTGGGCCTTGCGGTTGCTGCGGAGAATATTTTTGAAATACTTACGCTATTTAATTCTATATAAACAACGTGGCCAGTTTTGACATTAGGTACATCATTTGAAATTTTTTTGTAGAGGACTATTATACAGTGTTACCAACCAAATACCAAACCTCTAGGCCTTGCGGTTTAAGAGAAGATGATTTTTAAGATCATTTAGCCATTTAAATCTATATAAACCATGTGAGCCCCGGGGCGTTGCCAGTTGTTGACCCCAGGGACATCATTTAAAAAATCTTTGTAGAGAACCACTATGCAATGTTACATACCAAATATGAAACATCTGGGTCCTGCGGTTTCAGAAGAGATTTTTTAAGTGAATTTGCTTTATAGGTATATATAAACCATGTGACCCCCTGGGCGTGGAAAGTTTTGACCCCAGGGGCATCATTTGAACAATCTTTGTAGAGGACTACTAGAAGATGCCAAATACCAAATATGAAAGCTATCAGCCATGCAGTTTCAGAGAAGAAGATTTTTAAAAATCTTATTTTTTAAACCTATTTTTAGCTCTGTTCACCTAAATATACAGCAGACCGAAACGATTTGAACAATTTTGAAAGAGGGTCACCCAAGGATCATTCGTGTGAAGTTTGGTGAAAATCTGCCTAACGGTTTAGGAGGAGATGTTGTTTGAATGAAAATGTTGACGCACGACGCACGACGGACGACGGACAAAAGCTGATCAAAAAAGCTTACCATGAGCACATTGTGTTCAGGTGAGCTAGAAACGTAGTTTTATTGTTTGCAAAGAAAATATTTATCAAGCTTAATAACCGACTATATCCACAACGCGGTATATGCTTGATTAAAAGCACAAGGTCCGGTTTGAATCAACACTATTTAGAAAACAAAAAAGTTATATTTGTATTCAGAATTAAAGTATATTTATAATTCCATAGTAGGTCATATCTTAACATACTGTCCAACACTTGTATACATATTATACATTTACATTTTCGAATAATGTATACAGGGACATTTTGGCATCGCCCAAGTATTCATAAATTCGCTGAAAAAGTTAGAACATAATATAAAATTAACATAGTACGCATTTATGTCACAGCTTCTGCCAACACAAAGAGCTGTTCCTATAACCTACAATAACATAATACAGTTTGCGTCTAAACTCATAACCAACGTCCCGTGTTGTCTGTTTTTTTTAAATATTTACATCTCATTTCTCTCCCCCAATATTGTGCTGCGTGTATATTGTATATACGTTGCGTATACACACTGACTTTTGTAAATCATGTACAATTGTTGTGTTATCATCAATAATTTCTACAGTAAAACTTCTTAAACTCGAGGTCGAACCAGAATCGCGAAAGTTCTCGAGTTATCGAATGTCTCGAGTTTTCGAGGTGTCCATACTGAGAAATTAAAAAAATAAAACACTAAAATATTTAATCGTGAGCATAATTAATTATAATTTGGCAAAAGTAATACTAACAATGTTAAAGTATTAGCTATGTTTATAAAAATGAATAATAAAGTACGCATGCAATAAAACTTCTGTATTGTCAGTTTTATTTTAGAAGCATAATATGATCTACCGACTACATAAAACGATAAAACAATCAATCTAATTCACTGAAATCATTTTATTAATCTAATTAAATTCTTCTTATTGACATTTCTTGACACTGTATCGCATCGAGAACACGTGCGGGGATACCCTTAATCCGTTCGCAGCTACCACAAGGTGCGAACAGTTTGCACCTGACAGGCAGTCACTACATAGAGGTGTGATCATACTCCTCGAGCTATCGAGGGCAAATATCAATTGTACACTTGATTAGGGACCGACATCTGAGCTCGAGTTATCGAGTTTTCGATGATTGAATTAAAGGTGGTACTTTCTTATAAAAGTATTAACAATATCGCTGGGACTTTGAGAGTTGTTCGAGTTATCGTAGGTATTCGAGTTATCAAAGCTCGAGTTAAAGAAGTTATACTGTGATTATACATAATCTAAATTTACAAAGATTCGTGCGTGGATAATATACCGCATCAATGTTGTTATAAATACCCTGTAACATGTCTTACACGCGAACACATAATTGTGTAATGTTGCTAACACTCGGATAATTATATTATTGTGTAAACATGTCCTACGCGGAGCTGCAAACTTATGAACGTACACTTATTGTTCAAAATAAAGCTTCTTATTCGACTATATTTGGTAATATTGTCAATGAGCTTGACGCGGATTTCAAACCTTAATTTAGTGGCAAATGTCCGAATATGTAATATTTTAAGGTATGTGTGCATTACTGATTATTTACTTAGACTTACCTGTTATGAAACACAATACATACACGACATGTTTTCTGACCAATTAGCCTGGCTTAACACTATTTAGTTCATACTCTGTATTGATAAACGTTTTTCAGTTAAGTTTTTATTCTGATTAAGCTGTTTAATCAATTGCTCCATGTACAACTGTATCAATTAGTCACACTGATTTATTCTGTTTAAATAATAATATGTTCTGCCCAACTGGTTATGAAGCCCGAACGGGTAATTTATTATATGATTTTCAGTGAAATATTGAATTTTAAATAAAATCATGTTATACTTTCACTGGAGCAATGAAAATGTAAGATTTGATAGTTTCACTGCAGTGAAAGTAAACCAAAAAACGCAATATTTTCCTATCAAAAACTTCGATTTTCCAGTTATGGTTTTCCTCCCTTGGCAAATGTATATACCTGTACAGTATTTACTTATTTTGTAAACTGAAAACACGTGCTAAAATTCAACAATTCAGCGACAACAACGCGCACGTTATAGGACTTTTTCCCCCATACTTATGATAAAATATTTTGGAATCATTAATGACGTCATTTTTATGATGTCAGAATACACACACGTGTGACGTTTAAGCTTATCTCGCGCAATTGTATTTACGTGTTGTCCAAACGCATAACATAACAATGTGTTGATTTCGGTGAATGATCAAATATTTGTTTCACTCGTCGTCATAGAAAACTATACCATTTGTGAGAATATTTTTTTCTACGCCACTCGTGAACATATTTTTTTCTATAACCACTCGTGAAATAAAATTCGAATTCACCGAAATTAACAAATATCCTCTATTTATTTTCACTATCTTAGTGGTGTATGCTGGTTTTACTTCAAATAAATTATGTTATCAACACAAGTTTTTGTTCACCATGTTCGTTCTTATTCATCAGAAAAATTACGTCTGTTTTCTCAATTTGTTGTACCAACGTCCTTATTCGTGAAACCATACTAGTAGAGGTTTATTAGACGACCCTCGAAATCGAAATACTTAACTGAATACAATAAATAGAGGATATTTGTTGATTTCGGTAAATGATCGAATTTTATTTCTCGAGTGGTTGTAGAAAACAATAGTGATAGTCTGATTAATCATTTAGTCAAATAATCATGACGAACAGAGCCATGACGTGACAATGACGATGGGAAAAAAAATAATTGACGAAATGTGTACATGTCACTGGTAGTACTTTTGGCAAAAACTGTAATCAAACAATAAAATAGTTTTGCAGTTCTAAACTGTTATATTATAAATAAAATAAATTGTAAATCTAATTCATCATACAAACAGGATATTAGTTGATTTCGTTGTAAAATCGTATTTTATTTCGTGATTGGTAATGGAAAAAATGTTTTTACGAGTGGCGCAGTCACTCAACATTTTTTTTTTATTGAATGTTTTCGGACAATAAATATATACATATACGCGAGATACGCGTAAACGTCACAAGTTCGCGTATTTCGACGCGTATTTTGACGTCATAAAATTGACGTCATAAATAATTACAAAATGGTTTATTATAAATATGGTGAGAAAAAAGGTGCCATAGTTTATTCGTCGTTGTTGCTAAATTATATTTTTGTTGAATTGTATCATGTGTTTTTCGTAAACAAATGTAGATATTGTACATGCAAACAAATTTGCCGAGGAAGATAAACACCTACTAGTAACACGATTCGATTGAAAGAAAAATAATGCGTTTCATGTTATATTTTCACTGCAGTGAAAACATAAAATTTTATATTTTCACTGTTCCAATACTGAAAATATTAAATTATATTTCACCAATAAAATTATATATTTCACTGAAAAGCATATAATAAAATGCTCTAAAACATTCCTTGTCATTGTGTTCAGTAAAGGATTTTCATGATTTGTTTTTTATTTTGCATTTTAGTATGGATTGGTTAATGATTTATTATATTATCATTTATGTAATAAACATTGCACAAGTAAATCCATGCATGTGATTTTAAAATGGTAAAACAACTGTATTATTCTTGTATTAACAAGTAATTCTTTATAAAAAAGACCTGTACTTAGTTAAGTTTGAAAACATTGTAAATTACATGTCTTTTAATTGTTTTACACTACATTTTATATATTGAGTGCCTTTGTAGATGTAATATTATTATGAAAATATTAATAAATCTTTTTAAGTAAAGCACTTAATATTCCATTTTTGTGTGTATTTTAATAACAGCAAATCTGCAAATTCAGACCATTTTTGTTTAAACTATAGGAGCAAGTATAACAATTTAAATTAATGACACAGTTTAAAAAAACAGATTCCTACTGAACAACAACAATCCATATATTTAGTCATGAGTATTTGATTAATCAGTCACTTTTGGCACTGATTAATCAACGAATATTTTATGACTGATTCCAAATCACTAGAAAAATGCTTACCGTTTGTATCGTCAGTAGTTGAGTTGTTTAAAGTGTGATCGTTCGGGCTGGACACATGATTTGAGATTGCTGCCACAGTTGAGCTACCAAGTGTTTCTGTGAATGAACCAATTTGATCGGTTAACACCACACATTAAATACTAGTTAACATGCAAATGAGCATTATGTGTTTGATGATGAATACACATAAAGTAATGTCATAACTGAGCGTGAATGTGTATGTTTGATGTAGATTATCAAAGGTTGATTTATAACGTCGAAGCAAATCGAACAAATATATATATCCTTTAGTAAAGGAAAGTTCCTTTCAAAATATTACAACATCAACAGGTATGACAAAAAAAGGTTACACTTAAATTTATAATAGTCAATAAATGAAACGAGTCGAGTCTGATTAACTTGGTGACTGATTCTTAAAAAAACCATTACTACCTGCTCATTATAATAGCGTTGGTTGCATTTTAATTTTTACGTATAACAAGAAACGCTCCTCTTGTTCCATCGACGGACAAACAACAGCTTTAAGACAACGTGCAGTACTCATTTTGAAGTGCAAGGTTAGTTACTTTGAATGTATCAGGCAAATAAACGCTATACTATAGATACTTTAGAGTATATTCATAATACCTTTAAATGCGGTCGAAGATTCCGTTTCATTTCCCAAACTCGCTTCTGTGTGTATAACATATGTACTATATGCTACCGAAATATGGTCAAGTGTCGGCCTGGTACCTGGGTTAATGTATAAATTGTACCAGTATATAATTATGTAAACCTGCTAAATCAGCTTGTATCGTGAATATACATTTTTATGTATCTAGTGCATCTTAATGTCATTGGGAATACAACTATTTGAATGTATCATATGTAGCAGCTGAAATTAAATATATTTAGCTTAAGAAATAGTACAGACCACTGATGGCCTCTTCGCATTATAGTGACCGATCAGTCAGCCCCAGCCGAAGGCTGACTGGGTGGTAACTCTAATGCGAGGAGGTTCGAAGTGGTCTGTGCTTTTTCTTATATTATACAGCACATTTTTAGTAGAGAAGTTTTTGTGCTAAAATGATAATATATCACAAGCATAACACAATGCCATATAGATCTACCACAAAACATTTCTTTATTTCGTGCTGAAATATGCAACATTTTTTATAAGACAAACAAGATACTGACAGCTTGCAAAACAGTGGCGTTGTGAAATAACAACGATGAATCTTTCTCTTAAATTCTCGTTGAGTTGTAATAAATGTCATCAATTAAACACTTGTTTTTAACCCATTTTTTCAGCTAGTTTTTTTTTCGAACATCACGCAATAATGGCGTCATTTCAAAAATTTAGACTGCGTCACGATATGTTCGGTAAACAACCTCTATACTTTATGTAATCGCGTATTTAATTACGAAATTTACGTTGAGTAAACGGAATTTATGCAATTGTTTATTTGTAAAGAACTACCTAAATCTCAATACGTAAATTACGATCGTAGAACAATCGGAAATATTTAAAAAACGCCTCGCCGAACTGAGGTTACACACAACTAGAACTGACCGGGCACCCACACGAAATAGTGCCCGCTGGCTCCTGGCACTATACTTTTAAGTCGGCCCGCTAAATGGTATTTTGAAATTAACCTAAATAACGGACCGTTGACTTTTATATACCAAAGAAATCCCCGGGGCGTGGCCAGAGGGTTAACTTCAACAATGTTTGTAGAGGGCCACAAGAGGAGGTCACATATCAAATACGAAAGCGTTAAGCCTTGCAGATTCAGAGAAGATTTTTGAAGTGATCAATTATTATATCTACTTTTAGCTTTGGTGACCTACATTTTTTTGCGAACTAGAACGATTTGGAATTGTTTAAAGGGGGTCACCCAAGGATCATCCATGTGAAGTTTGGTGCAAATTTGCCTAGCGGTTTAGGGGTAGATATTATTTGAAAGAAACTGTTGACGGACAGAACGACGCACGATGGACGACCGACACTAGGCGGTCACAAAGGGTCACCAAGAGAACTTTGTTCTCAGGTGAGCTTAAAAGCGCAATACAAATTTTAATTAAATTGTGATCCGGGTCTTGCTTAATGTATGTTGCTGGCTCTTAATCCGGTGTTTGTACATATTTGTTGAAAAATGAACTACATTGAGGTAATTTATTACAGCAAGTGAAACCCCCGGTGCGACAGTAGGAGAGAACTATTATAAGCAGTGTTGATTGAGATTGAACATTGTCTGACTATTTGTTTTTTTTGTGTGTGAATACATTCCTCAGACTTGTTGATCATCCCTCTCTCGTATGAAGATCTGGTGTATATACTACATTCAAATTTAAACTTTATTTCTACTGCATTAACTAACAAGATTTTACCTGTATCTAGTACAGGTATTGCGAGAGATAAGTTTGCGCATTAAACTAAACCGTTATCGTAGGCGTCTTTATTCGTCATACCTAACACACGGTGAGTAGTTTTAATCTTTGAAATCAATGTAATAATTGTAAACGTATTTCAACATCGAATTTGTTGAAGTCAGTTTAACATCGAATTTTGTTAAGGCTTTTTAAATTAAGTGAACAACCTTTTTGAAACACAGATCGCCGCATGACTGCGTGAAAATTAACATGTTATAAAACAATCAATGTGTGAATTTAAATCCAATAAACTGTAGGCCTTTTTTTTGGAGGATCAGATGCTAAACGGGGACTTATTCACAGATTATAAAAGTGTAAAAATTTCAAGCACTAACGTATCTGAACTAGCATTTGTTATTGGTATGTAACTCCAAGTAATGGACCTTAACGACTAACCAAAACTTGGTTGTTCTTTTTCTAAAGAATACGTTTAACCCCGGTTGTGTGATTTATTAAAATTATACAATTTATTACAATACTGCATTAATAAAGTTTGTTTTGCTTTCCCGCATGTATAAATGCAGGTAAACCAATAACGGACTGTCTGTTCCCAAATATGTATGCGTAAAAACGGGGGGGGGGGAGCTCCCTAGTGTTTCAAAATGTGAATGTTAGTGATCAATTTTCGCGTCTGAAAGTTATAAATTAATTAAAATCCATATTGTTTTCTATTTTTGGTTTGTTGCTGAACTACGGTACCATCGAGATCATATCAACATGTATACTACTCTTTCATGGGTAATTGCATGTATGTGTTTTTGAATACCTGTTCTGTATCAAAACATAGTTCTTTAAAGGATCTACGTATTAACAAGACCCACGGATATCACAAATTAGTATGTTCTCACTTTCACCTAAGTATATGTCAGAGGTTATGTATTTGGCAAAGAAAGCTCATATTAATCCATGCATCGAGTTCACTGGTCTAATTCTTTTAAGCCTATTTTCGATATATGATGCGGTAAATCGACAGACCTGTTACAATGCCACGGATACATTAGCAAAGTGCGTTGAAATTCTCCGGATTGAAACTTACCGCCAATCTCCTAGTTTTAGCAAAAGATTTGAGATTATTTGCTTGTTCGGAAAAGCTACGATTTTCCTGCGAGTGAATCACGATTGTGTTTTAATCTGTTACGGACCCTACTCGACATCCAAACGATACCCATATTGGCAATGACGAATTGGGGAGGGAATTACACGAATATCGCATGATTGCTACGGTTAATTACGGGGTCTGTACAATTTTGCATGGATAAGGGTGATTTGTCTCGACAGTATACTTTCGAGATACAGCGGAACACTTAGTTGAACTTTATACGACATGTCAGGATGTATACACGGTTTCATTAAGGTTCGTAGATGTGTATGTCACTGGTCATAGCAATATTGTTTTATTAAAATATACATAATGATGTAAAATACTGCCCTCTAAACTCGTTTACATATCTGTATCAGATGATTGGCTTTCGATATTTTTATTAACAAAACCTCTCATTGATTTATAAGTACATCAAGGGATATTGCAGGAACGTTTGATTACGGATACGATTCTCTGTTCATTTTGTGCCTTTGTTTTCACTGAATATCATCTCGAATCAAGGAAATACTCTTAATTGATATAGCAAGCAAGTTAGTATTATGTTGCCAAAATTAGTTTATATTTAGTTGCCCCTCCTTCTCTTTCTTTGAATGCATATTTATTTGATGATGTATTTGAATTAAGTGCAGCAGACTGCGGTGTATTTATACATTAAAAAAAGTAGAACACGAAGGGAAATCGAACATAGTCTTATTTTATTCATATGTACCCGTACAAAACCGTTTGTAATCAACGCGAGCTGTAGATAATCCGCATCACATCGTTGAAACTCTTCGCAGTTAGGATCTAAGGACAACGATGTTAGTACGACAATATGCGGTTTGTACTCGAGTTGTGCAGGATCCTATTGAAGAGGGTGTTTTATTATTATTATTGTTATAATGATAATAATAATAATAATAATTGTTATTATTATTATTAGTAGTAGTAGTATAGTAGTAGTAGTAGTAGTAGTAGTAGAAGTGGTAGTAGTAGACGTTGTAGTAGTAATTTACTTATGTATGTATGTATTTATTTATTTATGTATTTATTTATTTATGTATTTATTTATTTATTTATTTATTTATTTATTTATTTATTTATTTATTTATTCAATTATTTATTTATTTATTTTTTTTATTTTGTATTTATCTGTATATATGTGTCTTACCTTCTGTTGGTGCGACAGCCATATTGCTGTAAATAGGATTGGGGTGATTGTGTGTGAATGTGGCACATTTCCACTGGTCATATCCGTTGGAAGTCTTGGAATCAGAAATATTGCACATTACATGATTTCGGTCCAAACATATACATCTTACAGCTGCCGAAGCTAAATCCGTTGTAACGTTACACTTCCCTACGGTGTTGTCCACCTTCACTCTTGATTGAGTATTGTTATCATTCAGCTTATAAATCAGTGTTAATCCTGTTGATGCACCATTAAACACGCACGAAATTTGTATTGTGGATCCAGCAAAAACATAGACAGCAATCTGTGGTATATGTGCCACTAAAACAATAAAACACATGTGTGATTTGTGTTTTCTTTTTTTACTATATTTGCATACTAAAAGAAATATTGTATTAGAACTTTAAATAAAACACAAAAATTAACATATATGCGCATATTAAAAAAAAACTTACGGCTCACAACGAAAAATACAACCAATATCGCGCCGAGAGTCAGCATTTTCTCACAGATGCGCGTGAATTGTTTGTAGAACTTTACATTTCAAATGATAAATATTCATATAAAAGGAAACTTGGAAGACATTGAGAGGCACACTCATTATGCTTCACTACTTTAGAATAAGTTCAACAAGAATGCCCTGACAGAAGCCGGACAATATTCGCCACTCCTCAGACTATAGTTCAGTTACATTGTGCGTTATTTACTATATGACTTGCCATGTGCATTGAAACGAAGACAAACTCAGCTGTTAGAAAGACCGGTTGTGACATAAAATTATCATTTCATAATTAAGTTTTGTTATATGTGAACTATAAAAAGTGAAAGAGTGAAGTGTTAATTTTTTTTTTTGGACTTCACCTTTCACACTTCTCGATTGTCAATAAAAAAATCGTTAAATGGAAATCAACGATTGTTTGTACTTCACATTTCACTATTCGTGATTGTCTTAAAACAAGGTAATAGGAAACAAGAGAGTCAAGGACCGTCTTTGGTACTACAGCTGTGTTCAAGATTTATTATGACCGTTTTAAAGATGATTAGTTTGGTAGTTTAATTGTGCATGTTGATGTTTGTGTAAGCGCTGACTTCCTTTGAGGGACCGGGTTCAACGTCAATATACATTGTATTAAACGTACGTATGCTCTCATGACCAATAATGCACGTAATGAAGAATCGGCGCATTGAAAACGGTTGAAACAGTGCAAGCTATTTTTAAATGAAAGGGACATTACAATACTGTAATGTGCTCATTTTATATGAGCAAAGATTTACGAGCTAATACGAGTTCAAATTATAGGTTTAATTCACGAACTAAACATAAACAGACATACCTCAACTACATGTTGAAATTGTTTTTGTATTGAGCTGTGCAGTGCTCAAAGGAAGATTTACATACATTTCTGAACAATTTCATTTTGCATACGTTACACGTGTTTGTACAAACTAAAACGCAATTCAAATACTAATGTGCAAGTTGCATATTTGTGTATGCAATATAATATGTTATCATTTAACAAAATAAATAACAGAGAACCCATTTAGCTGCAGACGATGAAGGCGTATATATGTGTTAAAATATAATTTGTGGCATTTAGGAGGTAAGAAGTTAAATATGTTAAAACTAAGATCGCTTTAATTACTTTCTTCTGTTGACAATACTTCTTGTCTAAATTTAGAGGATTTTTCTACAGGTTCCACCATGTCTGTTTGTGTCTCGGATATTTTTGAATCCATCTAATATCTATCATGCGATAATGCGCACACGTAAATGAACACGTGAGTAAACTAAACTGGAGCTATTTTTCGTTTGACAAATTTAGATTTTCCAAAATGCTTATTACAGATTCAAATACAAAAAAAACACATCATATACGGAAACATAATACAATGTCTGTCATAGACATTTATCAGATAAAAGTTCGTATATAGACATCGGTTTGTTCAGAATGGATTTGATTTTAAAGCGTGTGTAAAGTTTTCGTCTATAAATCTTAAACCTTCTAACGTGTACACTGCGTTAAATGCATGCACATGTATGTACACTAAGTCGTGTTTTGTCTAGTAGTAATTGTGTCGGACGTTGATTTTTGTCCTAAATTCAATGGTTTAAATGTTTTGTAAGACAATCCAAAAGTTTTACGGTTGAAACACTACATGTATAATTGTGTTGTACCAGTCACATGTGCATTATGTGGTATTACTAATAGGTGTACACTACAAAGGCGAATTTCGAGGGCGCGAAGGCGGCGTACGCCTACTCTTAAATTGTCCATTATTCTATAGTTTAAAACTTACAATAACTTGTACATATATATTTCGTTGTCAATGAAATTTTCTTCTATTAATTCATGGACATTTTGAACACAAGTCCAGTCACATATACTCTATGTATTGTATGCAGTATCAGTCACATATACATCATGTAGTTCAAGTCACCTGTACCCTTGGTAGTACCAGTCACATTTACCCGTTGTAGTACCAGTCACATGCACCCTTGGTAGTACTAGTCACATGCACACTATGTAATATTAATCACATGCACATTATATAGTACCAGTGGCATGTACATTATTTAGTATCAGGCACACGTACATAATGACGTCACATGAACACTATGAAGTACCGTTCACATACACACTATGTAGCTCCAGCCACATGTACACTATGTAGTACCAGTCACATGCATACTATGTAGTACCAGTTACATGCACACTATGGAGTACCAATCACATGTACATTATGTAGTACCAGTCACATGCACGCTATGTAGTAACAGTCACATTCGTATTATGTAGAACCAGTCACGTGTACACTATGTAGAACCAGTCACATGCACACTATGTAGTACCAGTCACGTGTACACTATGTAGAACCAGTCACATGAACAATATGTAGTAGCAGTCACGTGTACACTATGTAGTAACAGTCACATTCGTATTATGTAGAACCAGTCACGTGTACACTATGTAGTACCAGTCATATGCACACTATGTAGTGCCAGTCACGTGTACACTATGTAGAACCAGTCACATGTACACTATGTAGTAGCAGTCACATGCACACTATGTAGTACCAGTCACATGTACACTATGTAGTAGCAGTCACATGCACACTATGTAGAACCAGTCACATGTACACTATGTAGTAGCAGTCACATGCACACTATGTAGAACCAGTCACATGTACACTATGTAGTACCAGTCACATGGACAGGATGTAGTACCTGTCACATGCACACTATGTAGAACCAGTCACATGTACACTATGTAGTAGCAGTCACATGTACAATATGTAGTACCAGTCACATGTACACTATGTAGTACCAGTCACATGTACACTATGTAGTAGCAGTCACATGCACACTATGTAGAACCAGTCACGTGTACACTATGTAGAACCAGTCACATGCACACTATGTAGTACCAGTCACATGTATACTATGTAGTAGCAGTCACATGTACACTATGTAGTAGCAGTCACATGTACACTATGTAGTAGCAGTCACATGTACACTATGTAGTAGCAGTCACATGCACACTATGTAGTACCAGTCACATGTACACTATGTAGTAGCAGTCACATGCACACTATGTAGAACCAGTCACATGTACACTATGTAGTAGCAGTCACATGCACAATATGTAGTACCAGTCACATGGACAGGATGTAGTACCTGTCACATGTATACTATGTAGAACCAGTCACGTGTACACTATGTAGTACCAGTCACATGCACACTAAGTAGTACCAGTCACAGGTACACTATGTAGTCCAAGTCACACGTATCTTTAGTAGTGTCAGTTACATGCACAATATTGTTTACCACACACATGTACATTATGCAGTATTAGTCACATGTACACTATGTAGTACTAGTCACATGCATACTATGTAGAACCAGTCACATGTACATTATGTTGTACCATTCACATGTAAACTATGTAGTATAAGTCAGATGCACAATTCGTAGTATTAGTCACATATAAATTGTGTCTTGCCAGTAATATGTAAAGTATGTCGTGCAGTCACACGCACAATATATAGTGCCAGTCACATGTACAAAATATCGTATCAATCACATGCACACTATGTAGTACCAGTCAAATGTGCATAATTTCGTATTAGTCACATGCACAATATTTAGTACCAGTCACGTGTTCATAATCTCGTACCAGTCACATTCACTTCATGCAGTACCAGTCACATGTATACTATGTAGTACCAGTCACGTGTTCATAATCTCGTACCAGTCACATTCACTTCATGCAGTACCAGTCACATGTATACTATGTAGTACCAGTCACATGCACTATATGCAGTACCAGTCACATGCACTATATGCAGTACCAGTCACATGCACTATATGCAGTACCAGTCACATGTACAGTATGCAGTACCAGTCACATGTATACTATGTAGTACCAGTCACATGCACTATATGCAGTACCAGTCACATGCACTATATGCAGTACCAGTCACATGCACTATATGCAGTACCAGTCACATGCACTATATGCAGTACCAGTCACATGCACTATATGCAGTACCAGTCACATGTACAGTATGCAGTACCAGTCACATGTATACTATGTAGTACCAGTCACATGCACTATATGCAGTACCAGTCACATGCACTATATGCAGTACCAGTCACATGTACAGTATGCAGTACCAGTCACATGTACACTATGTAATACCAGTCACATTCGTATTATGCAGAACCAGGCACATGTACTCTATGTAGTACCAGTCACATGTATCCTAATTTGTGACAGAATCATGCACAATACTTGTCACTTTTACAATATGTAGTATCAATCACATGTACACTTTATAGTCACATGAACCATTGCTTGTGCCAGTCACATGTACCATAGGTACTATCAGTAACATGTACATTATGTATTACCAATCAAATGTACATTATGTAGTGAGAGTCACATCTATCATTGGTATTTTTAGTCACATGTACACTAAATAGTACGAGTCACACATACCATTGGTAGTACCAGTCACATACACACGATGTTGTATCAGTCACATGTTAACTATGTGGTACCATTCATATGTACACTATGTAGCATAAATCACATGTACCATTGGTATTACCAGTCACATGTACCATTGGTAGTATCAGCCACATACACAATTTGTAGTTCCATTCAAACGTACACTATGTAGTAACAGTCATATGTACATTTTGAAGTACCAGTCATATGAACACAGTGTAGTACATGTCATATGGACACTTTGTAGTACCAGTCACATATACCATTGGTAGATCCAGTAACATGTACCATTGGTAGTACCAGTCACATTTATCATTGGTAGTACCAGTCATATGTACACTATGTAGTATTTGTCACATGTACACTATGTTGTAACAGTGACATATGCACTATGTAGTATCAGTAACATGTACAATATGTAGTACCAGTTACATGTACCATTGGTTGTACCAGCCATACGCACACAATGAAGTACCAGTCAACTGTACAGTATGTAGTACCAGTCACAATTACAGTATGTAGTACCAGTCATGTGCACACTATGTAGTATTTGTCACATGTACACTATGTTGTAACAGTGACATATGCACTATGTAGTATCAGTAACATGTACAATATGTAGTACCAGTCACATTTATCATTGGTAGTACCAGTCATATGTACACTATGTAGTATTTGTCACATGTACACCATGTTGTAACAGTGACATATGCACTATGTAGTATCAGTAACATGTACAATATGTAGTACCAGTCACATTTATCATTGGTAGTACCAGTCATATGTACACTATGTAGTATTTGTCACATGTACACTATGTTGTAACAGTGACATATGCACTATGTAGTATCAGTAACATGTACAATATGTAGTACCAGTCACATTTATCATTGGTAGTACCAGTCATATGTACACTATGTAGTATTTGTCACATGTACACTATGTTGTAACAGTGACATATGCACTATGTAGTATCAGTAACATGTACAATATGTAGTACCAGTCACATGTACCATTGGTTGTACCAGCCATACGCACACAATGAAGTACCAGTCAACTGTACAGTATGTAGTACCAGTCATGTGCACACTATGTAGTATTTGTCACATGTACACTATGTTGTAACAGTGACATATGCACTATGTAGTATCAGTAACTTGTACAATATGTAGTACCAGTCACATGTACCATTGGTTGTACCAGCCATACGCACACAATGAAGTACCAGTCAACTGTACAGTATGTAGTACCAGTCACAATTACAGTATGTAGTACCAGTCAAATATGCACTATGTAGTACCAGTCACATGTACAGTATTTAGTATAAGTCACATGTACAGTAATGTATGTAGTACCAGTCACATGTACAATTGATTGTACCAGCCATATGCACACGATGTAGTACCAGTCAAATGTAAAGTATGCAGTACCAGTCACATGTACAGTATGTAATACCAGTCACATTCGTATTTTGCAGAACCAGGCACATGTACACTATGTAGTACCAGTCACATGTATCCTAAGTTGTGACAGAATCAAGCACAATACTTGTCACTTTTACAATATGTAGTATCAATCACATGTACACTTTATAGTAACAATCACATGTATCATTGTTTGTACCAGTTACATGTACCATAGGTACTATCAGTAACATGTACATTATGTATTACCAATCAAATTTACATTATGTAGTAAGAGTCACATGTATCATTGGTAGTTTCAGTCACATGTACACTAAATAGTACGAGTCACACATACCATTGGTAGTACCAGGCACATACACACGATGTTGTATCAGTGACATGTTAACTATGTGGTACCAGTCATATCTACACTATGTAGCATAAATCACATGTACCATTGGTATTACCGGTCACATGTACCATTGGTAGAATCAGCCACATGCACAATTTGTAGTTCCATTCAAACGTACACAATGTAGTACCAGTCATATGTACATTGTGTAGTACCAGTCATATGTACACTGTGTAGTACAATTCATATGTTCACTTTGTAGTACCAGTCACATATACCATTGGTAGATCCAGTTACATGTACCATTGGTAGTACCAGTCACATTTATCATTGGTAGTACCAGTCATGTGTACACTATGTAGTATTTGTCACATGTACACTATGTTGTAACAGTGACATATGCACTATGTAGTATCAGTAACATGTACAACATGTACCATTGGTTGTACCAGCCATATGCACACAATGAAGTACCAGTCAAATGTACAGTATGTAGTACCAGTCACAAGTACAGTATGTAGTACCAGTCAAATATGCACTATGTAGTACCAGTCACATGTACAGTATGTAGTATAAGTCACATGTACAGTAATGTATGTAGTACCAGACACATGTACCATTGATTGTACCAGCCATATGCACACTATGTAATACCAGTAAAATGTAAAGTATGTAGTACCTGTCACATATACAGTATGTAGTACCAGTCACATGTACCATTGGTTGTACCAGTAATATGCGCAATATGTTGTACCAGTCACATGCACACTATGTAGTAACAGTCCCATTTACACTATGTATTATCTTCCATGTGCACATTATGTGGCATCAGTGACATGCATAATACGTAGTATCATAATGTGTATATTTTGTAATAACAGTATCATGTCTTACACTATGACTCATATGATCGCTATGTAGTACCAGTCGCAATGTAAAAAGTTGTGGGAGGGGGATTTCTCTCTCGGATTCCTTAGGATTGGTTCATATGTTACTATAATTAGAATATTTCTTTCCGATTGTGGAAAAAAGTACTTTTTTTTTCAAAAGTGTTACTAAAATTCAGCAATGCAAAAAAATATTCAATATACAGAATGTAAGTCAAAAAACATGTAGAAGAAAACATATTCTAAATATCTACCGTTTAGAAGATGTTTTAAAAAATTGAATTACTTTTCTATTCAGACTCAAAATTCTTACATTTTTACAAAATTAGCTAAAATACTCACTTCCGAAATTAGAAACTTAATTTCCTGAACGGGAAACTAAATATAAGTACAATAAAATTGTGTTAAAGAAACACTGAAATCAAACTTTAGATGTAATTCAAAGGTCATGTCAAATTATCAGCACTCAATGTAAATAAAATACTCGTGTGAAATTAAAACAATAAAAAAAAAATTAAATTTAAAAAATCGACTTAAATTGTATTCATTATTAATAATTTAAGTTAATGTAAGTTATTATTAAAGTTATATTGTGCGTCTGCTACAATCACCCAAGTCAGCCACAGGAATTTCATTTGCTTATTTATGTTAACAGTTTTTTAAACAATGAAAAATCTTATTTGTGAAAATGTCAGATTTTGTTGAGGTTGGTAAGTTTGACATCTTTTGGGATGGTTTAATAAAAAAAGTGACAATGTCAGATAAAAAATTTGCAAACAAGCTTGGCATAAATCCCGGTGTATTCAATGAAACATTTGAACAAAATGATGAAATACTAAATGAAAATGTGAGTGTGAATGAAAGTCCTGAAGCAGTTAAATAATGACACACATTTAACCATTGAAAACACATCTGACCAGGTTTTGGAAATAACAACTGAAGATGTAAGAAAAATCTTAGAAAATGAAGATAACACAAGCACACTTCGGATAACCCATGTTGATGTCAATCGATTCAAGAAGTATCTTAAATGAAAGTGAATCCAAAGAGATCCATGAAATAGCCGTTGATCACCTTGACGAATACCTGGTAGCTTATCTTCTGTCAATTCGAACGTCCAATGGTGACGAATATGAGCCAGTCGCATTCAGCAGCATTGTATGCAGCATTGAGCAAAAACTTCAGCGAGCCAAATATCTCTACTCGATCATCAGAAACAGTGGTCCAGCCTTTTCTCTCACACGTGATTGCCTAAAAGCAAAGCAGAAAAATCTTTAAAAAAAACAACAAGGAAAAGGTAATTTAACAGTTTTTGTAACATTCAACATTAAGACTATGAGATGAAAACTTGAAAACCTTAAATACACATAAACAATACAGCATCAGTGGTATTATATGATTTATATATGTATAAATAATAATAATTAATAATGATAAATTATAAAACAAAACAAATAAACAAATTTAAAAAATGTTTATGTAGGTAATTAGCCTAGAGCAGCAGCAGCCCTATCTGATGCAGAAATCGATAAACTATATGCAAACAACATTTTGGGCGCAAGAACTCCAAAATCCCTACGAAACACCATATGGTTAAACAACTGCTTACATTTCAGACTACGCGGGACCCATGAACAACACAATTTAAGGTATGCTATGAATTTTATCAGAGATATATTTATTTTTTCTTTTCATTAGCTATATTAATAAATCTGTGACTTTAACAATAACAAACTGTGTTGGTCCATTAGCTATTGGCTATCAAAATTTCAAATTGACAACTTAAATTGTTGATAATTTTTGAAAGAGAAGTATATTTTAAAACTTAAATTGTAATATGTAAAAGTAAAGCATATCTTCAACTTAAATTAATAAAATTTTGAAAGCATTTGTTAATCTGTTTTGGGAATAAATTAAAATTGATAAATAAAATATAGCCGGTATTTATACATAATACAATGTTTAAGAACAATGTCAATGGAAATTTACCACCATAATATCAATTTTAAAATTGAAGAATACACAAACACGCACATTTATTGTTTTAGAAGGGGCGATGTAAAACGAAAGAGCAATGCTATGGCAGATGAATTTCTGGAGCTCAATGATAGGCAATCCAAGACTCGCACTGGCGCCAATGTCTCGGACGCTTGTAACATAAATGTTTGCATCGACTGAATTAGAACCCAAGGACCCAATCAATAATTTCAAAAGTACAGAAGTAAAAGGCCGCCAGGCTACAACGTTGATTATTGCCCATTGTTTTTGGCACCAAGAACAACACCAGTGCCTGACAGTTCTTATCAATGGTTCTAAAAGCAAAGACTTGGATAAAAAAAAACTTTCAAAAATGTTGAAATCTATGGCGATAGAAGCAGGTTTTGAAAAATCCAAAAATATCAGTAACCATTCTGACAGGAAACACTTAGTACACAAACTCAGAGATTCAAACCTAGCACCTACCGAAATAATGCAAATCACAGGTCACAAAAAGGTTAAATCTATATTAAATTATAGTGAAATTTCAGAGCAAACACAAAAAAGATGCTCAAACCTTTTAGCAACATGTTCCACTGCAAGTTTGGGGTCATCTTTATCTGTGTCCTGCACACATTCAATCGCTCAGGAACAACATTTCTACTTCTGCTGTCAGAACTGCTATTTCAGAGATGATTATTTCTCTCCCTACCCACCCTGCAGGTGATCAATCGCACTTTCCTGGTCCAATAAATCCAATACATGGCATGCTCTATGGAGCTGTACTGAGTGTACAGAATGTCAATGTTACACAAACCAACCACAGTAAGCCACTATACGCAGGAAATTCTGTTAAACTGTTATGTAGTGTCTTTTTAGCAAACACGCCCTCCATGTATATTTGAAATTGTGTTGACACACTGCCACTACACTTCACACGCGATGGCGACTTACAATCGCCTAAAATATTATGTAGATGTTATCTGCACTTATTTTATGTTATTTGTTATTACTCATTAAATTGTTGTTGTACAATCAATAAAGAAGCAAATACATTTTTGAAGCGTTTGAAATTTTACTGAATTGTACTATTTTATGTGTGGATGCATAAAGTTCGTTGGAACAGATTCATGCGCGCTGAAAAAAAATGCAGAGGCGTAGCGATACTGTTTTATTATTTAGTTTAAAATGGGTATGTGGTATGATAAACAGAAAAACAGGTAACTGCCCTATCGTTGTGTATTCTAAGCCGCACCTGATATATTAAAAAACGATAGGGCAGTAACCTGTTATTCTCTCTATATATAAAGTAAAAACGTTGGTTTAATACACAGTGAAAGACTATTCAGTTAGTTTGACAGTTTACAATGTTTTATTTCGGATAATAACATGTTGTTAAATATATTGAATTTTAAAGCATTAAAATGAGCAACAGTTTGTATACCATTGTCCACTTTATTCCATGCCCATTAGAATTTAGAGGCTTGAAATACCAGAGGCTATGACTAGGGAACGTGTTTCAAACGATAATATCATAAAAAGTTATATAATTATAAGATGCTAAAGTTGTGTGTTATCAATATATGGGGGTCTATTGATATGATTAAACTTATCATTAACCTTCCTACAATATTCGCAAATACGTCAACCCTTAGTTCTCACAAGACAATTGGCAAGCTCAATCGCACCAGAGTTTTCGCCAATTCTTTGTTTAAAGGGGCATATCGATGGTATTTTTTTTTTTTTTTGTTTTTTTTTTTTTTCTGATTCTCACTATTTATTCGTTTACAATTACATATATATATATATATATATACAAAGAATACAATATACATGGCAATACATAGCAACATATACTTGGCTTAATCCACTATAATATATGCTATGAAATGTATAGAATTTATGTAGTAGAGAATCAATAAATGCATAAATACAGGAGAACAACAAAAGGAAAAAGGAAAAAAACAACATGGTAAATGTTACAGCATTTTTATCCATCAAAATATATCAATGCTGATTGAGGGGAGTGGGTGTATAAAAATAAACAATAACAGTTAATATTTTAACATTAATAAATGTATTTAATTTCGGCTGCAAAATAATTTTAAAATGTTCATACAGCCCTTTCTTTCTTCAGACAGGTTAGTTTTTTCAATAATTGTGCATGATAAGTTTAGAAGTCTTTTTAAACCTTCTAATGCGGGGATGGTGTTTCTTCGTTTACAAAGAAAAATGTAACGCTTTATCTCTAGAAAAAATAGATTATAGGCTTTTTTAGGTGAGCCTAAGATGAATGATTTAGAATTCATTGCAAATTCAGCATCAATTTGATAAACAATATTGTTTACATTGGATAAGAACGCTTGAACAATTGTGCAATCCCAGAAAAGATGTATAAGTGTTTCTGGTTCAGTTTTGCAAAAAGTACATTTGTCACACTCAACTATTTTCATTTTGGTAAGAAGGCTGTTGCAACCTAATATGTTATGAGTTATCCTAATTTGGAACCATTGTAAGTAAGAATCTTGTGTGACATCAAATATCCAACTATGTAAAAACTTCCATTCGGATTCATGAATGTTAAAAATACTATTCCACTTTTCACGACATGCAGGAATTTCTGGATTGTTGATGAAGTTTTATATATAACAGCATTACCTTTTGTATACATAATTAATGACTTAATATAGCTTGGTATTAAGGGGAAACATGTATCCATTATTTCTGTGTTGTCGGCAATATGAAGAGATTTTTAATAGACTATAATAGATTTTGTAATACATTCATATTGCAGGAAATTCACTGAAGTTCCAATTCTCTTGCTAAATTCCGATCTATCTAGAAATGACTTATCATTTTTCATAAGATCTTTAACATAACGAATTCCTCGATCATACCAAGCTTTGACAAAAATTGGTTCATTACCAACCAACAACTTGTGATTATAAAACATAGGTAATCCTAAAAACTCGGTTATAGTAGTTATAAAGTTATAACATATTTATCAATAAAATCTATGTATGACTGAAATACATCTGCCCAAAATGGGTTTTTACATTGTTGTAGAATATTTTGAACATAGACCTTACCAAAATTGAATAAGTTGTTAATATTTACAATATTATTGCAAACTAAAATACACCACTTGCTATCGGCACCTGGTATTCAACGCTTAAACCAGGTTAATTTGATGCTATTCATGTATGCAACAACATCGAGCATTTTCAATCCACCATCAGTATAATCTTTGACTAGAACTTTACTTTTTATTCTTGTTTTACCTGGCCAGACAAATCATAAAAAAGACTATTAAGTTTATGCAAAAAGTGTGTATTTGGTCTTGGTAGGGTAGCAAACAAATTAGTTAAGTGTGGCAGTAACAATGATTTAATAACTGTTATTCTACCTATGGGTGTACGTTCTCTTTTATTCCATGACTTTATACAATTACTTATTGTATCAATTTTGTCTTCGAAATTTAATGATATCATTTTATCTAGGTCAACATCAAAGTTAATTCCAAGTAATCTGAAACAAGTATTTCCCCAATTGAGCTTCCATTTTGTTTTTATTGACCTTGTACTATATTTTAATGCACCAATCCAAATAACATGTGTTTTTTCAAAGTTAACCTTTAGCCCAGAAATCAAAGAAAAATCTTGTTGAATATCTAAAGTAGATTTGAGAGAGGCTTCATTCCATCCAATAGTAAAGATGTGTCATCAGCAAATTGAGAGATTTTATATTCAACGCCGTTAATAAAAATTAATTTTACATTTTTACTGATTCTTATTTTTGCAGCTAGTATTTCGGCACAGAGAATGAATAAGTAGGGGCTAATGGGGTCTCCTTGACGACAACCGCGTTGTATTTCAAAGAAACTAGTTAAAAATCCATTCAGCTGAACTGCTGTTAAAATTTCTGTATAAAACAACTTTATCCATTTCATGAATGAAGGACCAAAGTTAAAAAATAATAAAGTGTTATTAATAAAATCAAAAGATAAAGTGTCGAAGGCCTTTTCAAAATCTATCATCATTAAGAGTCCCGGAATATTATATTTTTCAGTATGATTCATTATGTCATAGATAAGACGTATGTTTTCACCAATAAACCTCCCTTTAACAAATCCTGTTTGGTCTTTATTTACTAATATATCTAAAACCGATTTAAGACGAAGAGCAATTGAACCTGAATCTAATTTGTATATAGTATTCAAAAGAGTTATAGGTCGCCAGTTTTTTAAAAACTGTTTTGGTTTATCCTGTTTTGGAATGCAGGTAATAATACCTTGTTTTTGTGTCACTGATAGTTCACCATTAGTAAATGCAAAATTTAGGGACCTAACTACAAAATGGCCAATTTTATTCCAAAAAACTTAAAAGAAATTTGTTGTAAAGCCATCCGACCCAGGACTCTTATAATTTTGCATAAGTTTAAGAGTATTTGAAACTTCTGGATATGTGAGAAGGCCTTCTATTAAATTTGACTGGTCGCTGTTTAGTTTAGGAATATGAGAATATTCTAAAAAGTTAGGGATATCAATATTGTGGTTTTTGTTCACTTTAGAGTATAAATTTTTGTAAAAACACTCAGTTTCTTTTAAGATTTCGTTTTGATTATATATATAATTTTCATTGCTTGTTTCTAGAAATGGTATAACTTTGTTCATGCAGTAATGTCATTCTAGGCTACAAAATAGCTTTGTTGGCTTTACTCCATTGTCAATCCACTCTGCCCTTGACCTTATAACATGGCCTTTCATTTTTTCATCTCGAATATTTTGTAACTCCGTTTGCATTTCGAGAAGTATTGATTTGTTTTGGTCATTTATATTAGTTTCTATTTTTTCAATCTCTTCTAGTAAAGTTTGTTCTCTATCCCTCCTAGTTTTATTTTTATATGATGCATAAGATATTGTTTTGCCCCGAATTTCCAAAAGAAGAGTTTCTGAAAAAAGTTGATCATTGATTAAAAACTGCATATCCTGATCATTTACAATATTAATGTTATCAAAATTATAAACCGGTAAGGCATACTGTTTCTTAACTTCTTCAATTTTTTGGTTTATACAGTTTAAATAATCTCTGTCCAATAAAAGTGAGTTGTTAAATTTCCAAAGACCTTTTCCATGTTTGATATCTTGTAAGAATATATTTAAAGTTATTACCGAGTGATCTGATCGGTAACTACTACCAATATTACAGCTTCTCACATGTGGCAGTAAATCTTCAGTAATAAGGAAGAAATCTAACCTTGCTTGTTGAATAGGATTTGTTCTGGGCCATGAAAATTTCTTGATATTGCCATTTAATTCTCTGAAAGGATCACATAAATGTTTTTGTTGGATAAGATCGAGAATAAATTTCCTAGCGTTTTTGTTATTGTTACAAGATTTATAATTATCATAGTCAAGTTCAGTGTTCAGAACTAGATTAAAATCTCCACACCAAATGAGTGATTCATTTCCAATTGAATCTGTGATTTCAAAAATGTTTTTAAAAAAATCAGGACAATCTGTAATTGGCCCATAAACATTAATAAGGGTAAATTGTCTTGATTGGTAAGTTATGTCCAACACAACATAATTGCCATAAGTATCACAAAAAGATTGAGAAACTTTAATATCTAAACCCTTTTTAAACATAATACCTACGCCTCGGGCATTGGACTTGCCGTAACTAAAATATACTTGAGAGTTCCATAACGAGTACAAATGCTTTTCCATATTAGAAGTAAAATGCACATCTTGTAAACAATATATATCAGCATTTTTTTCTCTTAAATAATTAAAAACATCAATTATTTTATGAATATTATTTAAGCCTCTACAATTATATGAGATAATGTTACATGAGGTCATTATGATAAATTTTTAATAATGTTTTCATACAGTTTTTCACTGCGCGCCTCATAAACCATTCTCTGCAGGTGTCAGCCATACTTTGATACATATAACATATATTTGTCCACTTAACAACAAAGACTACCAAGATAGTTTGATAATGCTCACTGTAACAAACAAACTGATTGAAAAAAAAACAAGATAATGATAGAGGTATGTACAACAACATGGCTATCATACAATTACTTTCAAATACAGAGGAAACAACGCACAAAATATTAATTAACTGACCTTATAAACATACCTACCATTTACATCGCAGTTTTATTTAAAGTAAATTATATATTATATGAACTTTCTTGTTTATCCTAAAAAGATCACACTAAATCATTGGGATACACTCAAAAAGAGTGCAGTTCCCACTATAGAAAGAACGACAAAAACACAGATAATGAGACGGATATTTCACACCACAACGTACATACACACATTTTAAAGACATTAACAATCATGCAAACCTTTACACGAAAAGAACGGACGAACCTCACAAGAAGACCGGTGTGTCAACAAGTGAAGGTATATGTATAAGAAAATATTCTTAAGACAAGTATTTTCAATGTTCAAAGTAACATCTATGGGAATACAAGTAGTTTCATTTCTAAATCGTAATAAAAAGGGGTTTATTATAGTTGAAAAATTCACATAAAATCAATCTTTAATAATACATTAGCAGCTATGACTATTCTTTAAAGGCAATAATTTACATGCCTTCCACATGATAATAATCTAAAGTCCAGTTAGAGTTTAGGATTAGGGACAAATGCAGCTCTGATCATAAAAACACTATGGTAATTTTCACACGTCCATGCTTTTCACGACTAACTGTACTGCTAACAGTAATATCCGTTGTTATAAACTGGACAAGTCAGTTTGGCGGCCGTCTATGAAACATGTAGAACTGTATTGAAATTTGAAAATATATAATACTTTTAACAATTTACGAACAAAATATAACTTAGTAAGTTTCTGTTTACTAATAAGTAAATTTGCATAGAAAAGCCTATCTTGCCTTTTTTAATAATTACCCATGTTTTCTCAATTTGTTAAACCAATGTATTTATTAAATTTTGATACTAGTATAGGTTTATTAGACGACCCTCGAAATTGAAAAACTTTTACGATTACTATAACGGGATTTACCCTTGCAAAAAGCATGCATGGGATTTACTTTCTTTTTACCGGAAACTAGGCCACCAAATGTCATTAAACTAGAACCCATGTTAGTGACATTTGTTCTAGATAAAAACAAATTGTACAAGGCTATAACCATACTTTTTAATCAATAGAGTATGTGTATATTATTTGGTATTAACAATATCACAGTTGAAAAATAAATAAATAAAATTAACTGTAGTGGACATAAACTGTTAGTATGAAAATCGATAATACACCAGTGTATTTTTAGTGTTTACATGTAAATCATTTGTGTGTGCGTGTGTTCGTGTGCGTGTGTGTGTGTGCGTGCGTGCGTATGTGTTTAAGTGAGCGTGCGTCTGAGTGTGTATCTGTGTACGGCATGCATCTATATATATATTTTAATCTCCAGAAGTTTTGCCCTGAAACATGTTTTTAATGATATACATAAATACAGACGTCATGCATGTACCAACTATAATGTGTTTGCAAGGACAAATGAATTGTTGTATATGTAGATGAATATTGAAAAGAGTCTATGCATATGGTGAATATTTCTGTAATAAAGTTTTTGAAGAAAAAATTATGGAAACAATCACATGGTAGTTGTAAAACATTTGTGAAAAGAGATTTTAGAAAAACAACAAAACGGTATTTCATTAATGGTTGTTATCAGAAGATATAAGATATATTGTTTTACATATCTTACTAGTTAGAGTCTCAGGCTCTTATCTCCCTGGGCTTCTGGCTTCTTTGGTGTTGCCTGAAGTCACTTATTACATTGTTAATGTTATCATATATATCCAAACGCACTCTTTCATCACTTGATGTTTGTCCGTACACATAGCCGTTGAAAAACCAAGCACTCGTAATATCCGGATGCAAAGATAGTCTATTAAGCAGCCCTTGGTTTAATTTTGTTACATCATCTACAAGTTTATACCCTTTGTTTTTCATTGCTGATCTCTTCTTCATGATGTTTGATTTTATGTTGTTATTTTTAACTTTAAGTAGGACAGGTCTGGTAGCACCCCGCTTTGTTGGAATTCTGTGCATTGCTAGAATGTCATCTGGTTTGAGTGTCACATCAGCATGTGTTTTTAGTTTTTCAGTAGCTTTTTGTAGTAACTGTTCTTCTGTTTCGCCCCTGGTTTCTTCTATGTTCATAATTTTGAAATTGTTCTTCTTAGAATATTGTTCATTGTGATTGGCCTTTCTGTTTGCTTCTCTACTGGTTTCCTAGTTTTGTTCCACTTTGTTTTGCAGCTCAGCAATTGTTGTTTTTGTAGATCTCTCTAGATCAGTTAATTTTTGTTTTAATTGTCTGTTCTCAAAGTCTAAGCCATCAATTTTATCATTTAAATCTTTTGTTTTATTCTTCACTTCTTGATCTATTTTGCTTTTCATATATTCTTCTAGTTTTGCAGATATATTAGCAATTGTTGTGGTTATGAGGTCTTCTATCTCCTCCCTTTTCAGCATCATTTTGAGATCGCCCCTTAGTTCTGCTAAACTATCAGCCATAGCTTCTAACTGTGTGTTTATGTTGCTTTATTCTTCCATACTTGCGTTGCTGCTTAGGCTAGAATCAGGTTTTTGTTTTTTTAACAGCAGGTTTTGTTTGTGGTTTTGTCCCACTGAATGTGAGTTTTGGCTGTTCCTTTTTATTGTTATTCTCACTCATTTTATTTTATCTAAAAGTCACTATTCAGCACAATAATGCAATATGCAATATCAATTTAATAGTGCACCTTTAACAGTTAATTTTCACCTGCATATAATCCTGTGCGATCCAATTTAATCCAATTATATCTTCTCAATGTGTCCAATATTTAGTCAATATCCACACAAGCAAACAAAGAAAAATTCATCTTTGAAAAATAAAAGCTTTCATAGCTCAAAAAATCCAAGTCACTCTTCATTCCAATTTCACCATTATGATCTTTTCATATTCATTTAGGTTATGATATTAAATAATCCATGTTCTGATCACTATTTCACTGTGTTTGAAAGCAATTTTATGGAGCACAATTTAGCTACACATCATCATGATCTACCCCGGCATAACATCGATGGTATATTTAATTAATACAGACACGCTTTAAAACACACTTTTTTCCAATTTGTTCACGAATATATGTTTTCTAGTAGCAATAATATATTGATCGAATCGTTTAGGAAAACAAAACAAACATACAACGCCTTTTTTTCGACAAACGGTTCCATCGGGATTCGAACTCACGCGCTTTAAAACAAATCATTTTCAATATACTTCTTTTCTAATGGCAATAGTATATTAACGTAATCGTAAAGCAAATAACAAGAGGGCCACGATGGCCCTATGTCGCTCAACTGAGTTAAAGACATCATAATGGCAATAAAGCACTACCTGAGTACAAAGATCTTGGCTTTGCAGTTTCAGGAGAAGAGTTGTATAGTCTATATAAACCATGTGACCTACAGGGCGTGGCCAATTTCTACCCCAGGGGTATAATTTGAACAATATTTGTTGAGGACCATTCACAATATTGCATACCAAATATGAAACCACTTTGCCTTGCGGTTTCAGAGGAGAAGGTTTTTAAAATCATTTTGCTATTAAAATATATATAAACTATGTGACCCACAGGGCGTGGCAAATATTTACCCCAGGGACATCATTTGAAAAATGTTTGTAGAGGTCCACTATGCAATCTTTCATACCAATTACAAGAACAGTGGAAATTCCACGAACAGCAAATGTTTCGAACGAAATGCATCAAAGTCAGCACGCACATTTTAGTCCATTTTTAGTAATATAGACGTTGATCCCACCCACCCTATAGGCAATCCCAAGCGAGGTCTTGATAAAATATATCTATGTATGAAGTTTCAATAAAATATATCAATAAGTTCTCAAGTTATTGAGCAGAAACGTTTTTTTATAGTAACAGTGACCTCGACCTAGACCCCAACATATTCAGGCGTAATCCAAAAGCGAAGTCTCGATATAAGGTATCTAAGTATGAAGTTCCATTAAAAAATCTCAATGCGTTATCAAGTTATTGAGCGTAAACCGTTTTTCTATTTTTTCATAACAGTGACCTTGACCTTGACCCCACGCACCCCATAAGCCATCCCAAGTGAGGTCTAGATATAATATATGTGTTTTAAGTTTCATTAAAATATCGTAATGCGTTCTCAAGATATTGAGCGGAAACCGTTTCACTATTTTTAGCAACAGTGACCTTGACCTTTACCCCGCCCACCCCATACGCAATCCCAAGCGAGGTCTCAATATAAGGTATAATTTGTAGTTTAAGTTTAATTGAAATATGTCAATGCTTTTTCAAGTTATTGAGCAGAATCTGTTTTTCTATTTTTAGTAACAGTGACATTGACCTTGACCCCATCCATCCCATTAGCAATCCCAAGCGAGGTCTCGCTATAAGGTCTCTATGTCTGAAGTTTCCTTACAATACTCAATCCGTTCTCGAGTTAGAGAGCGGAAACGAACAGTGCTACGCCCGGCCGCCCGCCCGATCAATACTTACGCCAATCTAATAACCGAAATGTTTCTTCGAAAAATGTGGTTAACAAAACACTGGGTCTTGCGGTTTCAGAGGAGAGGATTTAAAAGTCATTTTGCTATTTAAGTTTATACAAAGCATGTCACCCCCGGGGCGTGGCCAGTTTTGACATCAGGGGCATCGGTTTAACAATATTTGTAGGGGATCACTTTAAAATGTTTCCAACCAAATATGAAACCTCTGGGCCTTGTGGTTTCAGAAAAGACGATTGTTAAAGTCATTTTGCTATTTAAGTCTATATAAACATTGTGACCCCCAGGGTGTGGCCCGTTTTGACCCCAGGAGCATCATTTGACAATCTTTGTAGAGAACCTCTATACTCTGTTACATACCAAATATGAAACCTCTGGGCCTTGCGGTTTCAGAGAAAACGATTTTATAAATCATTTGGCTATTTAAGTATAAATAAACCATGTCAGCCATGGGGTGTGGCCAGTTTTGACCCCATGGCCATCATTTGAACAATCTTTGTAGAGGACCACTATACAATGTTACGTACCAAATATGAAACCTCTGGGCCTTGCGGTTTCAAAGAAGAAGATTTTTTAAAGTCATCTGGCTTTTTAAGTCTATAAGAACCATGTAACCACCGGTTTATGGCCAGTTTTGAACCCAAGCGCATCATTTGAACAATCTTTGTAGAGGACCACTACACAATGTTTCATGCCTAATATGAAATATCTAACCCTTGAAGTTTCAGAGGAAAATATTTTTAAAGTCACGTTTCCATTTAATTATCAACCATGTGAGCCACGGGGTGTGGCTATTTTTGACCCCAGAGGCATCATTTAAACAAGCTTTGTAGAAGGCCAATATACAATGTTACATACCAAATATGAAACCTCTAGACCTTGCGGTTTCAGAGAAGAAGCTTTTCAAAGTCATTTTGCTATTTAAGTCTATATGAACCATGTGAGCCCAAATATGAAACCTCTGGGCCTTGCGGTTTCAGAGGAGACAATTTTTAAGTGATTTTGCTATTCAAGTATATATACACCATGTGACCCCCGGGATATGGCCAGTTTTGACCACATGGACATCATTTGAACAATATTTGTAGAGGACTACTAGAGGAATTCACATAACAAATATGAAAGCTCCAAGCCTTGTGGTTTCAGAGATTTTTATTCTTCAGTTTTTAGACCTATTTTTAGCTCGTGTGACTTACATATGCAGCAGACTGAAACGATTTGAACAATTTTGAAAGTGGGTCCCCAAGGATCATGTCTGTGAAGTTTGGTGAAAATCTGCTTTGCGATTTAGGAATGAGATGTTTTTTGAATGAAAATGTTGACACACGACGCACGATGCTCGACGCACGACGGACGACGGACGACGGAAAAAAAGCTATACTAAAAACTCAACACGAGCACGTTGTGCTCAGGTGAGCTAAAAATAAAACGCGCACTTTGTTTTCGATAAATGGTTCCATCAGGATTCGAACTCTCGCACTTTAATCACTTTAATTAAACCATCCTAAGCTAGATGATTATTTAACTGTGCGCTTGCGTGTAGCGATACTTCATGTGTATTGCATTTATATCGATATAACTCCTACTTCTGCTACAAATATACCCGCGCCGGCAAAATGTTTCACTTTAACTACTTTTACAATATTTATAACGCAATATTCTACTGTTTGTTTAAAAAACGAGACCTATGTGCAAAATATATTATTTCATTTTTAATAGTAGACCGCCAAATCCGTCGCGACGCTTCGTTATAAGAAGATATGTCGTACTTCATACACGAGTGAGTCTGTATTTTTAGTAAATCTCTACCAACAGGTCATATGATATGTATTAACATAACTGTGTATGTACCATATCTTGTGTGCATAATTTGACTAGAAACACCATAAATGTTTGCGTTTAAGTGACAAAACAATACATTTTAGATAATAATATCTTCGACTTATTGAATAGAAATAAATGTGTCCTTTGAAATAATCCAGACAAAACATCACTTTATTGAAACTTAAAATGCTTTGTTTGTTATTTTTGAAAGACAAAGTTCATTCTTATTCCAAAAAGGAATCATTGTTTGATGTCGTTTTACTTAATTTGGTTTTGACATGAAATATTTGTGTTACTATAAACCTTATATAGAGTGTTGAAGTACTGGTAGATAAAACACCAGTTGCATTACTTATACGAAAACAGTTCATCTGAACAATGTGCTGTTAACGTTATATTAATATCGTACAACATCATACATTATTATATCTGCATTCTTTTTCCCATTGTAAAATCCCGTATACCCAAGTGTATATGCTTAACTGTGTATTTGTGCATATTGTTTGAAATGCAAAACATCAACTTATTTAGGAAAATGAGTTTTCAAATCGGGAAACTATTCACTTAATGTTATTTATTTATAAACATCTTAAACTTTGAAAAGAGATTGCTTTAAAATGACAACGTTTAACAAAATAAGCGGTATACATTTTGAGCGATGTGTCCTTAACATGTTGAGACAACTTACGTCTGTGTCACTTAAAAACACTGTGCCCTGATATGTTTGTTGTGGACCCATTAACGAAGACAATCGTATTTCCAATGGGAAACATTTCGATAAAATAGCAACAAAATAGCAGAAAAGCCAATACATTCGAGAAATTTCCACTTACTGGTAATACCTGACCAATGTACAGTACGTGCCACGCAAAACCCGCAGAATGAGCGCTGTTGTGACAAGCCTTCGATCAATATTCGCGAAGCGACGTCACGAAAGTTCACGACGATTCGCGAAATATAGCGGGCGGAACATGTCGTGAAATTTCGTCGCGATTCGCGGCGATTTTACAGGTATATGTGCATCTGCTCTTTAAAAATTAAGAGTTGTACAGTTTTTACGGTCTTTTCGCAACATTCTACATTGTGTGTAGCACAGTGTATATTAAATGTAGACATATTTATTTTGTATCCTTCATATAATGGTTAATTAATAAATAATTATGTAATAAAGCACTATTATTTGACAGTATTAATCAAAGAAAACAGTGGAAATGCATATAACAGTCACAATGAATGTATATAGTGTGTATATACGTTTAAGTTTACATTTACAATTCGGACAATAATCATTAAAATCAACTTAAAATTATATCACTGTTCTTTTGTTCACTACAAATAATCACCCATTTTCCGTATATGCCTTATTTTACTAATTCGCTTAATTTGAATTTGATGTCACTTTAACAGTGATATAAACTGATGTCCATTTAAATGATTTATTAGTTACTCGTTAATTAATTGGTTCGATTGTTATGTGAATGTGTATACGGGGTTGTTGTGATCGTTATAAAAACGCATTATTATCTTATTATTAATGGGCGTGATTATTTTTAAAATTCCTTCTTTAAGAATATCCATTCAGTGTATTTGTTCTCATGTACATGTATGTCATCCTCACCCGTGCACCAGCATATTCAATTTTATCGTATAAAATTATAAAATTTACTTATTGTTTACTCATCAGTAAACAAAATAAATGTAGATACAAATGTATATCAAACGAAAGCCATCAACACGGTTATTGTAGCCTATACTAAATTTGGTGTTTGCTAAAGAAAACATAATTTGTTCTACAGACTCCCGGTTCCCGATGAGAGGTGGGGGTGAGTGCGTGTTGACCATAGCTACTTTTCTGTGTTTTCACATGCTGTGTATACAGACCACAAATGTGTTAACGGAAGTGTCAATATAGCAAACAAACTGATCGTGGTATCTAAATTGTTTTTATTCATTTTTATGTATTTTTGGATTAATCTTATTTTTATCTGATAGTCATTCAAAATTCCAGTTCACATCCCAAATGATATTGAAGCTACATAGAATCTCCATCCGATAGAAGTACATATCAATTGTTTAAGATGGCAACGAATAACCAGTTCTCAGATTATCAAGGCGGTTAACTGGTAACACATTGAATATTCGATTATTCGCGTTCACAACGCGGGTATTTGTTGTACAAAGTATACTTTACTTACTTACTTACTTACTTACTTACTTACTTATAGATTCAAAAAGTCGCTAATCCGCAGTATCATATCGCTAATCAGTGTCAATTACCGACCCGGAGGCACATGTTGTGCGACAGTGGACTGATCTTTGATAGCGGTTCTTAATTGTTTAAAATAGCAGGGGTCGTGGAAGCCTAAAGGGTGCAAACACCTATTGCATCTATCTGTTTTTGTTTGTCAATAAACACTGTATTGGTTCTAATTAATTTGCGTTAAAAAACAGTGAAACTATGCGTTAGAACATATTATTGTCAATTATCACATATTATAGTTGCGCTTTCATTCATCTTGATAACAAACTAAACTATAAATGTTGTTGTTGTTGTTGATATAATGTTAGCCCGAAACACGAGTTTCCATTTAACGCCTTTTATCAACAAACTAAAATATATATTGTATTATTGTATTACTTTTTCTTACTGTTTCGTTTTATAATGTTTGTATATTAAGACTCGATACATTGAGATATAACTTAATTATTTTTACAAAAATCTTTCCATAAAAATTCGCACTTATTAAGTCATACATGTATTACAGTTTGTACATTTAAAATTAATGTTATTAATGTCTCAATATTGTAAGTTAGCTAATCATACTTCATGGAAATTACTGGTGGTCATTATAATCGCTTGTCATATAATTTAATTTACCATTTCGGAATATGATTTTTTACGCTGGCATGATATTCACTGATTTGAAACCATATGCATGTAGAAATGATCAATGTTAATATGTCTCACACTAAATTTACACTCGCAATACAAAATTCGATTGTCTTCTGTATGTACAAAATAATATCACACTCAGAGACTGAGAGTTTATTTAATTGTTTTGATATTACTTATTTTGAAACTTCAAATTAAAAAATATATACGAGTTTAAAAAAAAAATACAACCCTCTTCTTCTGTTTTGACCAACGCACGAGAACGAACTTGGCGGATTCCATCCACTTCGTATTCCACTAAAAGGTGAGTGTCTGTTTTTTTCGAACGCCGTAACGCCATTATAATCACTATTTTGTTACCCCAGTAGTTTTTCAAACACTACGAAATTATACTTTTAAACAAGATGCAACACTTGTAATTCAGCCCACAAATACAACTTAAAAACACTCCACTGAAAAAAGGCAACTTTGACGATAGGTTTCAAAACCAAAAATGAGCATACCTATATGTATTTGTACACAGTATACAGTTGATAAAGTGACTTTAGGTGTTCCCACTTTTATAGCAATTAGCTCAGTATGCGGGGGTCATGTCTTCTCATTGGGGTACTAAGGAGATGACAAAAACTGCACTGGCAATACCGTGTAACTCTTCTATCCAAACTGTCATTCTCTTTTAATAAAACAAAAAAAGAACACACGTATTATCCGTAACGTAAACATCGCAACAAAATTTGTAAATAGAGTAAATATATTTATATATTTTTTTTTGTTCAAATTTCATAAGAACATTGATAAATGTATACAATAAACATTGTATTTCTTTTATATTTTAAGTCTTCTGCAAAAAACTTCACGTCTTAATTTGAATGATTTTGCAGCTAATATAATTCAAAGGAATACATTCAAATATCATTTCTGCAAAGTTTAATAACACGAATTATTTATTCACCGCTAAGTGAAAATATTGCATACAGGTGTGCATTTTACTAATTATTTTCTCGTCACGATTCGTGGCGGGACAACATTATTCGCCACGAAAGTTCGCGAACAAGCGCGAATTTTCGTCGTGAGAAGCGAGAATATGCGAAAATTCGTGACATCGCGAGCGAGCGATCTGCGCTTCGCGATCAAATCGGTTCGTCGCAATTCGCGTACTTTGCGAGTTTCGCTTGGCACGTACTGTACACTATGAAGTACCTGTCACGTGTTGTCAAAAAAATATATATATATATATATATATATATATATATATATATATATATATATATATATATTAACTAATGTTTTATTCACTTGTTTTCTTTATTTGCGTCGTGCCACAAGTAGAAAACTTGTTTTTAATTCCCAAAGCACTACGTGTTGAATTAAATTGCGTTGCATTGACTTTACGTATATACGTATTCATTTACCATTTAAATTAATACTTAAAAAATGTATTATAACAGCGCTTTATAGGTTTGCTTATCATATAGTATGAGCATATAATTGTTTATATGGTTTCTTAATAACACTCATACCAATATTTCATATATAGAACCTCTATGCATTATTAAAATAAATAATATTAACAGTGTGCATACTAGTGCTACCAAATGCATGTAGTCGTGTTGAGCCTTTAAAAAGTTTCTTTGATTTTCAGATGTTTTTGAGCCTGACAGTGTGTGGACTTGTGGGTTTACTTACTCACGGTAACGTCTATATATTTATCTCCTCCATGCAATAGATGTATTGAAACATACTTAGGTGACAATGCATACTGTGATTGGACATGTAAACGTTGTATTTAATAATCTCTGTCGGGATATATGTGGGCATTCATATGCTTTTATCATAACCTGTGTCAAATGTTCGCTACCAATTCCGTAAAATATATATTTGAGTGTTGTAAAATGTATTATGAATAACTGGACCTTATAAACACCGTATGCTGTTTGAAATGTCGACTGACATGCATGAGCTTTCGAACATGATACGTTTTTTTTGCAATTGTCCATTTTGTAGAAGTAATGATGATGCCAAATTGTATTTTTCTGTGCTTAAACGCACATTCATCTAACAGTTTATCGTATTTCAGTGTCGGTGGTAATTTGTGGCAACGTATCACTGGAAACTCGTGGGATCAAAACTATGTCTACCTTTGAATGCAGATCCAATTTCGATATCAAATTTGAGATAGTTAGCGAAACGGAAAATAAAGTACGACAGACAATAGCGGAGTGCCAAACGTTAGTTAAATCGTGTTATTTGATAGAACAGTCTTTCGGCGAGTACTATGCTGTTTCATACACTGGTTATGGAGCAAGGATTTCCGTCGTTAACGATGTTTTGGAAACCCGTGGAACATATTATTGCTGCCAAACATATTCACCGGAAGACTGTGTCCAACTGGTAATAACGCCACAGCCCAACATCAATCCAGGTTAATATAAGATGATACAAATAATAGTTGTATACCCATTAACTAAATCGGAAGAAGCTTTACTTTATTAATATGTAACTTGTTTTTTGCAAAATGCAGATTAAAAAAAAAAACAGCAGCGACAATAACAACAACATAGCGTTTTTTGTATCGTTTCGTCTCGTCTATCCATATCTCTGATTCTTATAATTAACTAGCACGATTATTTAAGCACATTGACATTGTCTGCAACAAGCATAGGGGATAATGCCTTGCATATACAAGTATGTACATTTGCAATTGACAGAGTCCACTCCATATAAAATAACGACCATCATACTCAGCTGCCTACTGTTGATATGTGTTGCCATACTCGTCACATTGGTTGTCCGTCGGACGAAAGGTACATATTTCACCAGTTTATATAGAAGGGACGTTGATATTTTGTGTCCATTTTGTTTCTTAAAGGAACCGAACTCAAGATGGTCCTTTTTGAATAACGAACGAAAATTGTCTACTCAATCGTGTAGAACTTATTAAACAATTGGACATGTATGTTTGTATTTACCTGAGAAACATAGAAATGATAATCACGTGACAGATTAGTTTGGTTGAGTCTCGCATGCGCACTTTTGAATCAGTTTGTATTGGAGCAAACCGCGGTATTTTTTAAATCGGGAATACCGGGTTCAAGGAAAGTGGGAGCTTATTCAACTTCTGTTCTTCAATACACTATACATTTTAGCACAGTAATTGATCGTGCTCAATGCAAATAGTAATAGTTTTACCTTTAGGCATAACTGCAAAAACAGCGCCCATGTTAATGTCCATCTGGAGTTCAGTATCTTTCAAATAATCCAATACACAATGATATGCGTTCACTTATATTATTCACCATGTCATGGCGTGACACGGTTAACTGTTGCATTTATTTCAGTGTTATAAAAATCGATGTACGTCATTTTGTTTATCAAAAAGCACCACACATACACTTATAAAATTGTAATTGTTTTGACTTTTTAATTTAGTAATGAAGTTTGATTTTACATCTGTTTCACTGGAACAGGTATCAATACAACTTGATAACCACGTTGACGCTACCTAGTTTTCGTAGTGTGAAATTATGATAGTTGTTGACATTGTGAATGACTGTGACTTTACACACATTGTATGTTTTTCTATAAAAAATGCATATTAATCGATGACATCTGACCATTATAGAATCAACACATTTAACACACTTTCCCAATCCACAAAACATATACAGAATGTTATGCATGGTTTAATTTTGTTTTTAAGTTAAAACAATTCAATGTTGACACGCATTTTTTTATGGTTGGTGCTTTTATTGTTATGTTAACTTTCAGAGTTGTAAACTGTTTTGTAGACAGTTATGTTATAACAAATATTTTGTGTTGATGTGTTGATTGTATAAAATAATCAGTAGAAAATGTCCATATTATTGTTTTAAACATAAAGCTGATGTAGTGCCTGCAAGTTTAATGTCGTTGATATATGAAATGCATAAACATGTGAAAAAAAAGTGTTTGCCATTTGCTGTTTTGCAAACCATTACGTATCAGATCCTTAAATTGCAAAATTACATCTGACATATTTATTTGAATACGGTGCCTTAGACATTTGGTGGATTTAATCAGATTGATATAAATAACGAGGCGCATATTGATCCATATAATACATAAACAACTCAAACAACTCGACAAGACAGTTTCTATTCCGACACTAAACATTTTAGAGAAAACGGTGTAAAACTTTATCTTCCGCTGAAAATTTATCTTCCGTTGATTAAACGCGCGGCGACATTGCGACACATGTTCTACTATGTTCTTTAAACACTTCATAGGAAGCGGAGTCACGATTTCTAAACCGCTACATTTCTGTACCATATACTTAACACTGCTCTATATGTGTAGAAAATGGGGCAACACACATTCTATACCGCATATGAAAATCCACAGAAAATGTAAAATTGTATTAAGTGATGTTTTACTACAATACAAACATTAACGCCGCTGAATATCAGCTTTGAGAATAACAACCTTATTAAAACTATAATATTGTGTTTTTTTGTTTTGTATTACACAATTACACTAAACACTGATTTTGTATTGTATAAATATTACTTAATGGAAATACTCAACAACTTGTACATCGCCGGAATGTCACTAAACTTGTTGTACACTTAAACATACATTTCATTTTATGCAAAATTGACATGTCACGAGGAAACGGGTGCGGACGATACATTTGAAACTTACTAAGAATTACTAAACCGGACGTCAATGTAAATCTTGACACATATTACATCTGTAGAATAAGTAAACTATGTTGTTTTCTATATGTGTTTTGAAGTAGTTCAAGTAATAGTAAATATATTACATTTTTAAAATATGTAGATCATATCATACCTGATTCAAAACGGATTCGACGCATTTAATGATTACTTTTATTTTTAGGACACTTTGTCTTTCATAAATGGCAAAACACACATATGACGAGTGTCATATAGTACATGCTCGATTGAATTTATTAATTTTCTTAGGCCACACACAAGGTTTCTTTTTTTCGTATTTCAAGCAAACTGTCTCATCGCATAATACGGCTGTTATATATTCAAGCTTGTAATTAACCAAAGTCATTGCAGTATAATACACACATACATGTACTTTTCTAACATATTGGTTCACGTTACAGACTGCTCAATATCAAAATGTGTCGACCGATGTTGTGCATGGGTAAGTCTTTATTTTTGTAGTACAATTTCTCATTTCAGTCAATACTACATGAATTTGTTGTTGTATTCAATAAATGAATTTAAGCGGTTGTTCTCAATACGAATACAAGTTTTATATAATACGTGTGGTTCATGATAACCTTTATTGATAACGCCTGAACGTGTGAATTTTGTAAAGTTGTGCGTTTTTTAAATTCAAAAGTATCAATGTGTTATTTAAACACATTGATACTTTTGTTATTTAAACTGCGAAAACACATAAACCACTGAACAAATAGAATTAAGTAGGTAAGGTTGTTATCAAACCTACGAAAAGTCTTCTTTAAACTATCAGTGTATTTAAAATGAAATAGATGCACTTTGGTAGAGAGTCTTAAACCCATGTACGCATTTTAAAATTATTCCACCAAATTGTTCATAGGGTGACCGCCATGGACGGCGCAGTTTATTTTTCTGATATAGCTATATAGATAACTTTCAAAAATTATATGGGTAACTGTCAGGTAACTTTAAAATTTTCTTAAAAAAATATTTCCACCAGGGGGAAGGGCAGTTTTCTGATATAGCTGTATTAAAATCTCTTAAATTAACAGAAATGTTTGTCGGTTGACTCCCTACCAAATTATTTCAAATCATTTTGATTCGTAAAAGCATGGCCGCAATGGGTCGGGAACTTTTCCGTATTCGATTTGGATTAATATTTGACAATCGCCTTGTCAGAAACAACTAGTTGGATTTCACTAAAAGCAAACACTTTCCTTTGTTTCCCATCTACCATATTCCTTCTTATCAATTTGCCTGTGGGTGGGAAAGATTTCCTAATGACAGGTTTAAACACTGAAAAAAATGGTGTGAAACTAAATAAGCTATTTCAAAAATATTTCACAGAGCCTTTTGTTTGGTTGACTCTCTATCAAATGCCTGTCTCTTTAAAAGAACGTTGCTGCTACGGGTCTGGATATTTTTTCTTATATGTCTGTATCGAAAACGTATTTGTTTTTTAAACGAACATATAGTTGCAGTAAGTGAGCAAACTTGATATTACATTGTCCTTGTGTTTTTATTCTGATTAGAATATATACTATTGTGTATTATATGTAAGGGTACACGATGCGAAATTATCCAATTCGGACGTAAAGGAGAACCGGACCAAGTAGTCTGTATTGCTGATAATTATTGTTTTATGCAGAATAATAAACACTGCAAGCAATAAAGAACAGGTGGCAATACATTTTATATTCCAATACGCTCCGAATAACCGTAGTTAAATAAGCACGAGTAAAGTTGGATGTGTGTTGAGGTAGATAACAATTGCCGTCATAATTAAATAGGCTGGCAATGTATGAATGCCAATGATAATGACTTATGGTGATAACTCATTAATAATTTAATAATAAATGCACGTGAATGTTGTGAAATTAAACAGCAATATTATATTAAATGCATCATTTAATCTATTTGATCATTTAAATCTCGGGTTAGTTAGTTAGTTTGGTACCTGTAAACAAATACATTTTATATTATGACAATAGCATAATGTAATTGTTCGTGTAGGTAGTACTTTTAAGATTAACTCTGTACGGACGTCGTCAACATGCAGCATACACTTATTAAGCACAACCGTTTACATGTTTTGCAATATATTTTAGAATGGAGATACAACCACGCCGTTTCTGAGTATTTCAGAAGAAATAAAGCAAGAGGTAAAGAGAAGAAGAATAAATGTTGGTACTATACCTGTATAAAGTCACTTTGTCTTTGAAAAGCTTACATGGATCTTGTAACTACGGCGCCTCTTTCAATGGATTGCAAACACAAACGCATTACTAAAAATTGATAATGTTAACTATTAGATTCTCAATATATTCTTTATGTAAGCAAGTGACCAATTGCTCTTACAACAAAGCACAACACGCTTAAGACAAAACTTAAGCAACCGCCTGAAAACTGTCAATGATCTTGGATCATGATTATCTGTGTAAATGAATGTCCAGTCTACCATATCGCGTTTTATTACACGCACATATAAATCAAAATGAACCTCATAGCATGGCAATCACAGTTATACAAAAATAATTGAGTATATATAATTTAAATGAATTACAAGTTACTTCATGTTTCAACAATAAGCAGAACAACATAATATCTATTTTTGAGGCACTATGAACTGCGGTAAAGAATCTGCTACATCTCTTATTATTATCATCAATATTTTAAGACATAACATCTTTATTGTTTGTACAAGCACATATTGTTTTTAAGGGGAAAAAAACACTGCCACACGGAATGTGCGTTGAACGATCCCTGCATGTTAAGGCACACGTCGTGTCACCAAGAAGTGTTTTTGTCAATGTAGTCCAACTTATAATAAATTTTGATGCGTTAATCATCAAGTTTAATATGAAAAGTAAACGACTTGACTTAATAACTGCTTTAAAGCGCGCAAAAGTTATCCGCGCAAGTTAATATAGCAAGAGCCATTTCATTAGGCAGAGCGGTACTAGTCATTTAAACTGCAATTGCAGTTCAAAAACTGTACTTAATACATATACTTGGACATGTACATAGCATGCTCGTTATAATTTCTACATTTACTACACTGTTTTATATTGTTAGATGCGTACTTTCATCTACCAGCAGCTTACACTCCGAAATAACGCAACTGTGGTACAGTTACCTATGGTACGTACTTGAAATTACAACTTCCGAGCAGAGATTTGACTGCCTCCGAGCATAGCTCTGAAATCAAATCCCTGCCGTCATACCCGACCACGTAATGATGATGGATTAAGACATTCTTGTTATTATTTATGCTTTAAAGTAGTTAATTTTCCTTTTGTTTTTTTCACTTTTGACCCTAATTGATATATAATTAGCCTATTAATAAACAGCACCGCAGTGAGAATCATTGAATAAGTAAAACTTGCAAAAACGGAATCCTTCCAGATCAGGATGGATTCACTTGTGATGGCAGTTGTTACTATTAACCGATAGGTGAAATAACCCTGCGATGAGTATGAGGTAACAATAATCATATCATAAGGATTTGTCGAATCCGTTTATTTAATTCGAATTTATTCGAGTCACTTTCTAAGACAGATACATGCATTTTAATCGTCTTCAATTAAAAAACAACAACAACAATCGACAATATATAGACACGTAATCCTGGTGCAGAAACAAAGCACAACATAATGCATATAATCCATTACTGCTTTACAAAGTACTCTTGAGACCTATTGTCATCAAATAACGCTCAATATACACTTTTCTTGATACCCCGATGTGGTAATTAAAACCAAATTGCCAATCGTATCAGCTTCTGAATGCATATATTCATTCGATCAATGAAAGCACACATGTATCATAACGGTTTTGTCGAATCGCTTCAATTTATTCGAATGTTTTAGCTTGTATTGCATGTGCGGACAACATTTGATGGTTGTAACAAATACAAAAAAACACATCATGTTATTCGTTTTAAAATTATTATACAAATACGATTATCAATTATAGCGTGTTCAAATAATAACAATATTGACTTAACACGATGAACAGCCTTACTTCAATATAATTTTTTACGATACAACAGGTCGAATGTTGTAAAATTTTACTACTTTATTTGTTTGAAGAGAATATATATAGCATATATATAGCTACATGTTAAGTCGTCTCAAGATCTCGCGATAGAGTCAACCGCTATTTTTTTGCGATTATTATTATTATTATTAGTAGTAGTAGTATTATTATTATTATTATCATTATTAGTTGTAGTAGTATTAGTAGCAGTAGTAGTAGTAGTAGTAGTAGTATTAGTAGTAGTAGTAGTAGTATTAGTAGTAGTAGAAGTAGTAGTATTAATAGAAGGAGCAGTAGTAGTAGTAGTAGTAGTATTAGTTGAAGTAATAAAAATAGTAGTAGTAGTAGTTGCAATATAAGTAGTAGTATTAGTAGTAATAGTAGAAGTAGTAGTAGTAATAGTAGTAGTAGTGGTAGTAGTAGTAGTAGTAGTAGTAGTAGTAGTAGTAGTAGTAGTAGTAGTAGTAGTAGTAGTAGTAGTAGTAGTAGTAGTAGGATTAGTAGTAGTAGTAGTAGTAGTGGTAGTAGTAGTAGTAGTAAAAGTAGTAGTAGTAGAAGAAGTAGTGGTAGTAGTATTAGTAGTAGTATTAGTAGTAGTAGTAGTAGCAGTAGTAATAGTAGTAGTAGTAGTAGTAGCAGTAGTAGTAGTAGTAGTAGTAGCAGTAGAAGTAGTAGTAGTAGTTGTTGTAGTAGTAGTAATAGTAATAGTAGTAGTTGTTGTAGTAGTAGTAGTAGAAATGGTAGTAGTACTAACACAAATAGTACACGTATTAATCGTTGCAGTTAACATATCAATGTTTATCATAAATGGTAGAGAGCATATGTAAATGGTTACATTGAAATATCTTTATATGTTTTTCGTCATGTAAGCACCATATTAACCGCGACATAATATTCAATAATGTTTAAATAACATCCTAATGCTAATTTTCATCAGTTCTGTCCAAAAGTATATCTGGTTATAATAATGAAATGCAAAATAGTCATTTAATTGAGCTGTCACTATTGTTCGATCTACAAAAACAAAATACTTAACTCATACCTGATTTACAGATTAGGTAATTTAAATAAGTTTAGCCCATATATCTTTTCTTAAAATATAAATTACGCGCATAAGTGTCGACTGCCTTATATATTTGCCGTTGAAACTGATATTTAAATGTATATGCATACACAATGATTACTAATTTAAATTATTATTGGTTACTGAAACATTTGTTGTTATTTACCTCAATATTAATTTAATGATACTGCACACGTTTAAAATCTAAAGTCGATAGACAACTCTGATATGACAAAAAGCAATACACGATAATTGATTTCGTATTCATGTACTCTCTAAGCGGCATACATGTAATACATGTTTAAACTTAGATATACAACATGCTGATACCGTATAACTGATTTTGCAATATAAGCTGTAACAAGGAAATAAGTAAGCATGGAAGTTCATATTACAATCTATAAACTAAAATTCCCTTAAATATGAGTTTTTTTATCCATGGTTCAATGGAGTGTGCAATAGTCTTTTATGAATGTGATATGGCTTTTTATTCAATGTAAATCATCGTACATACGACTTGCATCGTTACCTCTTTTTAGGAATTGCGCCATGAATCTACCGAAGACGTGGATGACGCCATGAAGTGAAAATGACGACATGCTCTCAATTTTGACTTCAATGGTATTTATGATTGGCCATACATTTCTTACAACAAATGTGATCACTTGTATGCAATTATAATATTTGCACACCACCGCATCTCAAATATACGAGTAAACAATATAGGTAATAACACAAGAATCGACGTTAAGCACCTCGCAATTAAATGTGTATGAACTAGATAGTAATTTATTCTTTAACGTAACAACGCACAAATACATACGTACTAGAAAAGTATTCCAAAACGTATAATACAACGAGCCAACACGTACACACGAACTATTACAACGTGGCAACACACGAGTCAAAACTTACCAACAGTTCGTAGCGGCAACATATGAACAAGGCTTGTATTCTTCAATACAAAACAAACAAATAGTCAAAACCATTTAGCAACACACAAGTAACACATTACGTTACCTTATACATTGTACCATAGCGTGATGATGTTCTCGTTCGATATGCTTTTTAAAGACAGGCGTGCTTGAGCAAAACAATATTTGTCATCTCTCCTTATAGAGTTCATAAAAAGGCATCAGTTTTGAGGACATGCTACAATAGATTGCTGATGACGACTAAACTACCTATTGAAGGATGTACGCGTAACAGAAATATAAACGATCGGTAATAAATGTTGAAACATTATAATACCAGCAAATGTTTTCAATACGAGTGGTTAAATGTGTACACAAGTATGATATAGCTATCATACCTTGCGTTTTTTTATACTATTTTTGGTTTACTGAATAGGTTGGACTTTTTCCAAGTTAGCTTTACACTTGTAATTGTAATATACGTATCACTTTGTAAGTGATGGCTTTGTGCATGATTATATAATAACACAAGAGTTTGTCCAATAAAAAATTGTTAGAAGACGACTTATACAAATGTACTTTAAATTTACTATACAAATGAATGTATTATATCTGAAACAGAGTGAGGCTTGTTCCAATTAATTAGATCAATCTAATTAATTTAGTTGCTATGCAGCGTATGGCATAATCAACATAAATTAAACCTGGAAACGGAAAACAGGCAGACATTTTCATAGTGTATATATAAGTATGTTTCGAGCAATACATTAAAGTGGATTTTTAATTGTCCCTGTATAATTGTTTATTTGGTGGCAGTTATTAATAATAAGTTATGATATATATGCATATATAAGTATCAATTATTATTAATAACTAATTCTTATATATGGTAATATATATTGCTTGTATATATGTATGCATGCTTTATTTGTTTTGTGTTATTATAAATAATCATTGTGAAGTGTTGTTTTTTTATTCAACACCCAACTATCCGGCTACAAACTAGACATACTTATATATAAGTATGTCTAGTTTGTAGCCGGATAGTTTAATTATCACTTTCTCGATTTGTTAGTAAATGACACACATGAATTGTATAATCTACTTAGCATGCGTTTTTGGACCCTGAGTATAGTAGCATCGTTAAATTTGATACGATTGTAATTCTTAAAAAACTTGATTTTCTTTTATTTTCCTTATTTTCATGAATGAATGTATTTTCCAATCAATACATTAAAGTGGATTTTTAATTGTCCACGTATAATTGTTTATTTGGTGGCAGTTATTAATAATAAGTTATGATACATATGCATATATAAGTATCAATTATTATTAATAACTAATACTTTTATGTGGTTATATATTGCTTTTATACATGTATGCATGCTTTATTTGTTTTGTGTCATTATACATAATCATTTTGAAGTGTTGTTTTTTTATTCAACACCCATTCCCAACTATTGTTGAGTTTCAACAAGGTGGAATATAGCTAAGTTTATCCCACGGGCTGTTATTTCATCAATGCAAGCGTGATGATGCGATACGATTATTTGCATATGAACACTGTTTCAAATATGCGGAGCAAAATATCCAAGCAAACAGGTATAAGTTTGGTTTAACTTACTGACTGCAACTCTCACATGAACTTGAATCAATATCCAAGCAAACAAGTACAAGTTTGGTTTAACTTACTGACTGCAACTCTCACATGAACTTGAATCAGGTTTTGAGTCATAACGCTCGTCTGTTTACATTGGATGTTTGTTACGTTGCTGTCTTAAACGGAAGCATTCACCAGTAAATTGTCTGTGGTGGTTGTGGTTATAGCAGTTGTAAATATATAACCGTGAATACGTGTCTGTACTCTAACTTCTAACCAACACTGGAAGGCTGTACATGTATGTCAATTGCACTTTGAGAATTTTATAGCAACTCATTTAACTATATATAAATAATAACAGTATTAAATAAATAATACAACACAACATTATTTTGTTTAGTTTTCACCAGACATTTACCGACTTAAAGATGGCCTGTCTAATCGTAATAAACAACGAACAATTGACGTTACGACAAAGCCGAGTTAACCACGCCCAACCATTTCAATGTCCGTCAAAAATAAACATGGAGTCACGACTCGTTATGCTAGCCAATAGACCGGAGACTTTGGAATAAAGTATTTTAAATACAATGCACACGTTTTTGTGTCAGAATCGTACGTTGAAAACTGTACTAAGTCCGCTGAAAAAATCGGAAAACTCTCGGTTCACGGGGAGATCTTACTTACAGTAGTGTCAAAAGGTCAAATATTACAATCGTCGTAATGTACTGTCGATAATAGACGATATTTTGATTATATCGACATCATCATAAATACACGCCTCTTACAGAAGGTTTTCTGCAAATGCATACAAGGGAAATTTATTTAATTACATTAATAACATTAGGGATGTGTACTTTTAGTCCAGGTACATATAAAGTATTGAAGTACCTTACCTCTGATACTTTCTTGTATTGGTCTAAGAGGACTAGCATACAATTTCTGCGGGTATATGTTTAACCCTCAAGGCATTGGCACTGGTCATTTTGGTCCAAACCGTGTCTTAACATCCTAAATATTTATTTATTCTTTCTTTTTATTTACTGCCGATGCATTAGGTCAATACTTTCACTTGGTCAGTGTTGCTAAAGCGACTAGATTACAAATAACTGCGACAAACTACGCGAATAATTGCGATAAAATTCACATGGGATATAACTTGCGTCATATTTGCCTCGGTTATACGAATACAGCGCGAATATTACGCGACAAAGTTTCGAATTTAGTTTTAATCCGCAAACATTGCGAAAGATAATCACACGAATTTCGCGTGAAATTCGCGTGAATGTCGCCAGAAATACAAACGCAATTTAAACATGTGCACAGTAAAGCGATTAATTTGCAACATTCGCACCACATGTATGCGGTATATTTAAACATTCGTGAAGTATATTTAATACCGTTTTCATTGATCAAGTGATCATTTTTGTCGTGAGACGTCAACGTCATAGAACAGTAAAAATTCTGCCACAAAATAATCAAGAGTGCATGATTACAGCTGCTGCATGTTTGCTAGCAGCTGCAGTGGTCTTGAAGACAGAATCATTGACACAACAAAGAGGCCGAACGAGACGCAAAACAAGTATTCGGGTAAGAGTTAATGAAGAATGGCCTTACAAATAAAACAACAAACTTTAGAAAGCCTATGCCCTGCGGTACATGGTGACTGGGAATCTTACATGAGTCTGGCATATGCTTGAAGGGTTGCATCGAGCACGATCATCAGTTTTGTACCGGAGGTGTGTGAAGCGATCTACGATCACTTCCACGAGACATTATGCACGTGTCCAACATTTCTCGAGCAATGGAAGATACGGGCACTGTGCTATGCCGATCAGTGGAACTGTTATCACTGTTGTGCCAGCAACGATGACAATTACGTGAGGATACAGGCATCGCCTAATTCTGGGAGTTTGTACTATAATTGTAAAGAATTATACTCCATCATGTCGGCCCTTGTTGATGCTTAATATAAGTTCATGTACGTAGATATTTGCGCCAGATGCTGGCGTTTCAGGGTATATGGACTCGTTCAAGCTCTGCAACAAAATGCAGCTTTTTTTGCCATCGAATGAACCCTTGCAATGAAATGGGATGTGGCGCAATTAATATTTAACTTTTCTCAATTTAGTACGATGTTTGCAATTAAGTTTTATACATTGTTTATTTTTTTCTCAATCTTGTCTTGTACAAATCACCAGTATTGGTTCGCAAATATGTTTTGTATCATTGTGTGAGAATAACTGCGACATTTGCGATCACTTGGGGACAAAAAGGAGACAGGTTTTGTCGCAAGAATTGTCTTACATGTTGAAATTTTACGCGACAACAAATTGATGGTCGTGCGACATCGGCGAAGACATCGCGAAACTCCGAGACAGTTAGAGACATTTTAGCGAATGTCATGCACAATAAATCCTTCATCCTCAGACTTTAAACCATTTGAGGATGATAACTCAAGAAAGGCTCGATATATTCACATAAGTGTTGGTACACACGTGTAACATTAAATAATACAGGTTTAGTTCGACTTTGGATACAAACTACTACATTTAGAACGAGGTATAGCCCCTTTTCGACTTAAGTTCCCTAAGAACATGGTTTCCGGACGATAACTCAATAATGGTTTGACATATTGAAATATGTTTTGTTACACATGTGAAGCATCATACAATACAGGTCAAGTTGGACTTCGGTTACAAACCACTACATTCTGACAGAGTTATGGCCCATTTTGACTTAAATTTGATGGACGGAAGAATTTAGAGGTCAAATATCAACGTTTTTACATTGCGTGTCTGGGCTTTAACGTGCCGTGGATTTTAAAACTATCTGGCAAACATTTTAACCTCAATAAGGCTGCATTAAGTGCGTTTTCAAAACTATTCCGTAGGTCAAAGGTACAGGTTACAATTAAATGTCAAAGGTCAAAATCAGTGTTTTGCTTGTCTTGACTATGACATGTATATGGATTGAAGTATTTCTAATTGTGGCAGAATGAGACGGCACATAAAGGACATGAGCCAGAACTGTAGAATGTTTTTTCTATCGCTTTACACTAGTTTTGCCTCTACGTTTCAGCCTATGTCCTTAGGTTTTTAGATCTAAGATCAAGGCTTCAATTTGAGGTCGAAACGGCATCTGGGAGCATCCATTTTTTCTACCTATAACCTTGTTTCAATCTGTTTTAAATCAAGAAGCTTTCTCCATCAGCTCCATTGTCGTGTTTTAAATGGAAATTAATACATATCTACCGAATGCCCATATTAGTTTATGCTAATACCACATCACGTTGTGACAATTAATAACGTTATTGTAATAGTTTCACTTTCTTCTGTTTGCCCATCAACATATGGTGAGCAATCAACCTCAGAGAGACGAGGTCTATTTATTTCAAACACAAATGCTAACATACAGTGGTAAGCATTACTTACCATCAAGACGGTTCCATTTACATTCGTTCAAAATCTATTCTCAAATGCGATGAATTAGGTATGTGTTTAGACATAGTGTCAATATCTAAACTGATTTTGTTTTTAATTTTTGAAATAACTTGTTTTAGTCAGTTAGCACATATATGCACACCAATGTTACACAATTTGTTAAATAGTTTTGTGTGTATTAACTCGCTATAATTCAAATACTATATAATAAAAATATGCGAGTCACCAGTTGCAGCGCTGTCCTATTCGCGTTATGTTCTGACCGTGTAATACACATATATGAGACAACGGCGACATAAAACATGTTTGTCGTATGCCAACGGTGCTCTCTCTTTAAACTAGATCTTTCATGAAGTAATCTGATACTTCCTTCTACGATACCCGCCCTACGAACAAGGCGCGCTATATGGATTACAGGTAACGCTAATTTACATACGGGTACTTGCATATAATACGTGAATAATTGGGAATTTATAAACGAATATTTAAGGCTCTTTGCGTAATTTGTAAATGTGTTATGCAGCGGGTTCGAGTCGTTGTCCTACCAGTGACGCAATTGTAGAAGTTGTTTGAAGACGCCTTTGGTCATCAAACGTTCGCTTAACTTGCTTATTTGCCAATGGGAATGTATTATCAAAAACAGTAACATAAAGTATAAACTGCTTCAAAATATGCGTGTAAACTGTTTATGAATAAATGCTATTAGTTTATGTCTGATCATTAATGAATTAAATTATAAATGAGTGTCCTTAAAATAAAAGTCCACACTGTAGATTAAGATTAGACGTCCGTCATTTACCTTAAAGGTATGTGTATTTCGCACCGCTGATTTTTAAATCATAAACACTAATTAAATCGCACACCACTGTTGCTGCAATAACATGCATAATACCTTTAAACTACTTGAATTTAGGGCAAACTCATTACAAAATTAACGTGTATTTTATTTCGTGCCAGTTTCCACACTTTCGTACTTTACTATAAATACTACCTTTTAGTTAAAGTTGATATACTTAAACATTCCCATTACTGGGACAGCACATCACAACAATCACTCCTAGTGCTTGTTCAAAGTCAAAACCATAATTTGTGTACACGTTTTCTAATCCAAACAAAATAATACGTCAGTCATTGCACTGCGAAATATTGTCGCCGCTACATGTGTTGCCGTCGATAACCGACATACAGTATTAGATATTATATACATATTTCAAATATATGACAACACGTATTCCAATAAGTCGTTGTAGCGTCAACTAAGCTAAATGCATCGTAAAGGTATTTGATGTCAGATACTTTGACTTTACGTGCGTTTAACCGTTGGTGTACATATGTACAAGCGCCACCACCAACACAAATGTGATTATTACGCATCAAGCATTGTCACCAGCGTCGCATGTAACATAATCATAATTAATACAGAAAACATTTACACACTACCAAAACATATAAACAGTTGACAACTCATTTTGTTTATATTTCGTATTGTTTTTAAAAATGTAAATACTGCAACCATAACACGATGCAGTGATCATAGTAGTTTCATACCTCCAAGAAAGGCCATCACCGCGTAGTAATAAGTTTGCGCTATGATCGGACAACAAAATGCCAAAATACCCAAATATTAGACAACCGCGAAGTAACACAAGTTTACGGTATGTCCTCGTAATCTAACCTTCCATAACTAAATATGGCATACAACCTTGTATCTAAAAATAGAAGTACATGTAATCGATTCAACGCTGTCAGGTAAACACTGAGTCATTTGAATGTCAGTTGAAATGTTACGACATTTAAGGTTTAAACATTAAAACTTATTGCATACAGGTTGACTTACACGCAAGTATGTACATACTGTACAATTTAAATCCACAATTTATGTTATTGATTACACAATAACTGTGTTTAGCAAACCTTATAAATATAGACCAGTCTACTTTGGATGTCAGCCAGCTCCTGTTCGTTCAGTCCGCGAATGCAGTAATTTAAATTCGAGCACGTCGATTGGTAATCAGTGTTGAACAAGGGGGCCTTTTGTGAAAGTGGACATTATAAATGCAAATACATTATTTTTGAATGATAATACAATGCCAAAAATATACAATAACATGATTGATGACCCTCTTCAAAATTTAGATAAACTGTTAAACTGGACAATGCATAAATTACTTAAATAACAGGATTTCCGATATATGATGATTTAATGCAGTATACATGAAGTAAGTGACAGTCGCGTCTAATTCTCATTATATTTATGATTTTATGACCATCCAGCTACACATATAAATCTTTGCGTATAGCATACTTTGAACAGAAAAAGTTGCGATTTGCGATTTATTATTGTCGTTTTATATCATGTTTAATTTTAGTTGTTTGTGAAGGATTACTGAATGCGTTCATTGCTATAATAATAAGTAAATCGCTTTGGCAACCATATTGTAGTGTTGCCAACTGAACTTAATAGAAAGTATGTGCTTTTTATACTAAGGTATAGTAGAACCGAATCTGTCACTGTATCATTTTAGTATGATTACATATTTACCTTGATGTACTGGAATGCATACGATTTTGATCTGTTTTTAGTATTTGACAATCATACACTTTTTATTATGAGTCTTAGAATATGTCTTGTATGTGTGTTTGTTTTTCCGAAGAGAGAAATAAAGTTCATGTATTACTGTTATTAATGGTAAATTGATTTCAATCTCAAGAACCAATGTAATTCAATGTATATTGACGGCGCAGATGGCACACGGTTTCTATTCTGGTCAAAGTCAAGCCTAACATAATTTGGTACGCAATGTCAAAACATAAGTTTAAACCAATAAAATATGCACGGAGGACAGTGGGAATTGAATGCATTTAAATAATGGCTGGACATGTAACATCTGGCATCAAAATCCATGACGGAAAATATCATAGAGAAAATATGTTGGAGAAAATTATACAATAGTCCAGTCAATCTACATTTCAACCTCAAACGAACTGCAATAGTTATGTTATCTTTATTAAATAATAAAGGTATGAAACACATTCACGCTGTATAAAATCTTGAAAAAATAGTGCCGGGAAACACCAAAATAAGCAACAACATTAGTAGCATTTTCCTTAAGTTAAAATGACACAAAGTGCCAAAATGTTTTGGAAAAACACTTATCAACAGGTAAGATTTTTAAAACACATTAATAAGTATGTTATCAAAGTATTTATTGCTTAAAAAACGCCAAATTAGTTAGAATGTGTTGATAAATATAGGTTTGTTATATATTCCCGCGACTGTTACCAAAATGACGAAAAATATTATATTAAATTTATTTGACCTTAATGTTGTATTCTGGTAGAATTGATTCAGTTTCATACATTAGAATGTTAATAATTATTTACTGCCAAAATGGGTTGCACATAATAAACTTACCCAGCAGGGATAGTATAGACGAATATTTGAACTATTGAAGGGCAGTTAAGCCAAATTTGAACCTTATTGCGATGAATTGTAAATCGAGCATGTTTAGCTGGTCATGAGTTATTTTAAGCCATTGTGTACTTATTTGAAAAAAATGCATTTAACAATGGCTGTAATTCTTGTAAGGATACCGATTGCACCTGTGATATGTACAACCTGCCACCATAACACAGATGATAGACAAGTGCCGACAAACAAAAGGGATGTAATGAATACACCATGCTAGCAGAAGATGCAATGATACCATGCATTATGTTCCGGGACACTAGGAACTAATTTTCAAATTTTTGCATGGCTACCATTGTTTGTATTTGCAGGACACAATCACTACAAACGAAAGTCGGTTCTGTTTATTACTATTTGCAAAGTTTGCAAGCTCTACACATGTCCATGTAGTTTGCTGTAATGACAAGTATTGGGCAGGGTGCAAGTCCAAAACTATCACGATATAACTATAGTTGGTGCTCAACAAAGTAGATAATGAATTGGTGAACATACGCCCACAGTTACGTTTTCATTGATTTTTGTCTGCACAGAGATCTGTTGACAATAGTTCCATCATGTTTTCATTTAAACTCTGTTATGTTCCTTCCACATTATTTTGATACAATGGCACAAATAAAAAAATCTACAAAATAATAGCTGGCTAATGTTCTATGGTCACTGTGAGGTTGCTGTGTTGTTTCTAATGCATGCATGTGGAACTATGTTTACACCATGTCTTGTATAATTAGTATTGTACAGATTGATGTTAACATGTAATCGAAATTACCGGTAAAAATCGTTACAATGAATAATAAATACATTGCATTAACCAGGTGAAAATCCAGCAGAAGACAACTTTTATTAGCAGCACCAATTGACAAAAGCTGTGCAGCACAATACAAAAACACTTAACAAATATAAAACACAAATGAATACAACTGAGGTCACCGCCTTGGGAACTGTTAATAACATCGCAATTAACAGTAACACGTGTTTGTAGCAGGAGTGACTTCAGTGCCCTACCAGTGGCTTGTTACAGAGAAAAGCTATGATGGACAGACAGACCAACCGACAACTGCAAACCAATATGCCGCATTTTCTTTGAAGGGGCAGGGGGTAGGGCATATTTCTGTACATTATTATGAGTTCAGATACTCATCTGAATTGTATGTATTAATGTTGGATAGTTATGATGAAGGAAAACAAAGTGAATGAATACAATAATGTACATATTTATTACAGGTAGATCTTTAGGACACAGTAAAAGACTACATAATAACCAATTGATATTGTCTAATGATGGTGAACATTTCCGCTAAATAATTTCAAAATCTATTAAGAAATGACAGCGTTATTGACTGGACAAGAAAAAAAGGCACCATTATAAACAATTGACCTCTAAGTGTGACCTTGACCTTGGAGGTACGGACCTGCGCGCGACAAATCGTCTCGTGATGGTGAGCATTTATGCCAAGTAATTTCAAAGTCCAGAGCGTACACGGAATGAAACGGACGGTCCCTAACGGATGGACAAAATGACGGACGGACAAAATGACGGAAGGACGAAAGGACAGGCGCAAACCTGCAGCCCCCAACCAGTTTTACAGGTAGGGGACTAATGAAAGAGATAACTTATTCAATTTAATTACCACTTGAATACTCAATGTCTGGATCTTAACCAATGTATTAGAATTGCTAGAACTATAATGTTTCTGCCGTTAATATTAGCGAAGTTACCTGCACCAGTTTACCCCACCCAATTGTTCTTCTTTTTTTCTTCGCAAACACACATCACGAGTGTCCAGATACATGTGTATGTCATGACTTTGCTTAGTTTAAATGAATACATATTGTATAATATATAAAAATGATCAGTTGTAAAATGAAATAAGTGATTACAGTACATTGATTCATACTTACATTAATGAAATGCTTTCTTGTATATAAATAAATATTGAATCGGGCATTTGTGTGTTTTCTCTGTTATTTCAACCAATTTGATTTTTGTAGACATTTTACTGTTTGTCAGCCATATTAAGTAGATTTCACAACAGCAGTATTAATTTTATTTATTTTTATTGCAATTAGTTGGTGGTTATGGGTCTTTTTAACATAGATTGACTGAACTAAAAAGTGCTATACTGGATTTAATGCAACAAAGAAAAGGCACTTTTACACGAGTCCAGCTTTGTATTTAATAATATTTCGTCATTACACGTTGACTGTCCAGTTGGCGCTTTTGATTGACTCATCTAGGGTTCGATTACCGCCCGCAGGGATATTGGTTTGGCTGACAGCATAGCTTAAAGATCCATGTGAGTTATCCTGATACTCCCGTTATTCCCACACTAGCCACACATACATAAATTCAGTAACAGTAAATATCTGCATATTGCAGCGGTATTTCAAGATGTATGCCAAATTTCAAAGTCTCTCGATAGGACAAATGAGCAATTGGGTATAGGATACATGCCATTCAATAATACATCTTTGCAGGTAGCACTTATATCAAAGAATCGCATGCTGGTAATATATATTCATGCTAGGTGTTGTCCTCAAGCGGCATGTGTCCTCAGTTTAAAAGTATGATTTTGTTTGTGCGTGCGCATGCGTACGCGCGCATTGTTTTGTTAGAGTGTACATTTAAGTTTTCATTAGTGTATAACTTACATACAAACATGTATTATAGCCATCGTTACACAATGAATTGGCACATGGGTAGTACAATTTATCCGGGTACCCACCAACGTATACACGGCCCGCGGGTACACGTCCAGACCCTCTATTCTAGCACAATCAGTTCTGGGTAAATATGATTCCGTGACAATATCGTCAATGAAGTCGTAATAGTAAAAGTAGTAACAGCAACATAAGCTGCAGGAGAAGTAGTAGTAGTAAAAGTAGTAGTAGGTAGTAGTAGTATTAGTAGTAGTAGTAGTAGTAGTAGTAGTAGTAGTAGTAGTAGTAATAGTAATAGTAGTAGTAGTAGTAGTAGTAGTAGGAGGAGGAGGAGGAGGAGGAGTAGTAGTAGTAATAGTAGTAGTAGTAGCAGTTGTAGAAGTAGTAGTAATTTGAATATTCAGTTGTTAATGTATAGGCAGCATGTACTTTTGTCGAATTCGCGAATTTTTTATTATGTGTTTCTTACTGGTGACTACAGTCAAGTGAGATGCTTTTGACAGTCGATTTGTTGCACGCTGTATAGATAGATCAAGTGTGTGTTTCGGGACTGCACAATGTCATGCAGGGCCCTGTGACATTATGATCGGGTACTACAGTGGCGTCACTTTGAAGTCATTGCGTCGCAGGTTACTACCGTCATATTGGTTTATTGTTAATTTAACATACCGTACTAGTTAATTAGTATCGCCTTGGGAGGTACGACCTTCAATGTAACTGATTTAGATAAGTTAATTTAATTTTCATAACGATACGTCGATGTCGGCCTTACCGGCAAAATATTTATTAACCAGACATAGTGCGATGACTAACATCGTAAGGTTAGGCAACTGCCGCTTTGACATACGGCAGCTTTAGTAACGGGAAGAAGTGATTCCATACAAAGTAGGTCTGTGCGTAAGACCGGAAGAATAGCAGCTACTAAAATAACGTCGTTTCGGACAAAGGACTTGACATTCCTGAACTAAATAACGTAGTGTATTGTGCTATTAAAACGACCATGCTAACATACTGGGATATCTGAAGTGTACGGAATTTAATCCACTCACTTGCAGGAACTGGTACAACATGATTACCACCATTGTGTGCACAGACAGTTTAAATTGTGACATTAATTTAAGGACGAGCGAATGCAATGATGCATATAATGTACGTTTCATCTAGATATTTCGGTGCCCGGTGCAAACATATTAACTTCATGGGAATCTGCACGGCTTTTATTGCGAGCAAATTAATTGTTTACATAAAAGTAACATCCGTCCGTGAAATAAAGCAAAAAGTAACATCCGTCCGTGAAATAAAGCAAAACGGTGAAATAAAGGTTCATGATGGTCATATGATGGCATATAAAGCAAAACGGTGAAATAAAGGTTCATGATGGTCATATGATGGCATGTACTGGTTGAAATTGTTCTGCCCTTTAATTAATAAATGCATGGTGTGCTCTGATAAGCAGGTGCTCTTTCGATTTCCTGTCTAGTGCTACATATTAATTGTCGCATGGTGACTGCTCGTTGCGACCCTGGTTTCAATCAATACTGACGTGTATGTCGCATAAAACTAACTTCAGTTTAGTTTGCTCTTTCTGTTTATTTATGTTATCTTAGATCTGCCAATTCAAACATGGTAGCGCGAGATCATGTTCAACATGTTTTATATGCGTATTAACTGTCGGAAACCCCCATTAGTCTGTCTGATGCCCATGATAACCACAGCGTAAGGGTCAGTGCTCATAGTTCTAGTTGTAGATTGCGCATGCATGTGCTAGTTCATGTCATTTTTTTTGAGTAATAGTGGTTGTAATCTGTGGTGAATCTGACACTTTTGTGGCCATGTCAGTTTTTCACGTATTACATACAGGCAACTTTCTTATATATAAAGTTTATAGTTTTATTTCGAATACACTAGGTTTTACGCCCATGAGTACACATACATTTCAACGGCAAGCACAATATTATGAAGAGGATAAAAGACTACAGGTTATTACATAAAACACAACTACACGTATTGCAATATATGGATATAATAATATTTGTTATTGATAAACAAAATGAAAATAGTATTTATATATATAAGTTAACATGTTAACAGACCAGATTACACTTAAAGCAGATACTTAATATAATCAAGACGTACAATCTGCACTTTCTTTTAATTACTATTATGTCAAAATGAAATAAATTGACCACAATTTTGAAAAACGTGCTTATATGCATATAACACTTTTTCAAAATATAATGTGGTTCTTAATTTACAAGCTTTAAACATATAGAGATAGCATGGCAATAGCTATTTTTGAGAGCCTACGTGCAATTACACACTCGCACATGAACAACAGGAGATTGCAGTGATTAGTAGCCAGCGACTACTTTCCATTCCAATCACTGTCTGGCCACAATTAGGTCAATGTATTGCGGAAATTTTAAAGACTGTTGTTCCATATGTTTTTTTTTAAATGTAATACTTATGTTAAATACTAGATCGTTAGATTGTTTTAAAGTGATATATTTAAAAAAAGAATAAAATCATACCATCTCCATTATCACCACCATCAGCAACACTACAACCACGATCACCATCACCACCACCACCATTACTACCCCCACCACCAGCACCATCCATCACCACCAGTACCACCATTACCACCACCAACACCATCACCACTATAACCGCCATCACCATCATTTCCACCATCACCATCATCACTATCATCACCATGATCACCAACATCACCAACATCACCACCATCACCAACATCACCAATATCACCACCATCAACACCATCACCACTATAACCGCCATCACCACAATTACCACCATCACCATCATCACTATCATCACCATCATCACCAACATCACCAACATCACCACCATCACCACCATCACCATCATCACCAACATCACCACCATCAACGCCATCACTACTATAACAACCCTCACCATAATCACCAAAATCACCATCACCATACTTGTAACCACAACCACCAACAAAACCGCCATCATCATCAGTGCCACCGCCATCATCACTACAACCACCATTACCACCACCACCACTATAATCACCATCACCACTCGAGAAATCCCCGACATCATCACCGCTAACCCCATACAAAAAACAACCTCCACCATAAAAACAACCAACACTACCACCATTAGTAACACCACCAGCGTAAACACAACAACCACTACCACCTCCATCATTACCACCTCCATAATCACTACCACCATTATAACTACCACCTCCAGCATCATCATTACCACCACCAACATAACCACCACCACCACCATAACCGCCAACACCACCACCACATCCACTACCACGATAGCAACAACCACCATTTCCTTCACCATAGGTCATCACTACCTAAACCATAACCACCGTCATCATCACCACCACCACCATAACCACCACCATTACCACCACTACTACCATAACCATCACCACCATAACCAACATCACAACCACAGCCACCGCTGTCACCAAACGAAACAACCACCACGACCACCAATACAAACATTTCCGTCACCATAACGTTCACCGTCACACAACCAACACAACCTCAATCGTCACACAACTAACAAAACCATCACCGTAACCACAACTTTCACCGTCACATAAGAACATAAACACCTGCGATATAGCCGCCACTGTCAATACAACATCCACCGTCCCACAACCAACACTACTACTACAGTGACACAACCTCCACCGTCATACACAACTACCACCGTCCCACAACAACCACCGTCACACAACCATAACTGTCTCCACAACCATCATTACCACCACCGTGACACAAAATACCTAAGAGACGTGATAGCACTGTGTTTTTGTTTTGATCTTCTTAACACAACAGTTGTGCATTTGTTGAACACTAATTCCGATTTTAGTTATTTAGACATGGACAATGATAATTGCATTATTTGGACATGTACTTTTACATCAGGCTCCCATTTCTTACATTTTCTTACGATATGCCAGGGTGAACAGATAAAAGAGTTTACAAACATATCTAAAGCTTCTGAAGAATGTTTGATCATTTGGCGGGAGAGAAACATGTTTCTTTGTTGTGCTGGTAATAGATGCTATTGCTACGGACAACATTAGGTATAACTGGACTCATGCTAAAACAAAGTCAAATTGAGATCATGATTATGTTCAAAGTGCACTTGATGGATTGAAATTCTGAGATTTATTAAACAATTTCTATGAAAATTAATGATATGGAAACGTATTACAAACAAATAAAATATAGAAAAACATAATCTGGGAACATGCATTCTGTCTCCGAGTTTGCAATTTCTTTAGTTTATGAACACTACTTATCCAAGAAAACCATGTTTCATATATTGTTTACATTCAGAATGCAAGTATGCTACTGATTATTATTTAGTGTCTGCATCTTTATACGTGGCGTGTTCTGAGACGTTTGGTCCAAATTCGGCAAGACTCTTTTCGAGAAAACGTTGTTTGAAATGGCGTCACAAAATTCGCACTGAATTTAGTTTCAATCGCCTCTTATTTAAAATTTTAGCATTTAGCTTATTGAAGTAATTAAAATATTAGCTAAAATATGCGGTACAGTGAAATTTCTTACTTAATTTGTTGACTTTGACCTTTTTTTATTGCGTTATGGACTGTCTACTCCCCTTTTACCGCAGTAGGACATTGGCATTTAATTTAATAAACCACACTGAAATCTGACACATTTCGATATCAATATTTACTCGACGCGCATCATTGTACTTTGGATTTAAATTGTCTTTGATCAAGGTAAGTGTTTTATTTTAATCACCATTACTGTTTAATGTTAGCATAACCGAATTGTTGTCAAATTATTAACATAAAGTGACAAATGAACAAATCGGAATCGAACGTGAAAAAAACAGCGGCCGTGACCTTCCTGTGACACTAGTGAAGTTTCTTTATATCTTAATAAAATGTAGCATTTTGAGTAAAACGGTAATGTCTGGATATAATTGACAGTCATTTATCATCTGGTAGTTGTAGCACTGTCCTGCCGGAACTTATTTTACTGATTTTCATGAGGAACAGGAAATAGTTGGTGAACTCTATTTAAATAATGTTGACAATATTGAAATTTTCACAGCTATGATAATTATGATGAATGTGATTCTTCTCCTGAAAATGAAACACAAAAATAAGGATTTCATTGATTAAATTAGTCACTTTATTATTTCATAAATTACTTTATAATTTATCAAATATAAAGATATATGTATGTGTGTTTCGGTTCTGAACGAAAATATGCTATTGTATAATTGAAGATGCATTGGAGACACACCGATATAAATGCATTGGAGGATATTGCGAAGACCATCAGGGCATCATCCTGCATTGAACACAACATCCCAAACCTGGTATGGGATTCATAACAACCAGTCAAGTTCTACAATTGGACAGACTTCCTGAAATGCCTATTCAAGTCTGTAACAAATCTACTGTCATACCACCACTACACGTTTGCATAAATTGTTATTTGTGCCACATTATTGAAAACAATATTTGTCACAAAGTATCATGCATTAAATAATATCAGATAACAATTATTATTTATATGTAATTAAATAATATAGGTAAATCACAGGCAATCATGTGTAAATACAAATCATTTAAAATACCTGGGCCCGTATGCACCAAGCTTCTTAGTGAACATTTCTTAAAATCATAAAATTCCTTAACTGTGTGGCCGGTTCATTTCATGTAAAATGTGTCTTAAATGCTTTTACTCTGGTAAAGAATCAACAGATGTGTCTTAGTTGAATATGTTCCTTAAAAATGACTTAACATTGTTCTTAGTGGCTTGTTTATAAGGCCCCATGTACATAACGCATAGATTGTGAAGAAAAGATTTTTTAAGTAAAATAATATCAATGAAATAAAAGTGAAGTTCTAGTGTCCATTATTATGTTTGATCTTATGTATATGTTTCATCTCATGTGTGACATTCAAATGAAGTATTCCTACATTTAATGAAACTATCAAAAATAAGATTCGTTGAATTGAAAGATTTAATGACAGTGGAAGAAAATACTTCAGTGTGGATTATCTTAAATGTTTGAACTTGTTTATTGCAATTCATAATTATTAATTATAGCATTTTGGCAAGGTTTAATGAAGAAGATCATTATTTTCACATATGTCCATGTTATGAATGGTTGCCATGGTTACAGTTTAACTTAAATGTGTAGATACTTCGTCAACCTCACGGTCTACATTTGGCAATATCAGATGCAAAATTTAAATCATCAGATATTTTTTTTAATTTTGATAAATGGGTTTACATTTGTAAAATTTTAAAATATTTCATCTTTCATCCCAATCCAACTTAATTAAAATAAGGGTCAATAAACAAAGGAACTTATTATGTTTAGCTTGGGCATATTAATAATTATTTGTATCATGTATAAAACAATTTCACTTATATATATTTTTTTGTCTGGTATCAACTGTTTTAATAAGTTGCTGAAGCATTTCTGTGTATTACCAGAATTTCATTATTTTTAATTCTGCAAGCTTTAGCCAAGGTATCCAATATTTGTTTTGTAATTTTAATGTTTTACAATGCTATAGTATTATTAACTTTATTGTTGTAACAAAACCTTATGTTTTTGATTTATTTATACAATTGAGCATATATTGAAAGTTTATTGATTTTTTCTGAATTACATGAAAATAAAACGTGAACATGTCATATTTTGTGTTTATTTGGCAATTCTAAGACCATCGTTTAAATGGACGAATTTTGCAAAAAAATAATACTTTTTCTGCGTTTAACATATATGGAGGCACCTGAAAATGTGATTAACTTAATTTCGCCTATTTACCACATTTTGACCAAAACTCTCAGAACAGGCCACATACTCGTATTTAAGCCACTTTTTACAACTTTTTGTGAACAAAGATCATCATTATCTTTGGGAAATTGTTAGTCTGGTAACCAATTAGGACCCGACCAATATTGAACTGGATTGGCAGATGGAAACACGTTACAATACCCAGCATAGTAGTGCACATATTGATAAGCGTGCTATGTTCTAATAATGTTTGCACATTAATATTCAATTATTGAACAATGTAGTCATGAAACTTTGATGAAAGTCGATAATGTTCATATGAATTAATAATGCATGAAGTAATACAGATAACACATTGCACACATAGATTACGCATTTGAAAAAACTGACTGTTTACAACGACACTTGTGAAATATTGAAAATTCCCCGGCCATTGTATGTTGTCTTACGTGATAATTGTGTTGATGACATAAACAGTGTGTTTGAATAATATTTAAAGGTCAGATAGAAATGCACACTTTTTTATATTCTTATTATGCATTTACAGGTTTGCGATTTTTTTATTTAATTTAATTTAAATAATGGGAACTACCCAACAGTTTTTTTATTATCAGTATTTTATTTGCATTACTTTTGACATATTACATATAATACTATCTCAAAATAAAATTATGTAATTTATTTCAGTTTCAGGATATATTCAAGCATTCAGTTTTGGGTGTATAATTTTACAAGGCGCACCATAGTGTGCTCACAATCGACATGTATGCATTAGTTAATTTAAATTAGACTTTACAATTAAAATGAGTAACAACAATTTGCATTAAATCGTTTAATACAAGAATAATTATGATGCCTTTGGATTTCGTTCCAAAATAGGTGTATCAGTTGTTTCATATTTTGTGTGGCCACCTGCCCAAAATCCCTTGTATGTAATATGTATCATTGTTCAAAAAACTGTTGCCTATATATAGATATGTGGATATATATATATATATATATATATATATATATATGACGTTGGGCTATATTTTAATCTATGTTTGTGAACATTTAAGAAACTGATTGTATTCATTTTGTTTTGTTGATTATTTAATTCAATTATAATTTTTATATTATTATTCTCTACTATGCCCGGCAGCACATTTAAGTTAAACTATCAAGTGCACTTTCCATATCCGGCAATATCCTCTTGACCCTGCCCTTCCACCTATTTGAAAAGGCATGCTAACACATTTACATTATAACTATTACGTTTCTTGTCACGTTCAAAAGAATGATTGTAAAGTTGTGCATTCATTTTTAAATGTGTTTTGGAGACGAAGGTAACACGGCGAGTGGTCGTAAGATGGTCTGCGACTAATCGCCGACCAGTCGGCGATAAGTCGTCGATCAATCGCTGACCAGTCGGCGATCAAAAATTGGTCTGCGACAAGTAACACTTGGTTTGCAACCAGTTGGCGGTAGTCGCAGTTCAGACTGCGATGGATCGCCGACTAAATAAAAACCAACGAAAACCTCTCACGACCTGTTTGTTCGGCAATCGGTCTCCGATGCAACTTCGAAGACCATCTTCGACCAAAATGGGCCTGAAGACCAGTCGGCGACCATAGACAACCAGCCGCCGACCTCCAACAGCCTGTTAATGACCTTTTTAAGACCTTCAGCAACCACTGGTCGTTGATGGTCAGGAATTGGTATTTAGTTGGTCGCAGGCTATGTGTGACCAGGATTGTAACTGTACATCGATTAAACTTACTGAATTACCAATCTGAACGTACATGCTTACATTTCGAACTTTCGGACGTTTTGTTAACTATTTATTGAAATACAATATTCATGTTATTTAAATAATCGTGTGATTTACCACAAACATACACTGTATCCTTATATGTAAATAAAGAAAATAAGCCTAATTTAAAATTATATTAATTGACCAAACTGACTAAAACAAATAAATAAATAAATATTTTTAAATGTTGTTATTTTTCATAGCCAGCCGTTTAGAAAATATAAAGAAGAACATAAAGCAGCCACTACATTTGCGATGTGTTCTCAACTTAATAAGACAAAAAAATCCAACCACACCTCTGTTCATCCGTGTATGACTGCTATTTAAAAATACGTACATCATACATTTTTACTTTCCAACATACATCTAGCATGTGCTATTCAAATGAATTTTGAAAGTAAAACATTGAACTATTGGTTTTATAGTATTGACTGCTAGTATGTAGTACTGATTAGTTTGATTTTACTGTATGAGAGTTTAATTGTGTAAATGTTTATTTGTTGTATTTACATTTGAATCATGGATAATGCCTTTTGCTAAATAATAGTAATCATTAAAAACAGAAATGTGTGTTTTTTAACATTAGAAATATGAACAAATGCAAGTACATTAATAATAATAAAGCATATTTATATAGTTATTGTGGTAGATAACATGTTCTGACTTAAATATTTTATATTGTAAGCACGATGAAATGTAGTAAATACAAATATCAGCTAAATATGTTATTTTCTTTTTGTTCTAAGTTGTAAACACGGTCCATTCAATATGTGTTTTGAAGATGAACGCTTAGCAGATTTGAACTCGTTCCGAGTGTTCAATATCTGTTGAGTCCTTTTGAACGCGTAAACGGTTAAGATTCAGAACATTCGGGTGCTCTAAATCTGAACACTCAATTGTCCAATGGTTTATCGCATATGTGTTCAAAATCCAAACAGTGCTTTTCTAGGCGTTCATTAATTGAACGCTTAATGTTCAAAATCCGCACACACACTTGTTCTAACGCACCGTTCACATCTTGAAAGTTTACTAGTAATACGCGTTCAAACAAGTGTTCAAACAGTGTTCTCAACGTGAACGTGTGGGTTTACAGTTTACCAAAAACCCTCCAAACAATTTTTTGGAGCCTAATGCTTCGAAAAATTAGTTATAGAAATTCGAGGAATTGTTTAAGTAAAATGCACCAAAGGCGAATAGTTATATTCAATACACTGTTCCACTCAGCCACTTCATGCATTGTTTGCACAAATAAAATATAATAAACACTTCTGCCATATGCTTTCGGGAACAGTCAGTAAGCATTGTCTTTACCAGTCACATACGTCTGTGCAATAATTAATAGAAGTTTATGAGGTATTTTTCAAGCATGATGTTATAAGTTGGGAAGTGGTCGCCATCTCGAAATTAATTTGCTTGCGACGTCAAATATTGAAAGGTATAATTGTCGTTTTCAGATAAACGTCATTTTATCAGAACCGTTATTTCTAATGTAATTTGGTATTGTTCAAGAGTATCTGGCGAACATGTATGATACATTTGGCGATCAGTAACTAATCTCCAATTAACTGAGACGAATCTCAAACCCTGATACGTGTGTACATAATGTTACAGTAAATATACATTAGAATAACGTAATTGAATTTTACCTAGGGGACTAGATTATTGAAATGAACGTTTTCATTATGCAAACCCATGTGTTAAGATTGTCCAAAACAGTTGTTTTGTGTGTATGCATATTAATGTTTCAGACAGTCGATTCGAAACAAGTTTTTAGTATGCTAATTAGACAAGCCTGCATATCTATGGTTTAAATGCTTCATATGAATAGACAAGAGCATGTTTAAGGTGCTAAATGTCAGACATGTAACATGTATATCACCATCAAGAATAATGCGATATATACAGAGAAAATATAATCGTAACATGATTAACACACACTAATAAAAAGTCATGTATGTTCAAAGTAAAATAATGGTTTAATTGTTAATTGGTGTAGACATTAATAATAAAGTAATCACCGGATTGCTATTAATGTGCTTGCTTATTTCATCTGTTTGAAAAAGTTAAATTATATGTATTTACAATTGTACTACTAATATAGTGTGTCAAAACTGTCTGTAAACATACTTATCATATATGTAGATTATAACTTGAAGAATTGCAAGTGTGTTTCATGCAGATGAAAATTAATGTAAGTAAGCTTAGACAAGCAAATCGAATACACACTAAAAAATTGGAAACATCGGCGAAAGTGAAGATTGTAAAGGTGTATGTATTTGTAGATGTACTGTTTCTTAAATAAACAATACGTATTCTTATAAAAGTACCTCCTTGGATATCTTTGTATGAGAAAAGTCCAATGATTTCTCTGTGTTTCCTTGCTGTTTTGTACTTTTCTGGCAGAATGCAATAGGTCATTTTAAAATGTTTATGCACATGTATCTGAACATAATATTTTACGTTAAACAGTGTACATGCATGTCTACATAAATAACGACTCTAAAAATACATGATTAAGTACAATGTGCATGTCCTTTTGAACAGTATAACGATGCGCAGAAAAGAAACAAACAAGGCATCCACGAATAATACGGTTCATAGTCTACTACATCTACTACTACTACTACTACTACTACTACTACTACTCCTACTACTACTACTCCTACTACTACTACTACTACTACTACTATTACTACTACTACTACTACTACTACTACTACTACTACTATTACTACTACTACTACTACTACTATTACTACTCCTACTATTACTACTCCTACTACTACTACTACTACAACTAATACTACTACTGCTACTACTACTACTACTACTACTACTACTACTCCTACTACTACTACTCCTACTACTACTACCACTACTACTACTAGTACTACTACTACGACTACTTCTTCTACTACTAGTACTACTACTACTACTACTAATAATAATACTACTACTAGTACTACTACTACTACTACTACAACTACTACTACTTCTACTACGTCTACTACGTCTACTACGTCTACTAATACTACTACTACCACTACTACTCTACTACTACTTCTTCTACTACTACTACTACTACTACTACTACTGCTACTACTACTACTACTACTACTACTACTACTACTACTACTACTACTACTACTACTGCTGCTACTACTACTACTACTACTACTACTACTACTACTACTGCTACTACTACGACTACTACTAATGCTATTACTACTATTACTACATCATAATGATCAAAATAGTTATCACCTTTGAATAATACATGTAACTAACCCCGTCATGCTTTTAACAAACAATTTGTTCCTGTTTTCTAAGTTTCCTGATGCCATCATGCATTCTAACATGACACTCGCAAAGTTTTAAATAGACAGTTAAATAATCGTTTTTAAATTACCCATAAACAACTCAAAAAGTCCAGATTCTGAGCGGAGCATCATAAAAAGTAGTTTTAATAACACTTGCACAAATATTTGTCAATACCTGCTAGAATCGAAATAATTTGTGCATTATCGTTGTTTATCGGCCAATAAACATGTCGTTCTAATGCGTGGCTAAAAACAAATCGGGCTAACGCCCTCGTGGCTAATGTTCGACGCATAAGGACTCCAGATCGTTGTTTATTGGCGGAAAAAAAAAAAATCGAAAATTATTTCTGAAGTCACATACATCAACACTGTCAAATAACCGCGAAAAATTGGCACATATTGCACAGCCACAAATGATTGTTAACGTTCCGTCCAATCAAATGGTATTCCTCACAGAATTCCTATTTCTGTGCACCGCTGTGGACCTTATCAATACGCTGTATCGTTGCCCGAGTACCTGGGGTAATATATAAAGGACAGTTTTCTCGGAAAAGGGCAGGTAGAGCTTGATGCAAGACGTTGTGATTTACTGTGAGACTTTAATATATACAAACACAACTTTGCTAAATTCCATAGTTATCAAATTAAATACAAGTATCTTTAAAGCTTATGTTTTCGTAACTTTGTGAACATAAGTACTTTGTGAACATTGTTAAGCAAATAGCTGAACTACTTAGTGTGAAACAACAATACTGCTGAACATGTGTTATCTATCACGATCATTTTGATAACATGTTGTTATAAATTCGTCGTTATATTATGAATGTTATAATGTGTGACATAAAGCCATGAAACCGACTTATTTAAACTGTGAGTGTCAACCATACTTCCGTCGGCCTTGTAACTACAGAAACAATAACAACTAGCTCGCCTCGTCGCATAACATATATATTAACAACTTTGCTCTCCTGCTGACGCAGATAATGTCAATGCTTTACCACACCCTACATACAGAGTTTCACTTTGTTTATATTTTGTACATATCTCTGTGGCAGGATATTTTAATAATCGAGGGCTGAACGAATATCGATGGCTTAAATATTGATGCAGATGGAGTTTCAATTGTTTATATTTATACAACAGTGTGGTAGTATGTTAAAATAACCATGGACTTGACAAACAAACTGTGATTTCATAAATTTGGATGCAGGTTGTGTTCCAAAGTACTTCATATTCATACGAAACCTGGTAATTATTCATAGTCTCTTAGATCTACCTGCTAAATTAAATGCAATCAGACATTTTAATATAATAACGTAAATAAATGTTAAGGAATTCATAGGTTAATAGTTAAATAATGCAATTAATAGACTTACATGTAATGCAAGCAAAAGTTATCCTTCAATCGTTTCGAGCGTAACAGAAAATGCATTCAGTCAATATTAGATGTGTTACTTCATGAACTTGTTAATATTCAAATGAAATCTAAAATCACGTTCGTTACGTGTACATGTACTGTTTGGGACAAGAGTAACTAACAATAGTTTACAGATTAAAATATATTAAACATAAAACGAAAACAAATATTACACTGAATTATATGTGTGTCTCTGTCTCTGTCTGATAACACTGCATGTAAACCAAAAACAACATTTCAATACAAACATATGTCCATTAGTCATTTTGACGCCTGAAACCCATGTTAACAGATACATACAGGGATATACATGTATGCAATGCAGAACTGAGCAAAAACAATGTATTGAGCTGTTTGAGAATTGTATTTAAAAAATAAATCTTTTGGGTGCTTATGAAACTTAAATTATTTTATTCAAATATAAAATCTCAGCATTTTCAAATATGAGTATATGTTATATCTATACATCCATAAACAATAATTTGTGCTGATTATTTAATTTAAGTGGTATAAGTTCAATTCGACAAATTGTTTATACCAACAACATACCACTAAAAACGTATGGCCATGTACGAATTATTGTTTTGATTATCCATATGTTATTACTACAATTATACACAAACGCGAGTAGAAGAATCTGTTGATGTACTATTTACGATTATGTAAACACAAGTAAGTGATTAAAAAAGTAAACGATATATCGTATATTCAACGACTTACAAAAACAGTTGCTGTTTTATTGTGGTGCGGGAGCATAGTATCGTTGAAAAAAATATTTGAAACAATATAGGTGCGGCAGTACCGCAGCCCAATAAATCAAGTTGGTGTAGCCTTGTGATCAGTGATCGTCGCACACGATGTCAAGTGCGCATGCGAATTAAGAGGTTCGCTATACGTGGTCTCGATAAATACGTAGTATGAATATGCGTTCATACTTATCTGCAGCCTGCTGCTAGAATTCACAGCAAAAACTAAACCGAAAGACAATTTGACACGTTCGTCAACAATGGTAAGTTGTATATAATTTATTAAGCTATAATTGTATATGCATATTGTGTAGTAAGTCGTATCTCTATACAGTTTGAACATGTTAATCTTTTTCGAAAAGAACCGATATTTGATATGCCTTGAAAATATGTCGAATAAACATTTATGATACATGCACAATAAGATTAAAAAACGTGATTAATCGTGTCACGCATATATTCAGTTCGTGTAAGTCAGTATATATTGGTATATACAAGTGATGTAATATTGTCCGGGCATTTGATATGTTATAGCGTTTAATATAAACATATTTAATACGAAATATATATTCACACTTGTTTCCCTTGTCATTTACATGGTTAAACAATATTTTAGAAAATGCATTTGAAAACAATTATAACTCTATCCCCTAATCTGCTAGTGCAAGCGATTTAGTTTAAGAGCATGACATTAATAGTATTCTAGAACACACTGAAAATATGCCGCGCGTTGTAACGAGTTGCCTCCAGTTTCAATATTTGTTTATTTTGTGCTTTGTGTTGCGTGTATTGTTCTTTGCTGTATCGGCAATTGGTAACTTGCATCCCATAAAGGGCATGTGGGAAGGTTTTAATAAGATATTTTCTCCTGCTGCTATTCTGGGGTGTTATTTATGTATGTGAGTTATCGCATATTTGAACAATTAGTCAGGAATTTGGCATTTGAGTACGTGACGGGTCATTATGCTGAATAGGTCAACATTCACGTGTAAATGTTCAATGACGTTCAAGTATCCCACGTGTGTTGAACACAGAAACAGACATAAGGCGTTGCCATTTTACTTGTTGCCAGGATTGTCATTTTGATCATTATATTATAGAATTGTGCTTTCTTGAATCCGCCACACAGAATATGGTCGTTGTCAATTTGCCGATCTGTAATTAAGTCGGTATAATTTACACGTCATTCGTTTTGTCGATATGAACCGCTTGCGATCTTATCTTGCACACACATGCATCCGCCCTGATAAGAATAATAGCTCGAAAAGGCGTCCGGTTTAAATAATAACAAATCATCGCGCAATCCTATTAATTTGTAGTACAAGTGCGTTAATATTGATAAAATGCGGTATCACAATTCATAGACACGCACGCAGTTAACTGCCTGAATTCTTCAAACTTGAAATACATGTTTTCTTTAAGTAGACATCGAGGCGTTTAAAATGTTGGATATAGTGTCTTGCGATGTACATACTACGACCAAAACAAGGAGATGTCAGCATATGCTGTGTGTTTGTAACTAGCAAGTAGAATGTCATTAAATTATGTGACTAAAATGACTTGCAACTGAATTTGGACACAGCACTCAGGGACCAGTGTTTGTTTGCTTGTTATAACAACAACATTCGTTACTACATATTGGCATACACACTATACAATGTTTTTAATAACTAATATGACACATTTTCAACTCACAGCATCCGACTGCTTTAAAAATGTTCCCGGTTTAAGCGCGATCAGGACTGCTGTGTTTTGTCAGTGTCAAATTCTCGCCAACTGTATCGACCGATCCTATTACATGTAATTTGCACCAGGAAGAAACTGCGATTCATTATATGCATCCAAAATATATACTTAGAAAAGCGTGTGCTCGCCAAGCTGCATTTTTAGTTTGAATATATGTATTTGAAAAGAAAATATACGCCACTAGTTTATATCCAACAAACGTTCGAAATAATCCGGATTTGTTTAAATAGTGTCTTAATCTACATACAAGTTATATTATAATGACTTTGTTTACTTTAAAACTTTTGCAAAGACAATAATAACATGTATAGCCAAACAATGAATGATTGACAACATGTGAAGTTTATGTATGCACTGCTTGAGATTGTTTATTGGTTTGGATGAAGTTTAATGTTTTATCACGAACTCAAATACTATGATTAGTGTTTAATAACCAACTATTCTTTAAAACATAACTTATGGAAATTCGGGGAAATCAGTTTCAGTTTCATCGTTATAATCAAAGTTAAACACAAACACATAAATCGTTATTGACAGTTACAATATAAAACATGAAAACAGAACTGTCAGAGAAACACAATTAATATACATAAACTTCAATGATTGCAAAATGAATTAGGACAATTAAGAGAAAAAGAACTTAAAAGTTCACAAATAAGTCCAAGAGCTAAATGGCTATAAGAGGGTGAAAAACATTCACATTATTTTGCAGTCTCAAATTTAAATATAATACAGATCCACATTAAATATTTATTAATTGGCATCTGTGTGACTTGCAAATAGATTATAACCAGTACTTTATATTGTTATATCCAAGATCGAAACGATTTCATTTAAGGACCATTTATTGGTGAAAACACTAGAATACTTAATGGCAATATGTAGAGGATAAAAATATACCTGGACTACTGATGACGATTGACTTTGAAAAGGCGTTCGAAACCTTATGGTTTCAGTTTATAGAGAATACATTTAGATTTATTTGAACTTTGGGCCAAAGTTTCGACAATTGATAAACATTTGTGTATATTATATTATGGCCTCTATAAAAATAAATGGATTCTTGCTAAATTCATTCCCTATAGAGAGAGGCTGCCGTCGATGGGCCCCGATTAGCGCGTATATATTGTATTGTATGTGCAGCAATAATCGCTATAAGCATTAGAGAAAACAAGCAAATAAAATGTATAACAAATACATACATCAATTACAAAACATCATAATTTGCTGATGACATTTCTTTATAACTTTGAACTGACATGGGGAGAAATTACCCGCATACATTGTAGTCTATGACATAAATTTAGAACATGGTAAAGCAAGTGTTTGATAACAAAATCAACATAATCATGAATTTTTAATTCAATAGAGCTGTAGTAATATTGCACCTCTAGCACAAATAAACGTTGTTAAATCACTATAGTTAATGTAATAGTAACAGAACCGATACCAGGAACGCACATTAGAAACAAATAAATCATACCTTTTTACGACTTCAAATGGACAGTTCCAAGCAAACCAAGGATATCAGTGAACTGATTAATGATTTGCCAATGCGCTTTGTCAAGTAATGGGAATCAAAGTCCCATCACTTTATAGAAGCTCACTGAAGGGTAACGTCTAGTACTGCGCACACCTTATTTGATAATAATTCATCACATACAGTTTCAATGTATTCTGGCCTTTAGTTGCTGCGAAATAGATCGGACTAGAATTGTGCACTAAATGCTTCTTTAATACAACTTTAAAGTCCCAACATGTAAGAAAATCATTGAAGCGGAACGTCCTGGGTAAGTGCATACCTCGTCTTGGTAATAAAGCTTCCCATAAACTTTAATTAAATTCTGGTCAGTAGTTGCTGAGAAATACTGCCGACATAAATTGGGCACTAAATACTAATTTCTTAAGTCCCATAGCTCTGAACAAATACTTGAAGCGGAACGCCTTGGTTCACTGCACACCTGCTTCCATTAAGAACGAAGCTTCCTTTAAAGTTTCATTGAAGTATGGCCAGTAGCTGCGTAGAAATAGACCGGACAATAATTGTGCACTAATGCTTATTTCAGAAATCTTGAAAGTCCCATATGTCTGAGAAAAATCCGTGAAGCGAAACATCCTTGTTCAGTGCACACTTTGTGTTGATAATGACGCTTCTGATGAAGTTTCATTGAATTCTGGCCAGTACTTGCTGAGATATTCTCCGTACAAGAAAACGTAACAGAAGGACAGAAGGACTATGAAAGGAACCAACATTGTGATATTAGGGGGCTTTGGTAAACAAACTTAACACTTACCCTTGGCACTTAAACCTAAAACACACTTAGTTCCTAATTCGAGCATTAAGTGATTTTTGTTCTTTGTTTAACTGAAAAAAATTAAAACCATAAACCTAAAATGTTTGCCCGGAAGGACCGGCGGAGTGACGGACGAACAAAGCGGCGACTATATGCCCCAGCGAAAATTTTCTGGGAGCATAATAAAACAAACAAAACGGATAAGAAATATATCGTCGGGAATTTACAGATGATACATGATTATACTTTTGAAAAGCAAATGAAATTTAACGAGGCTTAAATCAGGAGACGATGACTGCTATAAACTTGACAAATCGTTCATTAATATTTAGCATCTGTTTAATACTGGCAACGTGTTTGTTGAGAACTTTGCTTAAATTAAAAAACAATGGCTAGATGTTTTAAAAAGCTATAATTACATATTTCCTATCGAAAAGTACATATGGTCAATGATAATTTTAAAATTGACAATAATTATTTATGTAGTTAATGTTTATACGAAAAAGGCATTGGTTTTATTAGAGATATACGAGTATTGATAGAAAGGGGACGTTTTATCTCCTAAGAATGGTTGGACAACCAAATTGAAACAAATTTGATTGTTTTATTGCACCAAGAATCAATCAAATAAATTTGTCAATACATTAATAATTTTGTGGACATGTTCACCGCTAAGATAATACAATTCAAAGACCTGTATTAACAACATATGTAACACAAATATTTAGTCTTAAAGAAGATAAACATGTTCATATTGTTGTTGTTTTTTTTAAATAGTGCTATCACAACTAGTCAAACAATACGGAATTCAGAGTTATTTGGCTTTGACAGAAACAATTACATGTACATACACTTGTTCAATATTAGTAAGGAAACATATGTCTAATGGCTCCAATTTAGTATGATCCACATAATCTTAGGAACAAAGTCTCATATGTTTAATATGAAAATAATAAATATACATTTTGTAAAAATGAGGTAGAAAATATTACACACTTATTCTAGAACTGTGTAAATGTAACAGTGCATTCACTACTAATCCTATTAATATTTTACTGACCACTAATCCAATTAGATAGTGAGAAGTGTCAGTGTGAGTGAGTGATTGGTGAACTGTTTTTACTAATGTCTGTCCCATGCTTTTATAGTGAGAAGTTTGTAATCAATAGGTGTAATAGATTTTTATATCTTAGTGCATTCACTATTTGACTTTGTTCAAGATAGGTCTCTGTATGGCAAATACCAATTGCCAATAAGAATAACTTATTGTATATTCAAAGTATCGGGGTTGGTCACTGGCCATCATTTGGATCATACAAATTAATCATTCTCTATATTAAAGTATATAACTATACCCACGAATGGTTTTTATATCACATCCTGCTACAAATGGCGCCCAACGTGATTTTGTACTGATGGTCAGGACCTAGAGAACCCCAGTAACACAACGGCGAATTCCCAACTGCCGACCCGTGTGATTCAGCATTTAACTGTGGCATTTCTACACCGAAGCTGTACAGAGTGTCAAGCATTGGGACGAGAGGCAAGTCTATATACAGGCTTATCTGCCCTGAGAACCAGAGTACAGTAGTGTTCCACCTTGTTGGCAGCTACCTAGCTGTATGTCAGACAGTACAGATTGACATTATCCAACTACAATGACGTGCGTGTGTGCAGACATCGACTTGCTGTAGACTTTGTCGAAATCGGCGTTCGAGCCCAGACCAGTAGTACGTTTGAAACCAGGCCAGAAGTGCGTTCGAGCCCGGACGAGTTTTGCGTTCCTGCCCAGAACAGTAGCGCATCCACCAGTGACGTCCAGTTATTACACCAGACACTCTAGGATCGTATCACGCGTACATGTTCCACTTCAGTGACTTCGGACTCTCTCTAGTGAACTGTACCAGTTAATTGACGGATTTTTATTTAAGTGTTTTCATTTTTTAGTGTTTTAGTGTGTTTTATTGGATATTGGGATAATTTGATCAGGAATTTCTGTAAGTACCATTTTGTTACATTACTTCGTCATTTTAGAGTTAAATTTTTGTATCATTCTACTTTCGTTTTGAATGACGATTCGGATCTCGGACATATTTGTTAAATTCCTCCATTTAAAGTATTATGTAATAATACATTTATTTTTGTACAGTTCTGCATTTTAATCAAATGCATTTTCTGTGGCTGTAGGCATTTCTTGTCTTGGAATAAAGTAAAATTATTGGACATGTCAATTTTACGGTTTTTTAATACATGATTTTGTCTAAATTTAGAAATCGTGTGCTAAATTTTTAACTATTATTCTAAAGTTTAGTTTTGTGCTTTGTTGATTTAAATCAATTAAAGTAGTTAAAGTATATTATAATTTGGACAAAACAATTGCAATTATAACTCATAATTGAGTAGATTTGAGGATTAAAATTTTAATAACCCTATTGACCTTTGACGTCTTCAGTTCTTGTGTAATTTACATTGTTGTTGTAATACTAAAACGGAAGTAAACTTTTGATGTAAATATTTGATAAATCTAAAGCAAATGTCTATATTTTAAATATTTGTGTGTGTAAGTGTTACCTTGTAAATAATGTTGAGCATCACTGTGATTAATTTCTTTTTATTGACAAGTGACATGGATTTTGTAAGTCTTGTGTGTCAAAATTAATTGAATACTGTATTAGTGTCGCTCACCCTAGATCTAGCATAATTTATTTTTTTTAATTTATTTAAACAATTTAAACAGATTATTTTGCAGAATATTGTTTAATCTAAATTTACTTGGCCCAAATTACTAATGCTTCAACAACTGACACTATTTAGGTTAAAATATACTAACAACTGCTAACTATTACAACACTGTCGCATTGAGAGAGAGAATATTGCACATACCCTGTTTGGTTGTTTTATTTTAAATTATTGAAATTTTTTGTGTAGTTCTTTTTACTGAACAGTGTAACAATGTCGGACTCTAAAGAGGAAGCAGGTGCTCATAAAACAAATTGTATTGCTGTTGAAATGTCTGAGCAGGACATGATTGAGAAATTGTTAGCGTCAGGGCATAAAGTGTTCAAAGCTGAGCCGGATAAACCCCAGAGTAAGTTAAAGTTCACGGATAAACCTTAATTTTGTTCATCAACTCCTCTTCAGATGAAACCTGAACAGGCTTTACCCTCAGCAATGCCCAAAACTTCATTTCAGAAGTGTTCTGTTGCACAGGCCAAAATTGGTGCCAGTTTTCATGAGAATTCCCTGTCTAATGCACATTTTCAGTCCTCAGTACCAAAACTGCCGATGTTTTCAGGAGAAGAGCCGTGTCCAAAGGGCGAAGTCTCACATAATGAATGGCGGTTTGAAGTAAAATGTTTAAAAGCAGACAATATCACCCCACCAGTTCTTTTACAGGCAATCAGAAGGTCGATTAGAGGACCAGCCAGGAGATGCTTGATGTTATAAGGTGAGAATGCTGGAGTTGATCATGTTTGGTTTAAAATGGACTCCTTGTTTGCCATTTCCTTTGACAACAATACTGTCATGCAGAAATGTTTTTAATTCTTTTCTGCGCACTGATGAGCCGGTAACAGCTTTTGCCTGCAGACTTGCGTACATTTTGATAAGCTCAAATGAAACTCTCAAACTGAGTCCTGAATACAGAAATAAAATGTTGCGTTGTAAATTTTGGACATCCCTTTGCTCAGATAAACTCAAATCTCAAACCAGACACACGTTTGATACTGTTTTGTCCTTTGAGCAACTAATTAAAGAAATAAGGGCAGTCGAACATGATATGTCCCTTAAAACAACATCAGTTCAACCTCTAAATTCTTCTAAAAAGGTTCAACAAAATGTTGTTTCAGCTGATTCCTCAGACTTTGAAAGTAGATTAAAATCTTTGGAATTGAAAGTTGAAAATCAATACAGTACTGTTAACAAAAAGTTAGACCAATTATTGGAAAATGTTTCAGGTACTGTAAAGTCTCAGTCTCCCTATGAGAATCAAAATTCTTATACGTCTCAGTGCTTTAGGGGCCATAGTAGAGGCCAGGGTTTTAGAGACAGTGGTAGAGGTACATGAAATAATACTTCTGCTAATCAAAACAGTCAAAACTTTCACCCAAAAGAGTAACCGATTCTGTTGCAGGCCAAACAGAGGCTGGCATACAAAATGGCCAACACAATTTGCATTTTAGATTAGTTGGGGAACCAAATGATAGCAAAAATAAGTATCAATGGTTTTCCGTTCACAGCTTTGATTGACTCTGGTTCCATGGTAACCACTATTTCTGAAACTGGATTGAAATCCATTAGTGAGCAACCTGACATTTTACCATTAGATACTCTAGGTTTAAAACTTGAAACTGCAGATGGCTCCCTGTTGAAGTACTGTGGATATATAGAAGGTACAATTTCAATTTCTTTTATGTCAAATGTCACTTTTGATGTTCCCATTTTAGTTATCAAAGATAACTCTTTTAACAGAATGGTCCTGTTATTGTGGGTACCAATGTAATTAGGCTTGTACGTGTCATTGTCTCTCAGGATGACAGTCATGTCATACCTGAGGAGTGGAAATTTGCAATTGCTAGCTTAAATGTGACATCATTTATAGCCAAATTATCCAGCAAAAGACCCGTCAAGTTAGGTCCATATGAGACTATGTCTTTGAATTGCCTTGCTAGAGGGGTAAATCAAGCCATTTCTAATGTTGTCACTGAAAATTATGACCCATCTGCTAATTACTCTGTGTGCCCCAGAGTAATCAAATTGCAACAGCATGGACATTTTTGCAAAATTTCTGTCAAAGTTTGCAACATGACTGGCAAACCTATTGTTTTTAAACCAAAATCCCAAATTTGTCAGATTTCTAAAGTTGAGGTCATTGATGATTTGTCGTCAAGTTTTCAGAATGACTCTCAACAGGAAACACCAGTAGATGAGTGTACCAATGACTTAGGATTTAAGATAGACACTGATAATCTCACACCCGAGCAATTACAGAGGGTGCGACAAATGCTAGGAAATTGGTCACATGTGTTTTCCAACGGTCCTACTGATATAGGATGTACAAATCTTCCTAAACCCAAAATTGTATTAAAAGATCCAACACCCTTCGAGCAGTCTTACAGACGCATACCTCCAGGGTTGTATGAAGAGTTGAGGCAACGCATTAAAGAAATGTTGGATGCCAATGTCATTTGAGAATCCGAGTCACCCTTCAGCTCCAATGTGGTGTTGGTAAGGAAGGGCGATGGATCGCTTCGGTTCAGTATTGACTGGAGACAGCTCAATGCACGAAATAGGAATGATGCATACAATATACCCAGATTTGACGATATTATAGACAGTCTTTCTGGTGCCAAGTACTTTTCCAAACTTGAATTGAGGTCAGGTTATTGGAATGTTGAGTTAGAGGAAGAAGATAAGCCCAAAACAGCCTTTAGTGTAGGAAACCTAGGTTTCTATGAATGGAACCGAATGGGTTTTGGACTTTGTAATGCCCTAGTACCTTTTAGCGACTCATGGAACGCTGTTTGGGGGACTTACACTTAAAGGAATGAATCATATTCCTCGACGACATTCTGGTCGATTCTAAAACGTTTGATGAGCATGTTGAACGACTCCAGGCAGCATTTTCTCGTCTTGCTGAAAATGGTTTAAAACTTAAACCTGTCAAATGTGAGCTGTTTATGCCCTCTGTTGTTTACTTAGGCCATGTGATCAGTGAAGACGGTATCTCCACTGACCCGGAACAGACCAGTGCTGTAACAAAGTGGCCTACACCCATAAACATTAAAGAGCTCAGGCAGTTTCTTGGCTTTGCTGGTTTCTACAGAAGGTATGTAGAGCACTATGCTCAAATTGTTGAACCTCTCAACGACCTTCTGAAGGGCCATGATACCACAGGTAGAGCCATCAAGCACAAGAAACGTTCTAAAAAGTCCACTAAACCAACTGTTGGGTCATGGGGTAAAGCTCAAGAACAAGCATTTCAGGCAATCAAGGACAAACTCACGTCCTCTCCAGTACTGTCATATGCACAGTATAACCAGCCCTTCATACTGCACACAGATGCATCAGGCCATGGTCTTGGTGCTGTCTTATACCAAAAGCAGGTTGGGGTGGAAAAGGTTATTGCATATGCTTGCCTGGATTGAGGCCATCAGACAAACGCTACCCAGCACATAAACTAGAATTGTTAGCGTTAAAGTGGGCTGTTTCCGAAATGTTTCATGATTATCTTTTCGGTAACCAATTTGTTGTCACAACTGATAACAACCCACTGACATATGTGACCACAACAGCCAAGCTTGATGCGACAGGCCACCGTTGGCTAGCAGCACTGGCTGTATACAATTTTAGCGTCAAGTACAAACCAGGGAAACTTAATGTGGATGCTGATTCCTTGAGCAGGATACCACAAATCTCTTCAGATATGGTCCAAACCATTATACAGGCATCTGAAGTAGAAATGCCACTAGCAGAATGTGTAGCTATTGGTGTCTATAATCTTTTTGCAGAAGAGGCCAGACCTCAATTGCCACCTGCCCAGAGGACCGACTGGAGTAAAGCCCAGGCTCAGGATCAGTACCTGGCTAGAGTACTTGACCTCTTAAGAAGTGGTTCCCGCCCCAGGGAGGAAGCACTCCGTAAGGAACCACTTGTGGTACAGCTGTTACTCAGAGAATGGAAACGCCTCATTATAGAGGATAATCAGCTGTACCAAACCACTTCTTTAGATGGTCAAGCTGTTAAGCAACTAGTTTTACCCCGTGCATTCAGTTAACAAGCCCTCAAAGGTGTTCATGACGACGTTGGGCACCCGGGTAAAGACAAGTCGCTGTGGTTGGCCAGGCAGCGATTCTATTGGCCTCGCATAGAACGAGATTTAGACCTAAAAATACAGGGCTGTTCGAGGAGCATTCACAGGAAACGCCCCCAACAGACTGCTGGTCTGGTTAATATCACAACAACTAAGCCCATGGAACTTGTGTGTATGGATTTCCTTACATTAGAGAAATCTAAAGGTGGTTACGAACACATTCTAGTGATCACTGATCATTTCACTAGATACGCACACGCTATCAAATGTTATAACCAAACAATTAACTTCCGGTTGTTATGGAGTAGTCGTTTGTGCGTTTTGGGTAATAATTTTTAAGTTTTATCATGCAATTTGAGAGTATAACGTGATAAAAAAAATATATATGTGTGTGTCGGATACTCGTCTGGAAGTGACAACTGACAAAGGTAACATTCTTGCGATTTATAACAAGTCTGATGTATTTTTTCGATGAAATCTACCTGGGTCACGCTCCATTGACTCGAGTTATCAGTATCGATATTGCCCAAGTATAGACCATAAAGACGTGATAGCACGAGGAAGACCCACTCACAAAAATTTGTGAACTATTCTGCGCAACAAAGAAAGCGCAGTGAGTCAAGAAACTCCAAAAAGCACGAGTACGACGAGTGCCAAGAGAGATGCCAAAAGAGATGCCTCTTCGCCACTTGATGCTGACATATTTAAAAGGTGAAGAATTGGGTCCGATGTCATTGACGAAGAGGGGTCTAACATCTATATTCAAGTCAATTTAACATAGGAGAGCATACAAGTAATGACTCAAACCCTGAAAGACACATTTGGCAACCAGTTATCTGAAATTGTAACGACAATAGTCAACGGCGTTTTAGCGGTCTGCAGGAAAAGACTTTCTGCACTGGAACTCGTTAACAAGCCCCAAACAAACGAGTGTCTGAATTAGAGAGCAAAGTTGAATACCTCGAGCGCCGCGACGACAGAGCTAGCCAGTAGAGTCGACGTAACTGCTTGCGCATATCAGGCATCGTCGAGTCGCAAAACGAATCGATGGATGCCATAGCACAGAGCCTCTTCACAGAAATGGGAGCTGACCTTGAACTTAATGAATTGACAACATGCACAGGCTATCCAAACCTAACTCAAACATGTCACCAAAACCTGGGGAATCGCTTCGTCCAAGGGACATAATTATAAAATTTGCCACCTATCGCTCACGCCAAAAGCTGTAAGCAAAGAGGTCATCACTCACGAACTCAGAGGCATTTAAAGGTATTTTCGTAAACGAGGAACTCACAAAGGCGCGTGGTGAAGTGTTCTATCACGCACGCAAACTAATGAAATCCGGTCGCGCAAACTGAGCCTGGACAACAAACGGTATCATCCTTGTGAAGGACAAGAACAATGTTGTGCACAAGTGCGAGGTCATGGAACATCTCGCCAGATTCAGTCGTAGCGTGTAGCCTATTTTGAACAGTATACCTCCGACATTAAATTGGTGTATCCACTCTCGCCACTTCTCCCGTCACTGACAAATTTAATCGTTATTGTATAGCAACGATCGATACCATGTGTACACAGAGACTCATCTTACTTACCTGTTGACTTATTATTTGAAGACAAAATACTCTCGTTTTATCAATGGTCACATTCAACACGTGTACAGCAATGTAATACTTACATTAAAATGGAAGTCTCACATTAATAGCAGAAAATACCGAATATCGATATAATAATATATATATATATATATATATATATATATATATATATATATATATATATATATATATATATATATATATATATATATATATATATATATATATATATATATATATATATATATATATATATATATATATATATATATATATATATATATATATATATATACATATATATATATATGGGCCGCGTCGCGACAAAACCTGCCTTAATGACATTGATGACGTTTGTGGGAAAACCCGCTTAAAGTGACGTCATTGTTTTTAACCAGGAAGTATTTTCGTGTTTGGTGAAAATTAGTTATTTACGGCATAGTTTTTATTTTCGGAATAACATGATGGATGAAGAAATGGAGGTAAGTATTTGTTTGTTCATTGTAGTAGTGTTATGAAAGTTTCTGTTTGAAATGTGTTAATTTCCAGAGCTTTAATAACATGAACCGTCTGAAGTGAAAGTAAAAGAAAACGACTGTCGCAGGTTTGCTCAATAGCCTAGTGTTTTACCACTAATGTTTAGTAAACTTAACGCTATACAAATCGAAATCATTGAATGTTATGTAATGAGTAATAAAACGATATGTTTTCTGTACATTTTAAATAAATAAATGTAGAGGTAGATATTATTATTTCTCGAGTGTTTTAAGATCCCATACTGACCCTATAAGCACAAGCATGTAGTTATGAAAGATTGTTATTAACGTACTATTATTGCTTCAAATAGCAACGAATTTGACATACCTTTCATAATAAAAATGAAAATAATTGGAGTGTTTGACATTTCAAATTTGTCGAGTCATTCTCGTCATTTAATTGTAAATAGATCCACACAATTTGCTTCTTAACTCATCAGACGAGTCTGTGGTGTAGAGGTTACATAGTTCGCTTAAGAATCGGTTGACTGAAGTTCAAATCCCTCCTCCAGAATGTTTTTTTTTTCCTGTTATTTGTAATTTTCAGCTATTTACATGCACACCATTATTTATTATTTAACTAATACTTAATCTTTATCACGTTAAATAGAGCACATGCCATTCAATTTAAATTTAAGCGCTTCATGTTCCCCTACAAGCAAAGTGCATCATGTTCAATTTTGTTCAATTTTTTAAAAGTACGGTTAACTAATATGAACTTACAATAATATAATTGATTGACAACGAAATGGTGAACTGAGTAATAAGTCAGCTTCTTAATGAAGCGTTTTTTTTTGTAATTTGATTTCCAGAAGTGAATTGCATAAGTCCATTGTCTGAAATGCGCATATGTATTTAATTTGAGACTTAAAAGGATTTTTGTTTTAATATAGGAGTTGGAGAGTGTACTCTCTCAACATTTTGGGAAGACCCCTGTTACTACGCCATTTGCTTCGCAAGAGATTGACGAGTTCTCAGCAGATGAAGAAGAAGTTGAAATTGATGTGAGTGCAGATGGCATCGGTGAAATAATCGAAGGACGGGTTCGAGATTACGTGTCTCACCAGGAAGTTGATGAAGAGGAAGAAGATGAAGAGAGTGATGATGGGCGTGACATTCTGGATTTGGCTTCGAACGATGATGAGGATTTGAAACAAGTTGAAAAGTTATGTACTGAGGGTTGTGGATGCAGACACGACTGTGCACAGAAACTGAATGTAGGGACAGTGTATGAACATATTTTGAATGTCCGTGAAATGGAAAAAAATGCAAAAGATCTATATTTGATGGGCGTTCTGCAAGATGATAGAAGCTCGGCTGTCACAAACAGAGGAAAGAAGAGACAACGAAGTAGATGCACTTTTAAATTCAGTGGTAAAATAGTGTGTCGACCAACATTTCAAGTGTGTTATGACATCGGACGAATTGCGCTGAACAATTTGATGTCGCACATGTCACAACATGCCGTCGTGTCTAGAACACACGGCAATGTAGGCCGACGCCCAAAGCACGCACTAGGGTTTGACGACGTTCAGCGTGTAGTTAAATACCTACAGAATTACGCTGAGCACGAGGGTATCCCGATGCCGGCGGCACCACGGGGAAGGGACAACATACCACCGACGTACTTACCTGCGAGCACTACAAAGCTCAACTTGTACAAAGACTACACAAAGCAGTGTACATCGGATCATAGAATCATTAAAGTCACTGCTTTCAAAGATGTATGGTCGAAATGCATCCCACACATCCGGATTGCCTCTCCCCGTGATGATGTCTGCGCCACGTGTGAAAAAATGCGAAAACGCGTGGTAGACGCTCTAGAGGAAGAGGCTAAGCTTGAGGCGACAGACGCGTACGGTGACCATATAAGGCGTGCTCAGATGGTAATCACCTATATGGTTAAACATTGTAAATGCGCTTAAATTATTGTCATGTTTATTCTTCATCTTTTCGTATTGACATTCGTGGCATTAATCCGACTCTGTAAACACATTCATTTCCTTCTGTTTGAATTTTTTAATAATTTAACAATAAAAGATGTTATTATTTTGTAAGAGAAATTATTTATTATTTCTGTCATTATTTTTATTTTTCAGGAACGGGAGCTCTATAATGAGTGTATACGAAGAAGTCGAGAAACACCGGACGCTGATCGTTACCATCATTTCACATTTGACTTTAGCCAAAGTGTGAGCCTTCCTCATCACTTCAACCAGATGGGACCATTATACTTCCTGTCCCTGAGGAAGATCCATATCTTTGGTTTCAGAATAGATGGCGACCCGCGCCAACTCAATTTCATAATTGATGAAAATGAGACCATGGCTAAAGATGGTGGCGAAGCTCAAGGTCCTAACGCTGTCATCTCCATGATTGATTGGGCGATCGAAAACCGTGGCGGTGATCCGGCGTCTTTTGCCATGCATGCCGATAACTGTCCAGGTATTAATATGTATAATTAAACTATAAAGTACATATTTTTTTACTTTGTGAAAAGTGTGTGTCACATTCGCGTATTGTTTATGTTTAACTTATTTTTATGAATTTCAAATATGCATTTTATGTAAAAGTTAAATAATAATAATAGTAATTACTTAGTAAGAAAATAACATATTTGTCATTTTCTTAATAAATATTTATGCTTCAATATTTTTTTTTTCTATTTCAGGTCAAAACAAAAACCGGTTCCTGTTGGGCTACTTCATGTGGCGAGTCATGACTGGACAGCAACAAACTATAGAATACTTTATGCAGATACCAGGTTGGTAACACAACACAAGATACTGATATTAAAATTGATTCGCAAATAAGAACGTATGGGTGCTCATAATCATTTGAATCATTTGTATACATGTATTTAATTATTTTTTAATGTTTACGTAATGAATGAAGTTAAATTCAAGAAATTAACAGCAACAACACTATAAACATAATTTTCAAGACCAAGCACGCAACAGGAAATATTATGTACTTGGGTATATTAAGTGAACATCATTACAGGACATGCAAAATGCCACGTGGACGGAGGCTTTGGGAACATTAAGACGCTCTTCAGACGGACCGATTGTGAGAGCATGGACCAATTGGAGGCCGTTGTAAATAATTCGTCTGAAACGAACACCGCCGTGCGATACCCGGCATGGTCCTGGAGGAACTGGAAGGAGTTTCTTGGAGAGCATTTCAAGGCAGTCAATGGAATAAGGTAGCAGCATGCATAATAATACTATTAATTTATTGACTATTTCGGCGTTCAATTTTAAGTCCTAGTAGCTTCTTTTTATTTTTTTAAACTGTACATTATTTCGTAATTCAGAAAAAAAAAATGTGTGTATTCGTTTGCAGGCAGTACCAGTACTTTAAGTTCTCTGCCGATGAGCCAGGAATAGTAACGTTAAGGGCATCACGTGACGCTGTACATAAGACTGCGTGCATTTTAAAGGACCCAGCGTTCCGCTTCAGTAATGCTACTCGACCAGATGTTGTGCCCGCGGCCGGCTTGAGCACAGCAAGACAGGCATATCTCTATAACTCTGTTCGACCGTACGTTCGACCCGCGTACCAGGACTCCATATGCCCAGGATCAGACGCAGAATAATTGTGCTCATCTTGATTGATTTGCAGCATGAATGACGATCATCATATCAATGTGTTGTGTTAACAGTATTTGACAGGCATTGGGTTTTAGTAAATCTGATATAATATAACGTACTCAACTAAAGTATTGCTGTCCATCTTTATCTCCCATACTCTTTGCATTCCTTCGTTGCTAGGCAACAATAAAGTATTATTCTATGACAACATAATGAATTAAACAACTTAGCTAACCACTGTTATGGTCCATATGATAAATCAACATGTTAGTATGTTGTTTTAATAAAACCAGAATTAAAATACAACGCGTGATATTTTATCGATTTGTCGCAAATGACTTCAACGTCAAACATAAAATGTTACATTACATGACGTCACGGAAATGCGCATAACTTTGGCGTTTCTTAACCGATTTTAATTATCTTTTTACCGTCCAACTTAAAAATGAATGCACTATAAAAATCGACAAAAAAACAAAAATGTGAAAAATTGCCATTTAGGCATGTTTTTTCACGACGCGGCCCATATATATTTGGTGTCTGTATAAGACCTAGTTATGTGGCGACGATATAAAACCTTGCTCTGGGGTGTCTGTATATATGATATATATAACGCCCCGCATCTGGTCATGTAACGCAATCAAGCAATTGATGGATTGTATATAATTTTCAGAGTACAATCAGGATACTGGTGTTATTGAATAATGATACTAATAATGATAATAATAATAATATTATTATTAATTTGTATAATAATAAAAATGAGAAAAATGATGTCAACAAATAAAGAAACTTTATAATATGGTATTTTATTAATGCATGCATTTTATTTGTATTATTATTATTATTATTATTATTATTATTATTATTATTATTATTATTATTATTATTGTTGTTGTTGTTGTTGTTGTTGTTGTTGGTGTTGTTGTATAACATTAACAAATTTGCTTATAAAGAGTAGTAGAAAATCAGTATGTTGTTGTTGCTGCAGAAGCAGTTATTTCAATAATTTTTGCTACATTGTTAATTACACGATTCTTTTATTAAATGAAATAATTATTATAGCAATCATAATACATTTATTTGAATAGGAAACTTCATAAAATAACGATATCGCAACATATAATACTAATAAAAGTAATACTATACATTTTTGATAATAATAATAATAATAATAATAATAATAATTGTTTCGACAATGATAATAATTCGAATTGATTATTGTTATTTGTGTGTTTATAATAATAATAATTATATAATAATAATAACACATATTTTAAATAATTATCATAATAATAATTATAATTCGTCAATATTAATATTATGTCGATTATAATAATAATAATAATAATAATAATAATAATAATAATAATAATAATAATAAATAATATTTTGAATTCGTTCCACCGTGTCGTGCTTCCTGAACTTTTATTATAATTGTGGGGTTTAAATATTTATATATAACACCCCGCATTTCCGGTTGTTTTTATTAATATAAATAATAATAATAATATTATTATTATTATTACTTTTATTATTATTAATTTTATTAGTATTGCGAACGTAACAATTAAACTAACAAACCTTTATAATGTGATGTTCATTATAATCGATATATTTCACTACTTTAATTATTATTATTCTTCTTATTATTATTTAATATAACAACAAACGAAAATTGAAGTAATAGGAGGAGCATAATTATATGACTTAGTTACTTACATATATTTTTTGTTATATTTAATAATTTGATTTTTACATATTTATAAAGGTGTTTTAGTCATTTTCTTACTACTAGGTAAACTTATTTATTAACACAACATCGCTTTGTTCAATATCTTGTTTATACGTAATGCATAAATGACTGATCGCCAAGCTGTTGTTCTTTTATACGTTGGACTATTTCAAGAACTTGTTTACGGATTAGTGTAGTCTAAATGGTACATGTTAGTTTTGAATGTTTTAAACATTTTGCTCCACAAACTGAAGCATTTGGAAAAACAAAATAATACATTTTAGCATGACAAGCAAACTCGAGAGAAAAAAGTTGTGCCCGTTCTAGGTCTTGAACCTACGATCTATGGATCAAAAGTTTGTAATTTGTAAAAGCTTACCACTCGACTGCTATAATGTGCATTTTAACGCTATGTGATGCACACATTAAAAACAACCATATGTATTGCAAAGAGATGAACAGAAAAGTATTACGTTTCGGAAATTGTGTCAGTATATATTATATTTTTAAGGGAACTTTAAGACACGGCAAGGAAGAGTAAGACATACCAAGATAATATGCGATCTATTTAAGTGAATAACATATTGTGTCCTTTAAGCCTCAGTCATACATTCCCGATTTTTCCAGCCGTTCTTGAGCCGACAGCGTCACGAAATTCAATTTTTTTTGGTATCCAAAGATCGATTATGGTCACGACAGCTTGATGACAGCGTTTCGACAGAGTCCCGATTTTTCCGAATGCGATCCAACAGAGTCCCGACACTGCCCTGATAGCTCCCGACAGCGTCAGGGCATACGCGACTTTTTTATTATTTGTTTCGTAGCGCAGTCTAGACTCTGTTAGGAGCCATAATCGGGAAGCATTAATATTGGTCGGTGAAAGTTCTGTCGATGAATTACAAATGCACACAAACACGCACAACACATACGATATATACACCAAACGTGATATATGTATGTATATGATTATGCAAT
>CM051026.1:33886894-33931894 GCA_027627225.1 Congeria kusceri
ATACCACTAACACCACCACTACTTATACTGCTTCCATTGCTGCTAGCACTACCACCACCTCTACAACTATTCACCAGACCATAACTAAAACTCCCAACACCACTAATACTGCTGCTCCGACTTCCACTAACAACAACACTACCACCACTATGTCTACTTTTCTGACTTCTTATAACACATCCACACCCACTATAACGGTACTATTCTGTGGAATACTACTAACAGTAGTACTCTAATAATAATAATAATAATAATAATAATAATAATAATAATAATAATAATAATAATAGTAATAAATAACCGCCACCAGAACCATCACCACCACTACTACTTCTGGTGGTGGTGGTTGTTGTGTTAGTAATTGTCGGAGATGTTCTAATAGTGGTTGTGTTCATATTAGTCGGAGTAGTAGTAGCGATAGTGGTTGTGGTGTAAGTAGGAGTCGGATGAGTAGCAGATGTTGTGGTAGTGTTGACAGTGTTATAAGTAGTCGGATGCGAAGTAGTGGTTGTGGTGATTGTGTCGGTGGTGGTGTTAATTGTAGCCGTAGGAGTAGAAGGAGTGATGGTGTTAATAGTAATCGGAGGAGTAATAGTGGAGGCGGTGGTATTGTTCGTACTAGTAGAAGTAGTAGTAATAGTGGAGGTGGTGTTAGTAGTAGTCGGGGTATGCATGGCAGCTGTGTTAGTAGTCGTCGGAGGAGTGGTAATGATGGCGGTAATGTTAGTAGTAGCCGTAGGAGTAGTAGTGACAGTGGTGGTGGTGTTAGAAGTAGTCATAGAAGTTGTTGTGGTGGTATAAGTAGTAGTAGTAGGCGTAGTATTGGTGGTGGTCAATGTGTTAGTAGTAGCAGTAGGAGTAGTAGAGGTAGTGGTGGCGGTGTTAGTAGTAGTCGGATTATTAGTGGTGGCGGTGGTGTAAGTTGAGGTCGTAGAAGTCCTAGTTGTAGTGGTTTTGTTATCAGTAGTAGTCGTATGAGTATTAGTGTTGGTTCTGGTGGAGTTAGTAATATGAATAATAGTGGTGGTGGTGGTTGTCGGGTTGTATTAGTAATAGCAGTAGGAGTAGTAGTGGTAGTGGTGTTAGTAGTAGTCAGAGTATTAGTAGTGCTGGTTCTGGTTCTGTTTTAGCGATAGTATATGGATTTTATATATAAATGTTGCTTATAATTGTAATAAATGAATGTTGTATATGAAGTTGATATGTATAATGTTGTATTATATTTATCACAAAACAAAACTAATTTCAATGAATTATTAAATATGAACTGCTAACAAACCAGAACCAACTGAAGTTAAACACATTCTTTTAATTTACTGGCTGTTCTGACACCCATATAGCAACTTTCGGGAGATTCTTTCAACAGATTTGAATCATAATTGTACTTTAGTATGTTACAAAGAGTTCTTGATAAAAATAATTACGTATAATTGTGTAGAAGAGAGTATTTAAGTTCTAGTTTGTGGGTCCTTTGAAACATGTTGTTGATAATTTTTGTTTAGCCCAGAGTTTCAAACCTGGTCATGATACAAATACTTTAAACATATCGTGATTTTAAATAATGTTCTAATTTCTAATTATTCAAAAACATAAGAAGAACATGTAATGAAATTTTTTTACAAGAAGAAGTAGTTAAAATAATTATGACAGTACGTCAGATAGTAAAAGTGGTACTAGTATTTGTAGTAGTAGTAATAGTAGATGTAGAAGTAATAAGGTAGTAGTAGTAGTGGTGGTGGTAGTGGTGGTAGTAGTAGTAGTAGTAGTAGTAGTAAATGTAGTAGTAGTAGTAGTATAGTAGTAGTAGTAGTAGTAGTGGTATAAGTAGAAGAAGTAATAGAACTAACACTACTACTACTACTATTGCTACTACTACTACTACTGGTAGTAATAGAAGAAGTTGTAGTTGTTGTTGTTATTGTAGCAGTAATAGTTGTAGTAATAGTAGTACAGGTATTAATAACAGCATAATAGTAGTTGCAGTATTGACACCATTGTTGCAGTTTCAGTACGATACTGTTTTATTGATTTATATCGATTCCAGTTCAGAAACTAATAACTAATATTTTCATCGTAACATATTTGTAATATATTCATGCATTAAGGTCAGGTTAAATTGTCCGAACTATACTACTGTATGTTTCGTCCGAGATTATTGCGTCCAAAGTTTCTTTCTGGACAGTAAACAAATCAGTTTGCAAATTAAATGCAAACGACTTGAAACATTTTTGAAAAAAAAGGTCTTATGTATTATGAGTTGCAACCTTGTGGTCTGTAATCACAACTACAGGCTACAGGTATAGTATATTTACATGTATTTGATGGTGTATATATGAACTCCATTTACTTGCAGACTGGGGAAATCGTGATTTTCTTTTTATAAGCACACTGCAATCGCCTGTATTTAAATAGTCTGATTTACCCTTATTGATCCGTCCATGTCTATAACGATTCTTTCGGACCATGCTATCAGCAAATGTAACTCGAGAACTTGCTAAATTGATAATGCCATTGTTGCAAAATGTGTTATTTTTAAAATGCAGTAACATCATGTATAATCAAACCAGTACAACATGATGGGAAGAGGTCCTTTGCAATAGCAATGTATAAAAATAATAATTTATTCTGAATTGTACAGATATTTACTATATTTACTATATCAGTACAATACTTATTTGTAATTAGTTTTCTACAGAAGGTATACTATTTAACATAACCCCTGTAATAAGAGGCGCATAAACATATATTTATGGTATGTTATCGAAAAATAGGTGTCCTAAATTGTTGGGTGTTATAAACACCCCACAATTTCTGGACACCCCACAACAAGGGCCTTATATTGGAAAACACCCCGTATCTGGCGAATCTCTTAGTATATTAGCATATATATATATATATATATATATGACACCCCAAAATTTAGGACACCTATTTTTCGATAATGGCAACAACTAGGTTTTATATTGAAATCATATATACAGTCACACGCAGTTATTTCCCTTGTGTTAATACGCTAGAATGCTATTAAAATTGCATGTGCAGATTATACTACATGATTGCATAATGAGGCACACACCAAGCAGCTGGATACTTTACGCTCAATTAATCTTTAAGTACAATTCTAGAATATTTGTTCAACCTGATTTTAAACCTAACTTTCTTGAATGTGAAACTATCAAAATTACAGTTGATGAAATGTTTGAACTAATTAGAAACAAAAATAAAGTAGTGTTTTCATTTTTTACCAAAGAAAATCGTTAAGACTGCCTAGCGTTTTAAGCAATTAGTATTAATATCCGGTAAATAAACTAATAAATACAGTTAATAATAAATGTATTGTGCTTTTAAAAGGTCAAAGGCTGGTGATGATTATATTATTGTAGCAATTATTATGATTTTCTTTGTTTATTAACATTAACTGTTGACTTGCCATCATTATGGACTCTTGTGATGCAGCATTTTGCGAAAGATGAACATTACCTTAGTATGTCATTATGATAATTAACATATTTATTATAATTTTTATAATATTTTTTTCTCAATGTGCTGAACTTTTATTTGCTGAACATTTACATGTCCTGTCCATTATTTTCGTATGTGTTAATACTAACACCATCACCATAATTACTCCTCCGATTTCTACTAACACAATTACCGCTATCATCGTTAAATAAAAACCCATATTGTTTCCATTTATTAACAAACATTAGTATGTGAGTAACTAACAAACTAATGGCAACACTGTTTTGAAACGTTAATCTTACACATTTTGCCTTTAACATGTAAGCAAAGTAAGAAAAAAAGTACATGTATTTACTTGTCTCCTACAATATATATTTTTATTCAAAAAGTGCATGCTAAGTATGAAAGGAAAACACCTTCAAGATCTCAAGTCCGTTTTATAACTACTGTGTTAATTAGGTATTTAAACACCAAAATATTGACGTTTTAACATCTTGCCATAATAACATCAACTTGCTACAACTACTGAAACTACAGCTATCATTATTTTTACTACTGCAGTAATTCTTCAAATTCTATGACAACATCAACATCTACAACAACAACAATAACAACTATTACTACTACCACTGCTAATTATTCTACTACTAATACTGCTTTTGCTGATGCTGATGCTTCTACTAAAATTACTACTGCTGCTGATGATGATAATGCTGCTACTACTTCTGCTACTACTACTACTACTACTACTACTACTGCTACTACTACTACTACTACTACTACTACTACTACTACTACTGCTACTATTACTAATTTTACTATATTGTTATAGTTATAATTGTACTACACTACTACACTACCGTCACCACTACTACTACCCAATGCCACTACCATTACTACTCCTTCGACTAATACTAACACCATCACCATAATTACTCCTCTGATTACTACTAAAACAATTACCGCTATCATCGTTGAAAAAACCCATATTGTATTAACAAACATTAATATGTGAGTAACTAACGAACTAATGGCAACACTGTTTTGAAACGTTAATCTTACACAGTTTGCCTTTAACTGGTAAGCAAAGTAAGAAAACATGTATTTACTTGTCTCCTACAATATATATTTGTTTTCAAAAAGTGCATGCTAAGTATGAAAGGAAAACACTTTCAAGATCTCAAGTCAGTTGTATAACTACTGTGTTAATTACGTATTTAAACACAAAGAAATTCACGGTTTAACATCTTGCTCAAATTTACCACTCAGATAGTGCCAACATGCCAAGGCTTGATATATGGCCATTAATGACCGCAATGGGACCATTAAACCATTGGCTGCAGTAGCTGTTCTAATGAAGGCTTACGGTACTTGAAGCAATACACACCAAAATAACATCAACTTGCTACAACTACTGAAACTACCGTTATCATTATTTTTACTACTGCAGTAATTCTTCAAATTCTATAACAACATCAACATGTACTACAACAACAACAACTACTACTACTACCACTACTAATTATTCTACTACTAATACTGCTTTTGCTGCTGCTGCTGCTTCTACTGCTACTTCTACTACTGATGTTGCTGCTGATGCTGCTACTACTTCTACAACAACTACTACTACTACTACTAAAACTACTGCTTCCACTACTACTACTACTACTACTACTACTACTACTACTACTGCTACTACTAATAATTTTACTATATTGTTATAGTTATAATTGTACTACACTACTACACTACCGTCACCACTACTACTACTACTCCCAATACCACTACCATTACTACTCCTTCTACTAATACTAACACCATCACTATAATTACTCCTCCGATAACTACTAACACAATTACCGCTATCTTTTTACTACTGCAGTACTTCTTCAAATTCTATAACAACATCAACATCTACAACAACAACAACAACAACTACTACTACTACTACTACTACTTTTTACTCAGAGCAGTCAACAATTGGTGATTTCTGTAAACATATGTAATTAAGTTGTAATGTTGAATACATGAACTCGTTGGATTGATACATGTCCCTTGAGCGTCGTTTTATGCAAATAAGTTGTTCTAGAATACATGCACGTGCTTGATTAGTGTGTTGTTTCATGTAAGAACATTACATTTTTTGACATGCAAATAATGAAAATTATAAACAATAATATAAGTGTAGACATTAACATTGTGTTGTCTTATTACATACTCGAATAAACATATAAAATATAATGTACATTTTTAAGAAGAATGACCGTTTATAAAAAAACCTGGATAAACCGAACACCTCTGAAAATCTACTATATATTGAAATTGTGTAGCATTATCTTAAGAATACGAACTACTAGCAATTGCATAGTAATACACTTTTTGGTTTATTATGAATATCCATCTTTGTAATGTTAGTTATTGTCCATTGTCGTCATTTACAATATTATTATATATCTAGTATAATCTGTTTAATGATTTAATTGCCTCAGTTTGTTTTATATCCACTAGTTAAGCACCACTATCATTATAATTTTGTTCTCGCATATATAATAACTGTGAATACGTGATTTTTAATATATTATATATATACGTGAATACGTGAGTTTTAATATATTATATATAATGAAACGACATTGTAATCAATAGCCACACCATGATGGCTATTATAATATGTTTGTATGATTAGTATGTACATTTTCTACTTGCATGCGTTAATATAAACACGTTTCGTTCAATTTCGAAAGTTATCTGAGCCTCCAGTGCAATCTATTATACATGGACATGGATAGTGTAAAGGCTATAATAAATTGCCAATTGAAGTGCAACTCGGACATTACACGAAACACATTGATAGCGAATGCATTCAAATAGCAATTGAAATCGCCCAATACTTATATTCAGTCTTAAATTCTTAAAGGATCTTAATGACAAAGACGCAGGCTTCCTACACCCTTGAACTTTCGTTCTGGACAGACACACATGACTGTTGTATATGTGTTTTTTTAAGTATGATTAAAGTCAGAGTAACAGATATATTTTTACAAAGATGGAACTCTGAATAACGTGAATCAAGCAGAGCTAAAACGTACATATTGATATCAGATTTTAAATTTCAACCCTATTTAAATAATGTAAATATTGAAGGTATAGAATGTCCCTCTCCAGATTAAGAGTATCTGCACATAGACTTTAAGTTGAAACTGGTAGATGGCATAAACCAACAGCTATACCTTATGAGGAAAGAAAATGGTACTTATGCAATGTTCTTGAAGATGAATACCATTTTATCCTTGAATGTACATTGTATCGTGATGTTAAAACGATTTACGTCAGCCCATTTTATTATCTTAGAACAAATATGATCAAATTTATAGAATTACTTACCTCTCAAATAGCAGTGTTAATAAAAAAATTGGCAATGTTTATTTATAAAGCTTAGCAAATTATAAATTATTTCTATACGTATTATGACTAAGGTATGATGTTGATTATACAATATATATACCACCACTCGCTTGTTATCTATTGCTGAATAATTTTGATAAATGTTTATATATGTAAACATTGACATTCAGTATGGATGTTATTGGTGACATTTGACTTTGTTTTTATGCATATTATTATACCTTCATTTGTATACTCATGGGCATATTGCCCACTGTATTACTCAATAAACTTTAAAACTGTAAAACTGGATGTGTTGTAATGTGGAATCTTCAATTCTTTATTATTCACATATAATGATATACCCGGTGTACATGTATTGCTTGTTTTAACTTATTCAGTATGACAATACTATATTTTGAAACGAATACGCTTGTTGTGTTATTGGCAGATACAATATGTGGAAGGAGTCGTTTTATTATGCAATATATTATCTAGCTTAAACAGAGAGAACATGGGAACACAAAAAAAGTCTAAATCCGACAGTTAAACACCTACAAACTCCACACTATATGTTCACACTATATTTTCACTGTGGTAGAAAATAAATCGAACAATTTCATACTTTGCTCAATGGTTATAACTGTCAACACCAGTAACAGCCTGTTTTAGTCATTTTGTACTGTTGAAGCAAGCCAGCAGAATTGAGAAGCGGTGTTTACTTTTCAGTCTACCTGTTAGTAATTTGATGCGTTTGAAGCACTGATATTTCCTGTTCATGATCCTTCTTTCCGATTCGAACCGTAAAGGATTGCAATTTCGAATGTCATGAAAGCTCGGACACATAAGCGATCAGATATCCCCACACTTATTTCCTTACTACACGTTGACGATTTGTAAGCAGCACGTGATATGTTTTAATCCGAGTACATTTAACGCCCTTGATAGTCTTTCACTGAGATTCGTTGGCCCTAAATGTTTAACACGATAACGGTAATCACTGCTTATACGTATATTAAAATCTACAAAGTATTTAGTACGAATTAACGTTTACAATCTTACTACAAGATGTTATATTTTTATATATATTCCAAAGATATGGCGTTTTGAGTTACAATTCTAATTTTGAAAATCCTAAATACCTCCCGCTTCGTTTTAAAGGGATTGTTTGTTTGAACCGTTAACTCTTGTAATTTCGGACAATTTCAAAGTAAATCAAAACACGATTTTTTAACAGAATTGGTGATTTGTTATTTAAGATCGCGAAATCAAAACATATCTACACAACATACGAATATTAAGTCTTAAAACAGGCAGTTGAAGCTGTAAAAAGGGATGCTTTAAGCTTATGACAGACGTCAACAGCGTTTATTGTCCTTAAATAAACATTAAGTGATCGACTAAACGGCAAAATGGATGTGAATGCAAAATTAGGACGTCCGGCTGTTTTACCGCTTGAAAGTAAAAAGAAAATAGTCTCTGAAATTACAAGTGCCGCATTAAGAGGCGTTAGCTTATCATTAACTCAGTCAGATTATATAATATAGTTGGACTCAGAACCCTGTTTAAGAATGGTGTTCCCGGGGAGGGTTATTTTAAAGGTCTTAAAAAACGACACCCTTGTTTTATCCGTAAGCCCGTAAAGCTGGGGACCTCGCGAGCCAGATGTTAAACCCCACAGTTGATAACAATTACGTCAATGATTTGGGGGAAACACTTTGGTTTGGTAGAAAAGCCAAAGCATATTTGGATATGGATGAAATTTTGTAGCAAGCAGTTCGAACACTGCCCCGTCCATGTTGTTGTACGAAAAGGCACCAGGACTCATCTAATCAGATAATTCATGCTACAATTGTAGCGTTAGCTAACGCTGTTGGTACGACCATGTCCCCTTAGTTCATCGTCAAAGGAAAAACCAATAGTGAAACAGTTCAGAGGTCCCTACCGGAACAAAAGTGCTTTTCAAGAAAACGCATGGGTGACCGAGGCTATATGTCACAGCTGATTTGAGAAAATTGTCTTGAACTAGTGAGGCCCTGAACGGCCTCAATTCTGATATGTGACAGTCACAATTCACACGAGTCATTGATTAAAATCGAAACCGCAAAAACAAAAATTTAGCACATTTTAGCATTACCACAACATACAACACATAAATTGCAACCCCTCGACAAAAGCGTATTTGGACCATTCAGTTCATATTTTAACAAAGCATGCACTGAATACTTATCTGCACATCCCCCTATCACCATCAACAAGTGGTCTCTTCCGCGGTTGATTGCGACAGCGTGGGATTGATCGATGACGCCACGTAACATAATGCGGCATTTACGCTTGCTTTAAACAAAGAAGTGAATAAATGATCAAGCGTCGACATACCGCTTCAAGCCCAAAATGCGACATCTTCCGCTCGTTGCAGTGATGGTGAAAGCGGCCAGGTGGGAAGGTCTTCACTGAATTCCCAAACAGCATCACCAGTGTCACCAGATGAATTTTCCACAAATGACACACTCAGGCAATCAGCCTCTTCCACAAACATTGCCATTATTTTAACTGCGCAATTCGTTTCACCTGAACCAAATGTTTTTGTCAAGCCCATGCCATCGAGAAACATTGATATCAACGACCTCATGTCAGTTGATGAAACTGAGGAAATCCCGACGCCATCATGCAACTGGAACGCAGACGTCGACGCTATATTTTCACCGTCACAAAACATCGCAATAACACGTCCGACCGCAGCGAAGAGACAGTTTTTGACCGCACATGGGTTGCTGACATATTCGAAGATCACAACAAGGGCAAAGCAAGAAAAAAAAGGAAACAAAATGAAAGAAAAGGAAAACAGACGCGTTGAGCTTGAAACGAAAAAGTCCCTTAAATATAGTATTGCTTTATTTCAGGATGCATCGATCAACTGTTTTGAATGTTCGCATGTTGATGTGGCAAAAACGCTTTGAAATAGATACCGTTTTGAAACTGTTGTACCACCATACAAATATTTATGAGCTTCGGCTTACCTTGTTGGCGTAGTTTGCAATGATGATTCCACACTTGAAATATTGTGTGAGTGTTGGGATCGAATGAAAGGAAACAAAAATAAATGTATTTTATGGTTAGCCTCCTTTTAAATTTCAAAATGGAGATATTGTTATTTGATGACGATTATTGATGGGATAACATGTTTTTTTCCGTGCAGATCTACTTGTTCCTTGAATTTCTAAAAATGTTAAATTGTTAGCCCCTAGTTTTTGTTCAAAATATACAGATTGTGAAATAATGACGATATTGCTGACGAAATTAAATGCTTATAAATGTAGATTTACTTGTTTATTACATTGTTAACACATGTTTTATTAAATTAAATGCTTATGAATGTAGATTTACTTGTTTATTACATTGTTAACACATGTTTTACCCTCCGTGTTTTAGTTTGTGTTCTAAATGTACATATTGCTATATAACGTCGATATTGTTGATGAGATAAAATGCTTTTCCATGTAGATCTACCTGTTTATTGAAATGTTAGGAAATACTTAATTGTTAACCTCCAGTTGTAGTTCAAAATGCAGAGATTGTTATTTGAAGACGATCGTTGATAATATAAAATGCATGTCGATGTAAATCTGCTACTACTCTACTTTGAAACTTTATTTTTGTCATGTTCTTCAACTCTAGTTCATAAGGTGGCGACACAAAGCCGCAGTTTTACGACTGACTAGTTGTCTGATATAAAATAGAATTAAATAAATCACGTTTTGGATTTTGAACAGTCCTTTACATCGTTAGCGACTGTTTTTTTGTTGTTTTAGTACGAATGAAACCGTTTCCGAATAGTTTATGTGAATAATCCGTAAAGGGTGAACATCCTATAAGATAAATTTAATGAACTGGGTAAAATGAAGTACAAACATGAAGTAAAAGTCGTACATGAATATAATGATGGACATTTCTTAATATAAGATATACACGAGATATACACTCCGCCTAACAGCGACAACTAACTAAGCGAACGTTTGGATTTGATTTAAATGAGATTGGACTTTGGACATGACTTTTCATCCTCTCATTCCGCTCACTTTTTCGATTGAAGATCATGGAACGGTATTACCAATGTACGAACCAATACACCTAACATGTTCAGTTTCATTTTAAATTGCGAAATTATTAATTCATTGTTACATGTGTTTGCAGCTATATGATTCATTTTTGAAACAAGTGATATCTGATCGCACAATTGTTATGAGTTTCACAATATGTTGTTATATATTTCCTTTAAGTTATCATACCACTATGCTGATATCGGCCTGATACAAAGGTGCCTGATATATTTGTTTAGATCAGGTCAGTAGCGTTTATATCAGTCAATGTTTGGAGGTACGTCATATTACTCGAAATCCTCTTCTAAAGTCAACATTAATTGTAGAAATGAATCCGATTTAACAAAACAAACAAGTTGATACCAAGAACGTAAATAGTTTATTTTTTTAATCATCAAATATCACAAAACGTTATGTTTTTTAATATTCACATAAACCCGCACTTTGGTTGTGGTATGACGTCATCAATGGAACAATTAATCATCCATACACAGTTATTTTAATACATTTTTAATAAATGAACTAAAAGTCACTTCACAGAATCAGTTCATTTTGAGCCTTAAACATGTTTTGACCAAAAATTGAACACGCTATAGTCATTATTGAAACGATCTTCAAAATGTCAATTTCAATACACAACTCCAAAATCATGAAAATGGCGTCTAAAAACAATTCGTCGATGCGTGTTCTCCGATGCAATCAATTTCAGTTTGCGTTTCCAATATTATATGAATAGACGTGTGTGTAATATATGTATTCGTAGTGAAAACAGCTTATTTATATTTAAGGAATGTTATTAATAAGGTATTATCCAGTCAACATTTTAAAATCCATTACTACTTGTACGTGAACGTGTAAAAGCCGGCTCAGTAAAATCAGCGCAGACGTTAGTTTTAAAAAATGTAACAAATCAGCTGATTTGGTGTAATTTTAAGAAAAACGTAGTATGATAGGTAGAAAAACAGGTTACTGCCTGGTCTTGTGTAATATATCAGGTTCGGCACGAATAAAATAACGGCTCGGCAAGCCTCGCCGTTATATCATTATAAGCTTCACCTGATATATTACACAAGACCAGGCAGTAACCTGTTATTCTCTATGCAAAAGATTTATTGTTTTAGATTATTTATATTTGTTTTAAGAAAACGCGACTTAAAGCATTGCAAATAGAAACACATTACATCAGAGAATAGAAACTATTATCAAAACATTTTATAAAACTATTTACTTTCAATTTTAAATGAAATACAGTATGTTTCCTTTCGTGTGGTTTGATTGTTTTTGTCTCTCTATGAATACACACTAGCAATATTTGTATAAGAGTGTATGTATCCCCATAATTGTCATATTACACTTACAAAGGAGATTATCTTTACATTTACGTTAAAATAATTAAAATATGTAATATATGTGGAGTTTAGGAACGATATCTCTTTTCATCAATAAATGAATTGGAATTTCATCGTGCCTCAGAAAGTTGCAATTCTGTTGCTCTGGTGAACATTAAGCCATTTTGAGTAATTAAATTGTAATTAAACTGAATTAATATTCTCTTGTATTACTATTTAATTTGAATCGCAATGCTATGAGGTAAAGGTTTATTTACAAGTGCGTGTTGTGTGATTCATTCTGGACTAAGTGTAAGGTTCTGCATGCCCTTAAACCCGTTTAAACCCCTAATGCATTAAATTTACCGTTCCAAGGCGATGACGGCAGTTTTAATCATTTTTATATTTTGTGTTGTTTTGTATGTATTGCCCTGTATTGTGTAGGCCATTGGTCACTTGCCTCAAATAAAGGACTAACGGATGGAAATAAGTGTTTCTCTCCTGATGATGTCTCTGGAGTTTCATTATTCCTATATTCCATATATGTGATGCAGCTGGAGTAGCTTTCATGTGTATATTTTTCTGGCTTACGCCGTTGTATCTCGTGCCTTAAATTAAGGATCTTTAGAAGTGTTTGTCAGTAAAGTTTATACACATTTAATGTTGATGCAGCTATAAATTCAAATCCTTTAAAATTGTGTTCGTCGGTTCAATCTATAACAAGAAAAAAAAACTCTATTTAAAAGAACACGTGTCATTTGATTGACATCAATGTAATGCAAGTAAGTACAGTGTAGAATGATTTCATATTAATATTGCGTATTCGTAACTTTAAATGAAACAATGCATTGATTATAAGTGATTATAAACAATGTATTTAGTGATGACGTTTATGCATTGTTCTCATAAGTGTTTGCATATTGTGATAGTACACATTGAAGGACACATGAACGCTACCACGCTACAACGCAATATCTTTAAAGTGACAACAACCAAGGAACATCAATACGTTTTACTCAGATTAACAATAGATAAACGGATTAACTCCCCTGATATGGATGAACCCCGTAATGGGTTCGCCTTACATGTCTTGCAACACGGTATCATTAGTAAGCTTGTTTGCAAATCGGTTCCCACATATACGCGCATTAAAACCTATTAAATAAAATATAACTACCGACATAAGTCATTCAGCATTGGGACGGGAATAAGAATAAACAAATATAACAATAAATTGATAACAATTCACCAAGTCTTGTTCGTTTGATGAATGACTTCGATTTAAAACGAAATGTTGAAATGCGATATGTCTATGCTATAAATTTAGTTAACACATTTTCTTAGAGAATTCAACCGACATAAATTTAAGAATATAATTTAAAAGCTGAAAACAGTGTATGGGTTTGTTTGTGTAAAGTATACAAAGCGATACTAACCTGAATATGATGTATGTTATATTCGCTTAATATAAACGTTTTGTTATATGTGCGTCTACATTACCAACTACAAATTCAGTGAAACAGTGCATAGTTCAATAGTCAGAGTTTGTGTTTACTGAAGGAAAACTGAATACGGATCATGTGATTAGCCAAATAACTATTGAGGCGATCGGTTGACAAACAATGGGTTGTGTATAATCTGCCTAATGTGAAGGGTATATATTACTTGTTTATAGGTAGTATGTGTCTGTTGCACAGACCTGTTCTCTTTTTAAGATATGAATGCTGTTAATACATTCCTTACAAATTATAGGATAACGGGGATAGGTTTTATTGTTTGACATTCGTGAATAAAGAAAGGACAGATAAACCAAAAAGGTTTTGTATTCAGTTGGGAGACAGTAAGCGCATGTATTACGACATATTATTATTTAAATATTTCGTTAACGTTTATACATGTGCGCTTATCTAGTCTAAAAAATCGATTAATAAATTGTGTTTTTGAAACTTGTTACAATACATGCATATGCATAAAAGTATATATAAATATGAAACATCTGCTGAAAAATAGAATTATGATGGTATAACTCCAACCCTGATCAATGTATGGCATCCGTAACAGGTTTGCCAGTATTTTACCGTGTCAATTTTCGAAGGTGATAGATAAGTTTTATTTACCTATTATTCAAATAATCAATTTAGCAATTTAGTGCGCAATATGTCCCATAACATGAAGTTAATGGCGTATATAAAGCCGTCTTGTTAATATACGTATTGAACGAAACGGTTTATAATATGAATGCCCATTGTGCATGATTCATGCTATTTGTAAACCCTAAAATATCGTTCCTTTAAAGGAATATGGTAGCAATATATTGTCGACTATGATATACGATCCAACGCAATACATAAGGAAGGACATTTAATTTTAAGGTAACAATGATTTACTAGCTGTGAGATAGAAGAAACTTGATTTTAAACGTTTATAATGGACTTGTTCATCAAAATCATCAAGCTAAAACCATTCATAACATAACTTTTGTAAAACATATGGCGGTTATATGCATATTTTATACTATCTTAAAATAATACATACAATAATGACACATTTATTTAATGCTTGCATATGGATAGTAAAAAAACGTTAGTTAAAAATATATATTAAATAACAGCCCTTTTGAATGTTAGGTTAATGTCTGAAGGACAATCATGCAATATAGAACACGAATGTTGTAACATTATTATTTGATAGTTGAATGCTTATTTACATTGATGCTACAATACGATCCTATGAAAACGTTCGCATAACGCTTATATATTAGTTACTTAATATACTTAAATTTTATCTTCAGATCATGATCCGAGAGCTGTGGTTATTTATATGTTTCGTTCAAGGTTAGAACATACTTACTTCCTAAGTTGTACTTGATTCACCTGTTTGCACGAAAGCGAATAAAGTATTATAAGAATAACTAGAAATACAAATAAATTATACTGCTACTACTGCTACTACTACTACTACTACTGCTACTACTACTACTACTACTACTACTACTACTACTACTACTACTACTACTACTACTACTACTACTACTACTACTACTACTACTACTACTACTACTACTACTACTTCTACTACTGCTACTACTACTACTACTACTACTACTACTACTACTACTACTACTTCTACTACTTCTACTACTACTACTACTACCACTACTACTATATTAATTACAAATACTACTAATAATTAATTATTAATAACAAATATTAATGATAATTACTCAAATTACTTTTATGGGTGAAAGCGATTTGTTTTTGTTTCGTAGTTGAAGTTTTTGTGGTGCATTTTCCTCGTAATCTAATCTGTACATAATACATTTGAAAATAAAAGCGTGGTCTATCCGCTTACGTTAAGTATTGATAAAGTATTAGTATTAGAAAAATATATCAATTTTATGTGGTATATGCGACCTTACTTACTTAAATACTTATTTACATACTTACGTACTTACTGACTTACTTACTTACTTACTAACTTACTTACTTACTTACTTACTTACTTACTTACTTACTTGCTTTCTTACTGTTGATTATGCAGTTTAATTTAACTATTGTATTGTAAAGAAACCAACTATGTTTCAAATCGGAAACAGAAACACAATTTAAATGATGAAAATAGTCCGTCAGGCTGGTTTGACAATGCATTTGGCAGGATAAAATACATTATATTACCTACGTTATCTTGTTTGTATTGGTCGGTATAATAAAATAAATATCACCGCCCACAGAAGGTGATACAACGCCTCGGTTAACCATTCTCGGCTTGTCAATACGTCGTATCACCTACTACTGGGTGTGATTAATAATCTACTACTTTCAAATAGACAACATGTATTATATATTCCTGTTTGTCACCACTTGGTATTACTTACTTAGTTACTTATTTTAAGTATATATGTGTTTATGTATCAATTTGTAGTGATAAAGTCACATCCCAACACACCACTTTTGACAAAGTTGGTGTCTGGAGACACAGCAACCATTAAATGCACTTCATATGCACCAAAAATTACATTCCAGTTCACCAGGGAACATTCAGTTAACATTGCTCAATGTTCAGGTATGTCAAATAAGTGTTACCTGATGGAAGAACAATTAACCAAAGACTATGCAATCTCGCAAACTGACCGTGGAGGAATGTTGGAAGTTCTCAACCTAAACGATAACACATATGGGACATACCGATGCTTCGAGACTTTCAATCCGAACAATTTCGTCAGCGCAGATGTTAAATCAGATCGATCTAGTACAGGTATGATTATGTTAATCACTTTGATATAATGTCTTGGACATGTCTGCTTACATTAACAAGCACTATTTGTAACGCTTAATTAAGGTGAGTACAGTGTATTTATAACAAATATATGAAAAGAAAACATCCACGCCTACACGCATGAGTTAATTTCTTAAAACTATACCAAAACCAATATAATATCACTGTTTAATTTGCATTTAGTTATACAGCAACATATCTGTTCACAAAACGTCTGGTACTAGTGTTATGTTTTTGACGATATAAATGTGCCTGCCTGTTTATACGCGAGCACTTTTCTTGAAAGATGGGTCAATAATCAAACGATTTAATTTAACTGGATTTCAGTATCACTGTTTGATTTTAAAGGAGTTGTTACTATTGGAAGATATGACATAATTCGACGATTTGCAATACATTCATTTCTACATTTCCCCACCCAAGGTGGAGTGGCTAATAATGCTATATATTTTACATTTTAAAATATGTTTAGTTACAGATACATGCTTTTCTTTATTTTCATCTTGACTAAGATAGTCGCAAGTCTTCTACTGTGGATTACATCCAACCATTGAGTTATTAAATAGTTATTAGGTTAAACATATTTTTATTTCAAACAAGTATGCATAGATACAATTCCGACACATACAACACTTAATAATAAGTACCTGTTTGATAAAGATTGGAACGAAAGACACAGTCATATAGACATTCGCCCTGTAGAGTACATTCAGTTGCATATTGTCAAGCGAACCTAATTGGTTTTAAAATAACCTGTTTAAGCAGATAATATAACAGCCGATAACGAAGAAGCTCTTACTTAAGAGCAAAATCGACCGACAACAATTTTAAAGGGTTGGCATCAAACTGGTTAAACAGAAATTGGTATGGGCAAGTGGATGGATGAACAGAAAAAGGTCCTGAAGCAAATCTATGTATCAAATCGGTTACTATTTAAAACAAGTGAACTGCATTAACTATTTTGGTATTGGTTTGATAATCAAGAGAGTCGTCTACGTATAAGATAAATTCAATAGAATACACGGAATACAAGGATATAGTGTTTATAAGTTATGCACGAATATTTGCATAATGTCTACGTTCCAAAAAATAATGAAACGGTATTCTACAGAGAAATAACGGGGATTCAACTATGTTGCGTCTGAATATATGCTCATTTAATGCACTACAATTTGTTCTGATGCCAGTGTGTAATATTTGAGGGCGTTGTAACTATTATTAATGTTGACAAATTTCAAACCAGTGTTATCCAAATTGGCCTTTGCGTTTATTTTAATATAGGAAATAAGGTCCGTGAAGTGGGCTATGATATCTGACATCTACATTCAGCTCTGAATTTAATTACTGCATAGCTAGCTCTGAGATCTAAATTCAGCTATACATATATATTACAAGGCAAGTGGGGACTAGTGTAGAGCTGGCTCTGTATTCAGCTCAGAATTCAGCTCCGCATTGCAAACATATGAGTGGTAACTTATTTGCGCCAGATCACTACATATTATGAATGATTCAACAATCACCGTATCGAATACAGACCTGGCTCTGTATTCAGCTCAGAAATCAGCTGCGCATTGAAAGCATAGGATAGAGAACGCATTTGCACAATGCCACCGCTTGCTATTATAAAACTATGTTATTAACACAAGAACGAATACAGAGCTGGCTCTGTATTCAGCTCTGAATTCAGCACCGCATTGCAAGCCTATGAGTGGTAACTTATTTGCGCCAGATGACTACATAGTATTAATAAATCAACAAGGAAACACCAAATCGAATACAGACCTGACTCTGTATTCAGCTCTGAATTCAGCTGCGCATTGAAAGCTTATGATAAAAAACACATTTGCACACTAATACTACAAACATTTATAATAACCATAAAACTAACACAGAATCGAATACAGACATGGCTCTATATTCAGCTCTGAATTGAGCTGCGCATTGAAAGCGTAGAATATAGAACGCACGTACACAGTGCCACCGCTTGCTATCAGAAAACTATGTTATTAACACCAGAAACGAAAACTGAGCTGCTCTGTATTCAGCTCTGAATTCAGCTCCGCATTGCACGCCTATGAGTGGAAACTTATTTGCGCAAGATGACTACATAGTTAATGAAACAACAAAACAACAAAGTATCGAATCCTCTGTATTCAGCTCTGAATTCAGCTCCGCATAGAAAGCCACTGATAGAAAATAATTTCTCCTAAATTCTACCCTCTGTTATAAAACAACAACAACCAAAACTAACACCAAATCGAATACAGAGCTGACTCTGAATTCAGCTCCGCATTAAAAGCCTATGATAAAGAACATATTTGCACAGTATAAATACACACTTTTATAACAACTATCCGAATTACACACAATCGAATACAGAACTGGCTCTGAATTCAGCTCTGAATTCAGATCCGCATTAAAAGCCGATGATAGAAAACTCATTTGCGTGATACCACTTCTCGCTGGTAACAAAACCACTAAACTATGTACTTAACACAAGAACGAATACAGACCTGCCTCTGTATTCAGCTCTGAATTCAGCTCCTCATTGAAAGCTTCTGATAGAAAACACATTCTCCTAATGACTACCCTCTGCTATAAAACAACAACAACCAAAACTAACACAGAAACGAATACAGACATGGATCTGTATTCAGCTCTGAATTCAGCTCCGCGATGAAAGCCTTTGATGAAGAAAATATTTGCACTGTAGCACTACAAAATCTAATAACAACTATAAAACTAACACAAAATCCAATACAGATCTGGCTCTGTTTTAAGCTCTGAATTTAGCTCCACATTGAAAGCCTTTGATAAAGAACATATTTGCACAGTAGATCTACAAACTCTTATGATACCTATAAAAAACACAGAATTGAATACAGACCTGGCTCTGTATTCAGGTCTGAATTCAGCTCCGCATTGCAAGCCTATAAGTGGTAACTTATTTGAGCCAGATCACTACATGATCTTAATAAATCAACATAAATCACCGTATCTATTACAGACCTTTCTCAGAATTCAGCTCTGAATTAAGCTCCGCATTAAAAGCCGATGATAGAAAACTCATTTGCGTGATACCACTTCTCGCTGCTAACAAAACAACTAAACTATGTTATTAACACAAGAACGAATACATAGCTGGCTCTGTATTCAGCTCTGAATTTAGCTCGGCATTGCAAACCTATGAGTGGTAACTTATTTGCGCCAGATGATTACATAGTATCAATAAATCAAGAAAACACCGAATCGAATACAGACTTACTCTGTATTCAGCTCTGAATTCAGCTCCGCATTGAAAGCTATGATAAAAAACACATGTGCACACTAGTACTACACACTTTTATAACAACTATAAAACTTAAACAGAATACAATACAGACCTGGCTCAGTATTCAGCTCTGAGTTCAGTTACGCAATGAAAGCGAAGGATAGAGAACGCATTTGCACAATGCCACCGCTTGCTATTAGAAAACCTATGTTATTAACACAATAACGAATAGAGATCTGGCTATGTATTCGGCTCTGAATTGAGCTCCGCATTGCAAGCCTATGAGTGGTAACATATTTGCGCCTGATGTCTATACGGTATCAATGAAACAAGAAGAAAACACCGTACCGAATACAGACCTGGCTCTGTATTCAGCTCTGAATTCAGCTCTGCATCGAAAGCCTCTGATATTAAACACTTTCTCCCAAAATCTACCCTCTATTATAAAACAACAACATCCAAAACTAAAACCGAATCGAAAATAGAGCTGGCTCTGTATTCAGCTCGGAATTCAGCTGCGCATTGCAAGCCAATAATAGAAAACACATTTGCACACAACTTATTTGAGACGGATCACAAGTAAATGTTTATAATTCAACATCAAAATCACCGTATCGAATACAGACCTGGCTCTGTATTCAGCTTTGAATTCAGCTGCGCATTGAAAGCGTAGGATAGTGAACGCATTTGCACAATGCCAGCACTTGCTATTAGAAAACAATGTTACTAGCGCAAGAAGGAATACAGAGCTGGCTCTGTATTCAGCTCTGAATTCAGCACGGCATTGCACGCCTTTGAGTGGTAACTTATTTGCGCCATATGACTATACAATTTAATAAAACAACAAGACAACACCGTATCGAATACTGACATAGCACTGTATTCAGCTCTGAATTCAGCTCCGCCTTGTAAGCCTCTGATAGAAAATACTTTCTCCTAAAATCTACCCTCTGTTATAAAACAACAACAACCAAAACTAACAAAGAAGCGAATAAAGACCTTGCTCTGTATTTAGCTCTGGATTCAGCTCCACATTGAAGTCTATGATAAAGAACATATGTGCACAGTAAAACATCAGACTATTAACAACTATAAAACTAGCACATAATCGAATACAGACCTGGCTCTGTATTCAGCTCTGAATTCAGCTCCGCATTGCAAGCCTATGAGTGGTAACTTATTTGCGCCAGATCACTACATGATCATAATAAATCAACACACGTCACCGTATCGAATACAGACCTGGCTCTGAATTCATCTCTAAATTCATCTCCGCATTGAAAGCCTCTGATGTATCTAACACAATAACGAATACAGAGCTGGCTCTGTATTCAGCTCTGAATTCCGCTACTCATAGCAAGCCTATGAGTGGTACCTTGATTAGCTAGATGACTACATTATATTAATAAATCAACATGAAATAACCGAATCGAATACAGACCTGGCTCTGTATTCAGCTCTGCATTCAGCTCCGCATTGAAAGCCCTTGATAATGAACACATTTGCACACTAATACTACAAACTGTTATAACAACTATAAAACTAATCCAGAATCGAATACTGTCCTGGCTCTGTATTCAGCTCTGAAGTCAGCAGCGCTTGGAAAGCGTAGGATAGAGAACGCATGTGCACAATTCCACCGCTTGCTATTCGAAAAACTATCATATTAACACAAGAACGAATACAGAGCTGGCTCTGTATTTTGCTCTGATTTCAGCTACGCATTGCACGAATATGATAGGTAACCTATTAGCGCCAGATGACTACATGATCGTAATGAAACAACAAGACAACACCGTATTGAATACAGACCTGGCTCTGTATTCAGCTCTGAATTCAGCTCCGCATTGAAAGCCTCTGATTGAAAAGTCATTTGAATGATACCACTTTTCGCTGGTAACAAAACAACTAAACTATGTACTTAACACAAGAACGAATACAGAGCTGGCTCTGTATTCAGCTCTGGTTTCAGATCAGAATTGAAAGCCTCTGGTAAAGAACATACTTGCACACTAGTACTACAATATATTATGACAACTATAAAACTAACCCAGAATCGAATACAGACCTGGCTCTGTATTCAGCTCGGTATTCAACTGCGCATTGAAAGCGTCGGATCGAGAACGCATTTGTACAATGCCACCGCTTGCTATTAGAAAAACTATGTTATTAACACAGGAACGAATACAGAGCTGGCTCTGTATTCAGCTCTGAATTCCGCACGGCATTGCACGCCTTTGAGTGGTAACTTATTTGCGCCATATGACTATATAGTTAATAAAACAACAATACAACACCGTATAGAATACAGACTTAGCTCTGGATTCAGCTCTGAATTCAGCTCCGCATTATTAGCCTCTGATAAAAACACGTTCTCCTACAATCTACCCTCTGTTATAAAACAACAACAACCAAAACTAACACCGAATCGAATACAGTCATGGCTCTGGATTCAGCTCCGCATTGAAGTCTATGATAAAGAACATATTTGCACGGTAGAACAACAAACTCTTATAACAACTATAAAACTAGCACATAATCGAATACAGACCTGGCCCTGTATTCAGCACTGAATTCAGCTCCGCATTGCAAGCCGATGAGTGGTAACTTATTTGCGCCAGATCACTACATGATCTTAATAAATCAACACAAATCATCGTATCGAATACAGATCTGGCTCTGAATTCAGCTCTGAATTCAGCTCCGCATTGAAAGCCTATGATAGAAATCTCATTTTCGTCATACCGCTTCTCGCTGGTTACAAAACAACTAGACTATATTCTTAACACGATAACGAATACAGAGCTGGCTCTGTATTCAGCTCTGAATTCGGCTCTTCATTGCAAGCCTCTGAGTGGTAAATTGTTTACGCCAGATGACTACATTGTATTAATAAATCAACAAGATAAAACCGATTCGAATACAGACCTGGCTCTGTATTCAGCTCTGAATTCAGCTCCGCATTGAACGCCCTTGATAAAGAACACATTTGCACACTAGTACTACAAACAGTTATCACAACTATGAAACTAACCCAGAATCGACTCCAGACCTGGCTCTGTATTCAGCTCAGAATTCAACTGCGCATTGAAAGCGTAGGATAGAGAACGCATTTGCACAAGGCCATCACTTGCTATTAGAAAAACTATGTTATTAACACAAGAACGAATACAGAGCTGGCTCTGTATTCATTTCTGAATTCAGCTCCGCATAGCATACCTATGAGTGGTAACTTATTTGCGCCAAATGACTACATAATATTAATTAAACAACAGGACAACACCGTATCAAATACAGACCTGGTTCTGTATTCAGCTCTGAATGCAGCTCCGCATTGAAAGCCTCTGATAGATAACACTTTCTCCTAAAATCTACCCTCTGTTATAAAACAACAACCACTAAAACTAACACCGAATCGAATACAGAGCTGGCTTTGTGTTCCGCTCTGAATTTAACTCCGCATTGCAAGCTTATAATAGAGATCACATTGGCACAAAACTTATTTGCGACAGATCACAACTAGATGTTTATTAATCAACAAAATAATCATCGTATCGAATACAGACCTGGCTCTGTATTCAGCTCTGAATTCAGCCGCGCATTGAAAGCGTAGGGTTGAGAACTTATTTTCACAATGCCAACGCTTGCTATTATAAAAGTTATTTTATTAGCACACTAATGAATACAGAGCCTAGCTCTGTATTCAGCTCTGAATTCAGCTCCGCATTGCAAGCCTTTGAGTGGAAACCTATCTGTGCCAGATTACTACATGGTATTAATAAATTAACAAGAAAAACAGTAGCGAATAAAGATCTGGCTCTGTTTTCACTTCTGCATTCAGCTCCGCATCGATGGCTTATGCCAGAAAACATCTCGCTCTGTTTTCACTTCTGCATTCAGCTCTGCATCGATGGATTATGCCAGAAACTAGAAGGAATATAGAGCTGGCCTTGAATTCAGCTCTGAATCAGCTCCGCAGTCATTGCACGGATATTATAGAGAACTAATTTGCACTAAACCACTTCAAGGTGTAATAACAACTATCAAATTAACACATGAACGCATACAGAGCTGGCTCTGTATTCAGCTTAGTATGCAGCTCCGCATTGCATGCCTATGAGTGGTAACATATTTGGCTCTGAATTTAGATCTGTATTCAGCTCTGAATTGTAAGTCTGTTATAAAAAACAATATGCGCCATACCACTAGTCGCTGTTTACAAAATAACCGAAAATAACTCCGAATCTAATACATACCTGGGTTCTGCTCTGTATTCAGCTCTGTATTCAACACTTAATTTAAAGTTTATTATACAAGCAAATGTGCGTCATAATACAAGTCGCTGTTTAAAAAAAAAAGAAAAATTCACCGAAAGATACACTTAACCGTCATACCACTAGCCGCTAAAAAAAACCGAACCGAAAATAACACCGCATCGAATACAGACCTGGCTCTCTGTATTCAGCTCTGTATTGAAAGTATTTTCAATAAAGAATATGCGTCATACCACTAGTCGCTGTTTCAAAACGAACCAAAATAACCCCGATTCGAATTCAGACCTGGCTCAGGATTCAGCTCTGTATTCAGCTGTTACTTGAAAGTTTATTATTTAAACACATGTGCGTCATTCTAAAAGTCGCTGTTTGAAAAGGAACCGAAAATAACGCCGCAACGAATACAGACCTGGCTCTGAATTGAGCTCTGTATTCAGCTCTAAATTGAATTTTTTGTATAGATAAACTTAACCGTCATACCACTAGCCGCTAGAACAAAACGAACCCAAAATAACACCGAATCGAATACAGACCCGGCTCTGAATTGAGCTCCGTATTTAGCTCCGAATTGAAAGTCTGTTATAGAAACAAATATGCGTCATACCACTAGCCGCTGTTTAAAAAAAAGAACCCAAAATAAATCCGATTCGAATACAGACCTGGCTCTGGATTCAGCTCTGTATTCAGCTGTGAATTGAAAGTTTATTGTACAAACACATGTGCGTCATACTACAAGTCGCTGTTTCAAAAGAAACCGAAAATAAAACCAAAACGAATACAGACCTAGCTCTGAATTTAGCTGTGTATGTAATGGTGGCGGTAGTGGTGGTGGTAGCAGGACAGCAGTACTAGTATTAATTTTAGTAGTAAATGTTAGTGGTAATTCAAGAAGTAGTAGTATTTCTTGTTGTTGTCATTTTTGTTGTTGTTGTAGATATAGTAGTAGTAAACTGAAGAGAACTTTCTCGTCGAATAATAATATAATTATATAAGTTTTCTGTCCATTTTACACTTATGTTTCACAGAAGATTTGTACATGTACAGAATTTGCAACAAAAGCTTATGTGAGATATATTGCATGTTAACTATCATTGTTTTGCATACTGTTTAATTTATGCTTGTATTTTCGGAATATGTCCGCCACTCTAACTCCAAAATCATGTATCCGAGCTTGATCAGTGGTAGTAATATAAGCAGCATAAGCAGTAATAATCGTATCAAAAGTAGTAGTAATAGTAGTAATGGTTATAGAAGTAGAATAAGTCATACTTCAGTAATCGATCGTACTAGTTGTTGCAGAGCTAAATGAGCAACCGGGTCAGTATTTCATTTTGTGATTTTATGTAGATTTCTATAATTACAGGTAGCAGTACAATTAATATTTATGTTTTTTTTTGTATGCGTTTTCAATACAGGATGAATACATTGTTGGATGCGCAGCAATGTCTGTAGTTGATCTGGTGGTGATTATTTTGGTTTCATTTCTGAAACAGTGAGTAGAAATATGACGCGAATGTGTTTTCTATCATGCTCTTGTGTTAAAGGAAAAGGTATAGTTTGAAGTTTGCTACGATCTACATCTTTAGGCGACTTTCAAATTTACCTCCCCGATCACTGGGTCATAAGTCGTCCGTTAACACTCAGCATAGTCTGCAGCCACGGCACATTGGCTTATTTCACTCACAGATACCCATTTATACACCTGGGTGGAGAGGAGCACTCGTGGGATAAATTCCAGCGATCGGGGCGCACCAGAGACCGCACGATCCCAAAGCCAGCGTCCTACCACTAGACCACTGCTATCACTAAAGAGCTTTCAAATACAGCGGAATCTTGAGAGTTCTGTATTTGATCCGGAATGTTTTCTGAAGATGTATCGGTCCTCGTTCTTCTATGTCATGTTTACACCTTTTCTTTAACATGTGTATAATTAAGAGCTGAAGATGGTTTCTCAGTCAGATTTGTATTTGATCCTGAGTTATTTCGTTAATTATTTCACAAATAGTCGTAGTTTAATTTGTAAATACGTGTATTTCTATCACATGTATGAAATACCAGAACTGAATGTGAAACCAGGTCGTAATTCGATCCAGTGTAAATGTCGATGGTTGTTGTTAAATTGTGTAGAAGTATGGCATGTCGGCGCTTGTTCTTTTTATGTCTTTTGCAACACAGTCAAAGTTGTAAGACAACAAATATTCCCACCATACGTGTGGAATGCACAACAGACTCCAGACAGTGATTTGCAGCCAGGTTATAGTCCGTCGGTTCTCTCCGGTGTTTATTTTGTTTATACAGTTACTGCATGCATATAATATTATGATGTCTAAGAAACGTCAATTCAGAGCTACCGGTGTTTGCATACGTTTGCAATGTCGAGCTGAATACAGTACTGAATGTGAAGACAGGTCTGCAAACGATCTGGGCGGGTGATTGTTTTGTTGGTTTATGTTCCAATACATAGTTATATGACGCACTTGCAAAAGTTTCCCATCTCACGTTTGAAAAGCTGAGATTGATGCAGAGCCAGATATGTACTCAGTGCGATAATTTTCTGTTGATTTCCTAATTTGCAAGGAGTTGAAAAGAGCGATTGTGTTTTCCATTATAAGTTTGCATTGCACAGTTTTATGTAGAGCTGAATGCGCAACGAAGTCGATATTTGATCTAGTGATAGTTTGGTTGATTTTTGTAAAAGCAAATGGAGCCATTGTACGCAATTGATTTTATATCATTCGTTGCAATGCAGAGCTGAATGCAGAGCTGGATGCGCAATCCGATCTCAGTCGAACTGAAAATTAAGGTAATCAGAAAACTAATGATGAAAATGCATTTTCTATCAAAAACTGCCAATGCGGAGCTGAATACAAACATGAACACAGAGCCAGGTCTGTATTCGATTCGGTGTTGTTTTTGTTTCCTTTTAAAACAGTGACTAGTTGTATGACGCATATGTGTTTGTATAGTAAATTTCAATTCAGAGCTGAATACAGAGCTGAATTCAGAGCCAGGTCTGTATTCGATTCGGTGTTGTTTTGAGTTTGTTTTGTTCTAGCGGCTTGTGGAATGACGGTTAGAGTATTTAAAAAAAATCTATTCAGTCTATCGATGCGGACATGAATTCAGAACTGAAAACAGAGCCAGATCTGTATTCCATACTGTGTTTTTCTTGTTGATTTTTTTACCATCATGTAGTCATCTGGCACAAATAGGATACCACACAAAGGCTTGCAATGCGGAGCTGAATTCAGAGCTGAATCCAGAGCCATCTCTGTATTCGTTCTTGTGCTTATAACATACCTTTTATAATAGTGGTATGACGCAGATGAGTTTTCTATCATCGGTTTAAATGCGGAGATGAATTCCGAGCATAATTCAAAACCAGGTCTGTATTCAATACGGTGATTTTTTTATTAGTTATTAAGTCCATGTAGTGATCTGGCTGAAATAGGTTTCCACTCATAGGCTTGAAATGCGGCGCTGAATTCAGAGCTGAATAAAAAGCCAGGTCTGTATTCGAATCTGTGTTAGTTTTATAGTTGTTATAAGGGTTTGTAGTTCTACTGTGCGAATATATTCGTTAGCATAGGCTTTCAAGGCAGAGCTGAATTCAGAGCTGAATACAGAGCTGAATACAGGGCCTGGTCTGTATTCGATTCGGTATTAGTTTTGGTTGTTGTTGTTTTATAACAGAGGGTAGATTTTAGGAGAAAGTGTTTTCTATCAGAGGTTTTTAATGCGGAGTTGACATCAGAGCTTAATACAGAGCCGGATCTGTATTCGACACGGTGCTATCTTTTTGTTTCATTAATACTATGTAGTCATCTGGCGCAAATAAGTCACCACTCATTGGCGTGCAATGCGGAGCTGAATTCAGAGCTGAATACAGAGCCAGCTATGTATTCGTTCTTGTTTTAAGTACATAGTTTTGTTCTTTGTTACTAAGGAGAATTGGTATGAACGGCTTTCAATACGGAGCTGAATTCATAGCTGAATACTGAGCCAGGTCTGTATTCGATACGGTGTTTTCTTGTTGAATATTAATACTATGTAGTGATCTGGCGCAAATAAGTTACCACTCATAGGCTTGAAATGCGGAGCTGAAATCAGAACTGAATACAGAGCCAGCTCTACACTAGTCCCGACTTGCCTTGTAATATATATGTATAGCTGATGTAGATCTCAGAATTAGCTATGTAATAATCAAATTCAGAGCTGAATGTAGATGTCAGAACTCATAGCCAACTTCACGGACCTTAGAAAATACGTGTTTTCAGTTTGAATGAAATCCGGCATTCCTGAGAAGCTAGCTTAACGAAAAATGCTAACCTATCCTAATAGCTTATTTGTAACATTTGTAAGTGTAAAAGGCCCATAATATTGACAATTGTATAACTATAATTATCAAAATTAGCCTATTGGTTCATTTTACAATGGAAAATGTTTTAAGTTTGAATACAATCCCTCAAGCCCTTCTTGAGAAACTAGCTAACCATAAAACTTTAACTAACCCGGACGCCGACGCCAACGCCTACACCGACGCCGACGCGACGCCGACACCTGGGCGAGTAGAATAGTTTGCCTTTTCTTCAAATAGTCGAGCTAAAACGGAGAATAAACTTGGTTTGCAGCATTAGATACGTTCACATTTACTTAGGTCTCGTGCATTAAAGACATTTGATTCCTACACTGATGATAAGGCAATGCATCGAATGCATAGTTCGTTAATTAAAAGAAGTCGATATCAACACGTATAAAAAACAAAGCGCAAAACAATGTATCACTTTCGCCAAATGACACAATCTTATATGAGTGCGTTGTATTCGGCTTCATATACATTGCGTTTTAAATTGAGGTATCTGGTCAATTAAAAACGACCGTGTGGCGTAAACGTTAAAGATTATGGTTCAGTTGTAACAATGCATTTGGATTGCTAGTTTGTTTTTCTTGTACACGGATTTGTGGTAGTGGACTAAACTTTTTACACAAGTCCGCGTACAAGAGGAACAGTAAGTAGTATTTACCTTTCACACGTATTTACGATATACACGATGTGTAATTGGAGAACAAATTGATATTACGTTTCATCTTTTTAGGGATAGTTAATGCGAATGCCTTCATCGACGACAAATACCGAGCAATTAATATAACTGTGAGTATTCGTGCTGGCAAATTTGGAGATGACATATACGGAACACGCAAGTGTTTGGAGACTAGCAATGCAAGCAAACCTTCGAGTTGTGATATCCAATCAACAGATATTAACAATGTTATTGCTCTTAAAAAACAAGGTAATACTGTTGTATTATTATGTAAACATGTGATGATACACTGTTGGTATCATCGTTAGAAAATCAACACGCATGTTACATTGTGGATAGATATAGAGTCTTACAGTCTTAAAATCGACGTAATATAGAAGTGTTTGGTTTCGAATAAATCTCATTTAAAGCACAATGTATAATTATATGTGTGTGATGCATTTTTTGTACAACGGGTATTAATACGAAATGATTAAAGGATTTACGCTATCTGCTTTTTTCAGGTTTACCGCCGGTTGTAACATGTTGTATAGTCTCCATGATGATCCTAAATGTTCCTATTCTACTCGCATCTGGTTGTTGTTATTGTCTGTATGCGGCCACGGGACGACACGTGCATTTTACCTTATATACAACTTGAAAATGCATTTTTGTTGAAAAACGCCTTTTTTTGGACTCTTAAGCCTTACGTTATCTAAATAACAGAACATATACTTATTTGCTTTGATGGAAACTTTTCAAATATTTGCATTTTACTCCAGTGGTAAATTGACTTCTTCTTATTATTATTATTTAGTTTACTTCTTGGCATAACATATATATTGTGTGTGATTTTATCATGAGTGTTTCATTGCAAAATACAGAGTGTAAATACACAGTGTACAACGTATATAGTATTATGTATTGAGTGTCAAGTTGGTGATCCGAATGACGTAAACTTGTACATATGCTGCTACGGCCATATTTTGTTTGGTTTAGTTTTAATTTATCTGATACTTTTGAAAAGCAAATCAAATAAAAACACAGTGCCCGGTTAGAACGGTATGGCCCGATTTTGCTTATATTCGACTTCTCCTTTTTATTTTATGGTCATAGACAAATTGTGCCAGATTGGTGAAGATTGTATGAAATAGAAGTCTCTATCCTGAATATTGTTCATTTTTGCTTTTTTTTTCACAAACAAATGGCAATTACTCCGGCGTTTCTGGTCCGATCTTGCTTATATTCGACTTCAACTGTAATCTCATGCTCGTAGACAAACTGTGCAAGATCGGTTAAGATGGGATGAAAAATTAAGTCTTGGGCTGAATAATGTCCTTTTTGTATATTTTTTGATATACGAAATGCAATAATTCCAGTATAACACTATATGGCCATTTTCTGGCGTCTGCTGAGATCTGCAGCCAATTGTATAAACGTTTAAACCCACGCAGTAACCGTACGAACGCGGTAACCGCTATGATAACCACGCCGAGGCGGGTTGTATACACAATGACGTTGACAGTAACCACGACGTTACCGCGGTCAGTTTTAACCCTGCTCCAAGTGCTGGTTAAGGAGTGGTTACCGTACGGACTGACAGACAAACATGGCGGACGTTCTTTTCTTTAAACACAGACAACCGCGACGATTTCCACGAATTGACTTGCAAATCACAGATCTTACCGACGACGAACTGCGCCGAAGGTACAGGTTTTCTTCTATGAACTTAGACAGACTTGTTGATCTTTTAGACCCCATTATACGACGCCAGACACGACGAAACCAATCACTGTCGACGCGACAACAGGTGCTAATTACTCTGAGATTCTTGGCTACAGGAAATTTTCTGCAGGTTATCGGTGACACCTTCGGCGTCAACATAGCCACCGTTTCTCGTGTGGTGACCGCGGTCGTTGACGCTATTTTCGGACTGAAGGACCGATTTATTAAGTTTCCTACAAGCGACGAATACCGACGACGAGCGACAAAAGAATTCTTCCGGGTTCGGGGATTTCCATCCGTCATCGGGTGTATCGACGGCACCCACGTCCGCATCTTGTCACCCGGGCAGCCTGACGAAGTGGCATTTGTGAATAGAAAGCACTTCCACTCGATCAACGTGCAGGCGACTTGTGATAGTAATGGTAGGTAAATTATAAAATAACACGTACCTTTTTTATTCCACGAAAGCGTATCCAAAAAAATCTTGTTAGTTCACATGCTGTATTATAATTTCACTAATGTCCGAACAAATATGCAGTTGAGGCAATGCAGATTACATGTTGACAAACATGCAACCTTTCCGTCTTATAAAAAAACCGCAGATCGAAATCATCGCATGTTCGTATCTGCATTGCCAATTTATATTGAATTAACACAGTCCACGTTTTATCCATTATCAAATCCATGCTTCATGAATCTTATTAATTCCGCGTCATTTAAAATGCGACTTTCACCGTCAAACTCCGAATCAAGACTGACCAAAATGAGTACACACTTTACCCTGGACGCTTTATATACATGTACAGACAATTCGTGTAATCCGTTCTGCATAAGTATGAGTTGCATTAGGGGAAATTTAATGTAAATTATGTAAACAAATCATATAATTTTTGAAAACTGTTATATACAATAAATGCAATTATGAGATCGTTCTTCTTCACTATCAAGCTGAAACTGAATAGATAAATTCAAAATATAATAGATACTGTGACACTAATACTTTTTTTTTTTTAGAGTTTTATGTATATTAATATGCAATGATATATTGAAATATTTCAATTATAGAGTGTTTGTATAATTTGTGTGGATTATATATGCCATTAAAATTATACTGATATAAAGCATTTAATTTAGTTTCAAAAAACATATTTCCAATTTATATAACTATTGAAATGCTTTTTGATACATCAAATAAATTTTCGATATATCAAATAAATTTTCAATAATTATTTAAAAAAAATACTGATTGAGACCCACATGTACACAGTATAAGACTGTATGGTGAATATAATGTATACAGTGATTGCATTTTTTTCAGGGGTATTCACAAGTGTGAACGCATGCTGGCCTGGGAGTTGCCATGACGCCCACGTTTTCAGAATGTCCAATTTGGGAGATATTTGGAAGCCAACCATCAAGGTACATATAGTATACTTCCAACATCATGGTGATAATAAATAAGCAAATGCATGGATCAAAAGGAGATTTTCATATTAATATAAGCTCACAAAAACAGACCGTTTAGTCAATAATCTTTATATAATGCATACTATTTTAACATTACTTCTATAATGCCCATTATCATAAATAATTCATCAAAAATAAATGTTAAAAAAAATATAATTTTCCAGACCCGGTGCGTGGCTTTCTGTTAGGGGATAGTGGCTACCCTTGCAGACCATTCCTGATGCCACCAATTCAGAATCCTAGTAAGCTGAATTCCTTTATACCAGTATTTGCAGCAAATTTATAAACAGCAACTGTAATACATTTTATTCTAACAAGATTAAATAAATTTAAAAAAATAAAAATAAAGTTAAAAAAAATAATGAGAAAGACAATATTCATAATGTCTTTATTTAAATAATGTGTAATCGAACACCAAAATATTGTACAGGAACTGAGGCTGAAGAAAGGTACAACCAGTCCCACATTGCAACCAGAAACATAATTGAAAGATGCTTTGGTGTTTGGAAGAGGACCTTCCATGCATTACATGTTGAGGTAAATTAAAACAGTATGTGGATGTTCTCTGTAGATAATGAAAACACTCAAAGTACTTGTCCCAAATGATGAATAGACTTATTATTAATGTAAATAGTAATTGAATGTGCATGAGATGTTTTGTGTACATTTTTATAATTATGTATTGTAGAAAACTTCATTGGGTCATTTTTTAAATTATGCATTAAAAAAAGTAAATTTTGTTATAAAATAATGATGTAGTTATTTCAAAACTCAATCATTAAATATGGAAAGCCTCACTATTGACAGTAACAAGTGAAGTTTCAATATTATGACTTTAATTTAGGCGTAAAATAAAAAAAGGAGTTTTTTTCTGGTTACATATCCAAAAAATTTAGGCTAGGTATGTCGGGATGTAATTTGATATTTTTATTTTATTCGGTAATTGGTCAACTTGAAGTTCCTTAAACTGAATAAATATTCAAAACATATCAGTAATATCCTTAAACATTGTTTATAAGTGGATTCTATTAAAATAAAACACTTATTTATCCCAAAATACATTTAATTATTGAAAAAGGTAAATAAAATAAAAAGTGACCAACTCAATAAAATGTTATATGGGCATGTTTGGGGGGTAGCATGGTAACATGAAACAAACAAATTGTTTGTTTACGCCTTATCAATATGTGCAAATAAATCACTACAGTGTTGAAATGCATGCAGACAGCATCGAACTTAGTGTAGTTAAATAATATGTACATTTTTCATTTTAATGCATGTTCCTGCTAAAAGTAAGGTATCAACTTGTCTAATTAATATTGCATGCTTCTTATTTAAAATGCTATTTTGCTGTTATAAATGAAGTTGTTTATGTCAAAGTTAAATGCTCAGCCTCATGTAACTTTCATTGTAATCAAAGCTCAATTTAATGCATAAAAATGTTTAATTGTATTGAGTTATGTGTACAATTACATCATATGAATGTATATTTATCCTTATGTATTTTTTTTACATATATAATAAATAGTATAAATTAATGTCATATTATGTTAACAAACATAATTATCAATGAATAGCATGTCACTTATTGTGCATATGTAATTATATTGTTTGTTTATCAATTACAGATCATAATGAAGCCAGCTAAGGTAACTAGAATTGTAATAGCCTGTGCGGTGCTTCGTAACCTGAGACGGCTATGGGGAGAACCGAACCCGGACCTCCAAGATGACCTTGATGACCAACCAGAACCGATGAACTTTGACGGACCAATGGACGGACGTGGTGTGAGAAACAGAATAGTTCAACAATATTTTCAATGAAGTTCAATTCTCGTTCAGTACCATTTTTATTTATTGTTCAAATTTGTTCCGTTGAAATATTCAAATACACATTTTGTCTATCCTGAACCGTTTAATTTACTATTTTTCATCAAAAATAAATTTTCATATGCCTTGCTTTCATTGTTTATAACATTAACTAGTTTTGTATTTTAATGCCATATACATCTTTGATAACAGATTTCACAATTGTTTATCACTAGAGAATACAATAAATAATGACAAAAATTGTTCATAAAAAATTGTTGTTGTTTTTTAAAAATTATTTCACTGAATGATGATATTGTTTTATAAATCAAATGTTAGTTATAAAATTGTTTTCAACGTTAATCAAATATGTTATGTGCTGCAAAATTGTGTGTTTTGACATGAATAAATCTGTATGTCTGTATAGCCATATGTCTTTATATCAGTTCTAAGAATGTCAATTATTATTAATTGTTCATGAATTTTGTAAAAATCATTATACATTTGATGTGTCATATGTATCTTGGTGATGCTTAGAATTTATGTTATACAAAAACTTCACATGACAGAATCAGTAAAATAATATATTGATAATATCAGTAATAAACATCTTCAACAACAATATAAAAAGTCTTAAGCGTAATCACTGCTCCAGCTTGGCGAGTAGCAGGTCTGGTATTTTTGCAAACTTATTAAGACAGACTGTGGCTGTCTTCGCCATCTCTATCTGGCACTCCAGGGCCTCCATTTGTGCATCTTTCAGAGTCCTACAAGAACAATTTTTAAAAATTCTTTGCTGCTATTATTGAAATACGTATATATATAGGGTTGAGCGCGAAACTATTGTATATGATATAGAAATGTTGAGCAGATACAACAGTTTCACACTCAATCCTCGATATGTATATACAACAAGTGTGTGTACTTAGGCCAACACCATAGAAGTTAAACAAATGTACCACAAAAATTAAGCTCTCTTTCTGACATAATTATGTAGAGCCAATGTTGTTGATGTTTTTTTACAAATTAATACCTTTTCATTTCACTGCCAATAGGTACTGTCCTTGCACTTGGACATGTTTTTGTTGATGTGCCAATTGTTGCTGAAATATTAATATTATAATTATTATATATATTTTAATTATATACATTATTAATATTCATTATTACTATTATCATTAGTATTAGCAATAGTATCTTATTATTATTATAAGTATTGTGGTTGATGTTATTCCCATTAACATCCCAAAAACTCATATGATTAATGCATGATTTTTCATTAAGCATCATCTTCATTATAATCATCAACAACATCAACATAAATTATTTTGTCTAGTCATTAATCGTAGGTTGTTTTTTATATAACTTCATTTGATTAGCACTAATACTTATAAGTAGTGCTTTCCCTTGCTGTGCCTCTCAATGAATCTGAAAAGGTGCACATCAGACAATGAAAAAATCAATAATTATCCCTTTTTGTGCCTCTTGTATATTCGAAGCCAGAGTGCAATCAAGGACATTCAATGGACTAGCACATTATTTTAACGGGTGGAATCGCTTAGCACTCAAACACACATAATCTTGATATTATGAAATAGTTCAACAAATAATGTACAATCTATTTATTTTGAATTTAAAAATACATTAGTATTTTGGCCGATTATTTACGGTACTGTAAACATTCGTATTGTTTTTTGAAAAATAATTCCTGAACATTTACTAGATCTACAATGGAATCGCCTTGTAGACTTGGCATAATCCGTGTGTAAAGTAATCGTCATACGGTCCACGGATGTCGAAGCGATTGGTTGATGGGTTTTTTTCGGAAGTTTTAGTATGGATTGCTTGATTCATGGATACTTACTCTCTCTCAACGGCCCTTCCACGCCGAATCATTTACATTAATTGATTTATTGATTTATTAAAACATATTTCACGGATAGAACAGATAAAAATACATTGCAATTACCATATTTCGCCACTTTTCTTTAATTTGTTTGGTGGTGCGAGGCCCGTTTCCACAAGCATTCACCTGCTCGGTGAGGTCCGTCCAGATTTTATGGACCTTGATCACCATTCCTGGACCTCCCGAGCTGTGACTAGTCCGCAACCGGTGCAAGTTTTCTCTCATGAAATCTGTTATACAATCGATCTCACGATCTGAGAAAGAGTTGGCCCGTTTTTCTTGTTTTTATGTCATGGCGATTGCTTCTAACACCGATTATCGTCTGACAAGTTGATGACAAATTCCGCGAAAATGACGTCATTTTCGTGTTGCATTGTTGTTAATATTACTGTGGTTACTTTGAAAATTAGCGCGGTTAGGTAACCGCGCGGTAACCTTGCTTTATACAAATGAAAAATTAAGGAGGTAACCTAACCACAAATATTACTGCGGTAAGTAGATAACTGCAGTTAAATCTAACCACCGTTTATACAATTGGCTGCTGATGGTCATACACACACTGTAAAAGTTTCGATAAGATTGGATGGAAAATAAAGTAGAGATGTTGGATAAGGGCATATTTTGCACGTGTTTACATGAAAAAGGGGAAATAACTATAGTGTTACTGGTGTGATCTGGATCAATAACAATCCCGTCCGAGATTTTATGGTCATGCACAAACTGTGCAAGTTTGGTTAAGATTGGATAAACAGTGACGACTCCAGCGTGAGAAAGAAACGAATTGTTGACGGCACACGGACGACGGATGAAGTACGACGTACGACGGACCTAGAACGACCAACGAAGCAGGAGGGGCCCCCTTTTACCAATAGCTCCGCATGACATCAGTAAAATAATACGGTTTTGGTAACATTTTATCGTATATATATACAAATATATAAATATAAATATAAAAATATGAATATAAATATAAATATAAATATAAATATAAATAATATATATATATATTGAATAATACGTAGGTGAATTTCATGTAGCAATATGAGGTACAGTGTATTCCCCCTATACCGAACACCGACCGGACCGGACCAAATGTTTTCAGGGAGTTCCGGGTTACTGCGGGTTTGAGGCAAATTACAAAAATGCACGTTGATAATATTTATAACTTTTCTATTCATATTTATTCAAACATGGCATATAACGACAGTACAATAATAAGACGTAACACATTATTAGAAAAAGCACCACTATTTAAAATAATGACCGAAGAGAATGCATAACCAGCACAACAATTTGAACACACCGCACAGTCACATGAAAGACACACATCACCCTATATATAGTTAATTTAAACTAACACAATAAAGCATATAAATAATAATCAAATTATTTTTTAATTAACGTAATCATTAATAGTCGTTTGAAATTTACCATTTTTTTGTTATAGAGCCTTAAAACATTAATTGATCGTAAAATGGTAAAATAGTTTCTAAACAAATGCAAACAGTCTGACTAACACTCGCTTTGTTATCTACTCTTATTTAATATTAAATACCCATTCGCTTATCGCCTCCACATTCTTATATCGAGTCTCAATATTGGGTCTAACTGTTGCCACTAATTATCGGATTAAGTGTACGCTCGCCCCGCAGCAAGACTGTCACTCGGTGATGACAATCGATCAACCGCAGATTGACACATTGTCCACCCTGTCCGATTTACAGAGGTCAAATTGTATCTATTCGATATTCGGAATGCAGAGGTTCCGGTATACTAAGTGCTGTCGCATATTAAACGTGCATGGCAAAAAAAGGGACCGAAGCGTCTGTTCGGTTTTCAGAGGTTTTTCGGTTTATAGGGAGTTCGGTATTAAGTGAGCACACTTTATATCCGAATGTAAGGGACGCAACGGAACGTAAACTGATAAACTATTTTAATTGCGCTATTCTAATTAGTAAAATATGCTGCCTAACGTATGTGACATATACAGAGTTTTGTATTTACTTGAACATATTTTTGGACGATATTACATATAACACATAACATATAACTGATGATTAGCAGTTTAAACTTGGTGATTTATGCTGTAATGACATGTTTCGTTGTTTTCTGTTCTGAGCAACAATGTCTCACGTATGTAATAACACAATACATTTTAGTCATACGATTGTAACACGTTTACGCATTAAATTCCAAAGCCTCGTTATTTGAACAAAGTGTGTTACCATTTAACAAATTGAGTGTAACCACGCAAATAGCATATAGTGTTTTTATTTACATGGTCTATAATTATGTTCGTAACAGAGTGATTACTGTTGTCCAGACTTTTACAAAAAGTTGTCCCTACGACTCTCCTCTGCCCTTGAAGATGTTGGTGTAACAGAGGAAATCGTGATGGCAAGGAGGAAGTCATTTCTGTTACGAGAGGCGTCATCCGGGAGGGCTTATGCATACAAACAATGTGATGACAAATTTCTTCACCTTGGCAGTCAGTCTGAAGGAACAACGACGCCAGGACTTCAATCTGACATAGACATTCTGTACTGTAATTTCTATATAAATGTACTCGAGGACATTTCATCGTTACGACCAGGAACAATGAACGTCGTAATGCTAAAATATGACAACCTTCATCCGCAACAATATCTCCTTCAGGCTGTAAATAAACCAGTATCACACATTGTAAATCGATTTGTACGCATTAAAGGGGGTAAATTACTACTTAGCTCAAAGCTTTGGTTGGAAGAATACAAACAACACAGGGTCCATCTTAGGGGCTGTTTCCATACTGCTGGCCCTTCCGTTAGTTGGTCAGATAAGATAGATATTGTATCTGCATTGGAAATTCCAGGCGTGATGCCTGAAGTCATACAATGGATACAAAGAAGAAGAGCCGGCCATTGGCCTAAACAACAATTGTTTGAAACAGCAACACAGTGTGTATCTTTCTTAGTACCAGCCGGACATCCGTTCAGCGATACAAGAGACTTTGAATGGAGACTGTCTCCAAATTTAATAGAGAGAATGCTCATGTTCAGTTTAAACTTTGTGCAACTCAAATGTTATATATTACTGAAGTACATCAAGAAATGTTTATTAAACACCATAATCGAGAATGGAATCACGAGCTTTCATTGCAAGACGGTTTTATTCAATACAATGGAAAGAACACGCACAGATTTGTGGCAGGAAGACAACTTAGCTTTCTTAGTTATGCTGTGCCTAACGACACTGCAAAGATGGCTTCAAAGATGCGTATGCCCTCATTACATAATTGACGGTGTAAATTTGTTTGACGGTAAGCTTTCGCGGAAACAATGTCTGGCACTACATGTGTACGTCTCGGCGCTCATAAAAAACAAGCGTCAGGGATTATGTTGCATCGATATCGATCAAATAGGTAGAAAATTGTCCTCACGTGGCCGTGATCCCCGATCAAATAATAGTCTGACACGTCGCAATGTACAACTGTGCATTCGCAGCCAACTGGAATCAGAAAATATTAGAATTCTTCATAGCAATATAAAATGCTGTATTTGTTTAGTTGACAGTTCAACATTGAATGTGTTGAAAGATTTACAAACCCTGTTAGGTCAGTCAACAATCACTTTTCTTAACGGTAATGCCATAGAAAGACGTGAAGCTAAGGGAGAAATCGGAATTGTAATTTATTTTTGCGCAACAAAACACGCGTCAGTGTGCATCCAAAATACTCATTGCCTAAATCATAATTTTTCACTAGAATTTTTCAAGTATGCCGTGAAAACTGATGCTGTCTCCAACCGATTGAAATTGGATTCAATAATGTATTGTTCTGGACATTTGTACTCGGCAGAATTCATACTGAAAGATATAGAAATGCGCTTTAAACGAGACGCCTTAAAGACGATATGTGTTTGTGGCAAAACATATGAGAGGGATCGAACCCTGAGTGCCTTTGCGAGTTACATCAAAGAGGACAAGACTTTGAAAATAGCAGGATTGCGATGTGCGTTGTTTTTCTTAGACATGAGGCTTTTTGTGTTCCACCTGTTTTACTTTATGAAATGAACATGAATGAGATGGAAACAGAAGACATTGAAATACGCTTGGCTGATCGCAAATGCAAACGAATTGCTTGTGTAGATGCTAGAGTGTTCCTATATTATCTTCAGTACCTTACTTATGGAGGACTCGGTTGTAGATTAAACCAAGTGAATGCCTTGTTGACTTTAGCAGATTACGTGGAACGACATTATTATGACGTGTACAATCCGGACATTGCTACAAACTTGATTGGTCACATCTTGGAGATGGAAGGTCATTTGCATTTATCAAGAACAATGTATGCAAATTCCATTCAAATAAATCCCCAAAATAACGCGGCAAACGTGCACCTCAAGATAATAGACAGCATTTGATATTGACATTAAAATATGTAGATTTAAACGTTTTAGTCAGCTAAAACTCATGTAGTTTGAAATTGTCTGTTCTAAAAACGACAGAGACACAATAATTGTCTAAACATGGATTAACAAAGTAGACATTAAGATTTATACTATATAAAATTGTATAGTTCAGCGGTGGCTTAAAATAATTATGTAATATTAATGTTATTCTAAATATAATAGCACAAGTATTGATTTATTTACTTGGTATGAAGTCTTTAATGATTACATGATTGATAATTTTGCTCTCGTGGTAATAGTCAGAATACTGCCATAAGCTAATAATATTATTTCGTAGATGACATTATATAGTTTTAAATACTTACCGTAACTAAAAAGTATAGTCATGTGAGCTTGTGCCTAACATGGTGTACGCTTTTGTTATATACCTATCGTTTTTCTGCCATCAATACATACTGTTATCAACATTTTAATACGGGAAAGCGTATTCGCTACTAGCGTTTTCTTCCCTATCTCACTAGTAGCAGGACTACTTTTTATGTCAATTATCGAAAAGCATTTTACAACTTCATTAGTGTACGTGTGTGTAGATCTATGTCTATAATAGTCTAGTTTAGTATATTCTACGCTATTACCAAATATATGGAGCATAAATAAAATAAATTGTTTATTTTTACATTGGTGAACGTTATTCCTAGAGGCACCCGGTTCAGCATTTTAGCAAATTTCAACATATCAAGAACCAAACCACAAACGTTGTCTGCTGTTTTATCACACGCGACAAGTATTATTCAAATTCACCATTGTTATTCAAAAGGCAAAAGAGAATAGCATACAGCGATGGTGCGCCTCGCGTGCGATACGAGTCAACACAAATAACTCGACTGATACAAGTTCTCAGAACACCACACTAGCATACTAGTATATATATAGTTTGCATGCGTACTCCCTGTTGTTTGCAACAATAGTTTTCTTTGTTTCTTTGGGATTCTAATCGTTTCAGTAATGCGTTGACTTTTGTTGTATTGTATAAAAATATATTATCTCAAAACTTTAACCAGATTGTGTCATTCGGTAAAAGCATGAGGATTTGTTTTATCAATTATTATTGTTAGTTTAATTTAGCCTTCATTATAATAAATGATGATGCCACTGTGGTTATCACCGTAATTAAATCAGATACGTAGAGAAGGGAACACTACAAATGATAGAAACCCAGTTGTAAAACGGATATGATCCAGATTAAATTTAATAAAATGTCGCCGATACACATAAGCGATTTTTTTTTTTCTTCAAAACTTTGAAATTAACTTTATATAAGAGATAATATCTTACCAGAGGGTGGCAATGCAATGTTCGATTTGCAGCGTTTATAAATATGTAAAGAGCATAACCTGACTCCAAGACGGACCATAAAATGCAAGTTTGCAAACCTCGCCGTTATATTAATCTTAACCTCACCTGATATATTACACACGACAAGGCAGTAACCTGTTATCCTCTATGTGCAAGCAACATTTAAGACAAATATTTTAGCTGAGCGAAAGTTTAAACATGATCAACGATGATGGTGATGATGATGCTGACGATGACGATGACGGTGATGATATTTCTTTTACGAGTGTATTCTTTTTTAAATAATACTACAAGTTAGTTTAATATCTGTACGAATTGTGTCGCATGTATTTTTGTGGGAGTGCCATTTTCCTACATGCCTTAAATCAGTAGGCGTAAAATTATGTGCAGTGTAGAACAACAAAAGATTAACACCACACAAAGCATAATTGTATATTGTTATTTGTTGATCAGTGCTGTTGGCGTTCTTTGCCAGGTCGTGGATGTGGTCACGGGGTGAATTTGATCACGGTGATGGATGTGATCACGGTGATGGATGTGGTCACGGTTAGAGATGTAGTCACGTGGTGGAAGTTATCACGGTGGTGGGTGTGATCAAATTGCTGTATGTTGTCACGATTATGAATGTGATCCAGGCGATGGATGTGATCACATTGATGAATGTTATCACGGTAATGGATGTGATCACAGTGATGGATGTTATCACGGCGATGGATGTTATCATGGCGATGAATGATATCACGGTAATGAATGTGGCCACGGTGATGGATGTGGTCACGGTGATAAATGTTGTCACGGTATTGATGCGGTCACGGTGATTGATGTCATCTCGGTGATGGATGTGGTCACGGTGATGGATTTTGTCACGGTGATGGATGTGGTCATGCTCATGGATGTGGTCACGTCGGCTGATCAGTTAACGGTGATTGATGTTGTCACGGTGATATATGTGGTCACGGTGATGGATGTTGTGACTGTGATATAAATGGTCACGGTGATGGATGTTATCACGGTGATGGATGTGGTCACCGTGGTGGATGTGGTCACGGTGATGGATGTTGTCACGGTGATGGATGTGGTCAAAGTGATGGATGTGATCACGGTGATGAATGTAGTCACGGTTGTGGATGTTGTCACGGTGATGGATGTGGTCACGGTGGTGAATGTAATCACGTTGATGGATGTGGTCACGGTGGTGGATGTGGTCACGGTGATGGATGTGGTTACGGTAATGGATGAGGTCACGGTAGAGGATATGGTCAAAGTAATGGAAGTGGTCACAGCGGTTGATGTTGTCACGGTGAGGGATGTGACGGATGTGAACCCGTTGGTAGACTTGGTCTTGACGATGGATGTGATCACGGTGTTGTATGTGATAACGGTTGTGGATGCTGTGATGGCAATGGATGCAATCACGGTGATGGATGTAATCACGATTGGGAATGTGGTGACGGTGATTTCGAGAAATATGGTGATATTTTGTTGTTTACTTACACATATGGGACTACTTTATATCTCGATTAGCAAATGCAATAAGCGTGTGACATTGGTGCATGCATATTTCAGCACGTCAACAAATGTTCGAATAAATGTTTACAAAGTTTATATACAACTGGTCTAACAATCCGGCTAATCACTGTATTCAATATCTGCAAACAATAAAATGTCTGCAAAAATAATTAATAATTGGACTGACGTTTTATAATTCAAACAGCCAATGTGTCAAAGTCATACAAGATACAATACAAACCGATTGGAGTATTTGAATTGATTTGAATAGTTATACTTAGGTATTTATTAAAGTCTTTGGTTGACATATACTGAAGTTATTCGTGCGGAAATGAACGGTATTTTATTAAAGCTCGTGTCATTAGATCGATTTGGTGTTTTATTATGACGTCAAAGAGACATGGAACAATGGTATATACATTACAACACAACGGAGTAAAATGAGTGGTAGAGTGGTTAGAATGTTTATCTGACAATCGCTAATTATTGCGTCGATCGTGTTATATACATAATAATTTTTTTTATTCGTTTACATATCAGTCGTAAAATTGCGAAATAACGAGTTTAAAGAGACTATGTCAGCGAAAAATTGGCTTCCTATTGCACTACACATAATATTATTTGATAGAAATGCGCTTTACTAAGAAATGTGCATTAAATAAAAAAAAAAACATAATGCACAATACAATATCTGAAAAAAAAAAAGTAGCAAAAAAGCCTGAACAAATAAAATCCCCAACCGGGTTTCGAACTCACGCCATTGGGGCCATACGGAGAAATGACAGTAGACAGCGCTTTAATAAATTGCGCTAGCATTCTTGATAACGAATCGTTTGTAAACTGTGGTTATACAAAATGCTCACAATTCGGACGCCAAAATGTAAACAGGAAAAGGGCCAAACAAACATAATCCATATTATAGAGTGAGTTTTATCACGTGATGCGTACTTTTATTTCCATTATGTTTACATATTGTAACCCTTATTATATGCCAATATTTATATATACATTACATAATGTTCCCCTTATAGCTCTTTTCGATGACATAGTCTCGTTAAAAGATAGGGTACATAATTATCGACTTGTTAACACGTTATTAAATAAATATGAATGCTGTGTTAAAAAACATGCTATGATGCCAGAAGTAACTATTGCAGTCTTACAAATGTTATTTTAGAATAGTGTTTTGAAGAAAAAGGTAAACACAGTCATTAAATTATAAACATGATTAAAGATATATCACCCATTACAATCATATTTCGTTCTGTGTTGTGTTTTCATTTCAAAATTCAAGGCAGCGTTAAACAGTACACAGTTAATATACAATAGTTTTACTCAAATATTTGCAATCAATGAATTGTTACAAAAATGACGGCAAACTTTTCAATTATTTCTGTACAAAGACGGTTATGATAATTGCCCATAATATCACAGTTACAGTGTCATGTTTTCGTAACATCGTTTAGCTACGATGCGCAACGTGACACAATTACGTTGCTCAGCGTCGCCGTAACGCGCCCCAACATGACACAAGTTGGTAGGTTCGTACCACAACGTTAACGACCAATCTGAATTTTGAACGTGAGTGTCAAAAACGTACTAAAACGATGCATAATAACGTGGCACTATGACTGGGTCATTAGTTTACACCTAAATACATTGTTATGGTAGTCGTTGTACTGGGCTTATGTAAGCCTTAAGTGGCGCATCCTGTGGACAAAAATAA
>CM051026.1:33936894-33976894 GCA_027627225.1 Congeria kusceri
ATTTATAATTGTAAAAATCCCATTTTCAAGTACGCAAATGACTCGCCAGCTGCGAAGCTCTGAACATTCCGCGAAGTAGTTTCACGTTTGTCAATTAGGCATAAGTAAAGAATGATTTGCACAAAATTCGCCCGTTCATTTTCCCCAACATTTATCCATTCACATTGCACGACAGGGCGAAGTATATATTTTAAATCCAGTTTGTGGCGAATCGTTATAACACACAGTGGCGAATCGTTACCACCCTCTGGCGAAGCGTCATTTAACGGTGGCGAATCAATATGTGGCGAATCGTTATTGTGGTGAATTGTTATTAATTATATCACTCGGGGCCTGGAGTTTTTCATCTGCAGCTGAAACAATTGTTTTTTTTAATGAAAGAATTGTCATTTACTAGTAGATTTGACTAAAACAATTAAAATTGCCTTCATGTTTATAGTTCTATGCAAATAAGATGCATAACAATTGACCTTTTTAATTTGTGTCACACAGGTGATGAAAAGCATATATATACACTGTACAGTAGACATGTTCGGCCGATGCCACACAATTCCATGGATTTTATATTTTGATCATAAAATAATAAAAGTCGTTTACCTTTTTATCGTCTTGATTTTATATCCACACTGTAATTTATATTTTGCCGCATTTCTTACAAAAAACGTTTCAACACGAAGTACCAAAAAATTTGGTGTTGAAATATTTACTAAACACACAGTTTTAAAATGCATACCATAATGGGTGTAAACATCGACTAACATCGAGGGCCTTATGTGTCGTTTTAAGAAAGAAATAAAACATACATATGAAACATAGCGTTTCAAATGTAAAAATAAATATTAATTATTTAAATATATTCTACGCCTAAACTACGGTTCCAACCACACATGTATACGGGCGTTTACAAAATTGCAACTATCTGAAAACAACTTTCGACTCGTTTAGCCTTCAGTCGTAAATCTAAACTGGAACGCGTTCAATATTTCCGTCTGTTGCTACATGTATATAATGGATACAAAACACCTTGTTCAAAATTGCTCTTACGAAATATCAACCCAAACAAAAATAAATCAAAAGCAAATTGTATCACTAGAGCTACTATATTATTTAAGATACCACTGTATAGCATATAATAAATGACATGTTGCAACGCTACTGCAGTGCAAGAGGCGGAGCCTACGAATCATACTTCAATGTATTGATGCGCGAACTGCAAAAAATATATCCCAAATCGATTAACACTTTTAAGGTAAAAACTTAAAGTATACACACAATTGAAATTATAATTGTAATTATACGAATTGAAACGCCCTTTTCGGCGCTTCATCGATGTGTGGAGGTCAGATTTTGTTGTATCTGATTTATACATAAAGCATTTCGGTGTATGCAATTTGTATACCAAAAACTGACCTTCATACATCGATGAAGCGCCGAAAATAGCGTTTCAATTTTTAAGTATAGCACCAGGAAGTTTCGTTTTAGGAATTGTCTTGCAGTCATAGGCTTCATGACCAACAGGTGGTGGAATCGTACTATCATGGGCCTCTGCTTTTATGCAGTAGCATGGATTTATGTATGCGAACAGTATAGCGGTGCATTTTTACAAACTTATGGGTATGTGGCTATAGGTAAATACATTGTTTGCGCTCTAAAGCTCAAATGTGGCAACTAATTTGGTATTTTATGTGTTTATATCTCTGCCTATTTCATCGTCTTCATATTAAGTACGATATCCTTCTTATTGATAATAGGTTTTACAATTAGTCATACGACGTATAGACTCATCTGTTCTAAGTGGATCGTTTCACACTGCTGACATATGACTTTTACTTGACAATGAAACAAGTAGGTCTTTCAATTCACATCCGGTATAACGTGGTAAACTTAAAAAATAGTACATTAACGTAATAGTTTTGTGTCGAATAACCCACAGACAGAATATTAGATGCATTGGAATGAAATCACGATTTCGATCCTAACATGGCTCTAAACTGATCATTAATGCGAATAAGTCGTTTACCTTTAACGCTTTATTTGTTAAGAAGCTCCACTCAAATTTACACAAATTCAGTCAGTCAGGTTTTACATAATTTACATTAACGTATGATCAAACTTCAAGGGCGATAATTTTCCGGTTACCGCCCTCACCCAACACGTGTTTTAGCAATTTTACCATTTGACGTTTATCGTGGGTTTATTTACAATTGATGTACATGTTATCATTAATAAACCGCAAAACAAAAATCAAACAAGTTTAAAGCAGTTGAACCGGTTCCATATGACTGTATTCCGTATCTGCAAAGCGCATCCGCAAATTTAAAGCCGTGAGCAAACCAATCGATCCGTGACGACACTGTACCTCACTCAGCACGGTAACGACTTGCGTATTTGCAGAATAATGAACGTAGAAATGGTGAAGAAGTGTTCCCAATAAACCATTTGTAAATAATGTTGCGTATTTGCATACATATTCGCTGTCGACAATATTAAAATGTAAACAACATAAGAAATATTTACTATTTTGAAATAAGAACAAAACTAATAGTTCGATTGTAAATGCGGATACATGTACATGGAAACGCGCGTAATTGTAATTATTGCGGATACGGATACGGATGCGGATAAGGATGCGGACATATAAAAAAAACGACCTTAATTTGAATCTGAAAACACATCTATTGCTCACAGGTGTTTTGTACTCGTATTTATCAGTTGCATTGTTTTTCTAAATACACATTAAAGCGAAGAACACCAACTTGTTAGTGCAGTTTATACAAAGCCAGCACATCGCGCGACCATTTTTACACCGTGTCCGTGAGGATTCTAGCATATGCATAATGTAACTTATGTTACATTACATAGGCACTTGTGAATGGAACACGATTTTACTTTACTACAAGGAAGTCCGTTTAAAAAGCAGATGTCCTCAGGTGATCTGTGCTTGTAATTATCAGCAGCATTTTCTTCAAAAATGATAATTCTGATTGCGTCATCCCAGTTAGGCGATGCAGTTAACAATTCGACATTTAAAGCTTGTTGTCGATGTTTACTCTGCAACACTTTTCTGAAATTAACAATTATAAATCAATGGCATACGCCGTCAATTCTGTTTAGTTTTAAGGCAGGCGCTATAGTAATCTTAATCACGCCGTCCAAGATACCACATTTTAATTGAATAAAATGGCCGCGTCTAAACAAAACTACTAAAATATATCATGCAGTATAAGCACTATATATATCTGCTATTCGAGGTAATATCAGGTTACCTTAGTTTCCAATTTTGGCAAATGTCAGCGTTTTGAACTGTGATTTATCATCTCTAGTTCGGGACAAGCTATCATACTTATCATCATCAGAGCTGAAAATAATTGTAAATTCGGTGTGATACTGTAGGGTCACAACAACAACAACAACAACAACAACAACAACACGACAGATCTTGTAAATGTATCAAAAAAAGAAGAACATATTTTCTTAAAGAGACAACGAAAGTGCTTTTTATTCGCTCTGACTATATCTCTTTAACATAACATACTTACGCCGCTCTTCTTCGTGTTCTACATGCTACTCTAGTAGTATCTGTATCATACAAAATAGAGTCATAAAGTCTCAAAAGCGTCACCAAATGTTTGTGTATTTATAGCAAATTATGTGATGCTTTAACGTACATGTAGTACAATGTCTAATATGTTTAAACGTTTGTATCATACTCGTACTTATCCGATGCAACAACATACATATTGTCGTGAACAGAAATGTAGAAAAGATATCTGCTTATGTTGAAAACAATTGAAACGCGCACTTCAATAAAACACATGATGAAAAGCCTATACACAGTTCAAATTTAAAAATATAAATCGATTGCTTACATGCAGAAACAATTTATGACATCAGATACAAGAGGGTGTGTTTGCTTAGATCAACATGTACCTGTAACAATCGTAATCTCTGCCAAAGTGTCCAGTTTAAAGTCATTGAATAATACCGCTCTGTTAGTTTCCTTTCTTTCATGCTGCCGATGTTCTCAGAGTTGTAACCTAATTTCGTTCCAGTAGGATGATCAGTAGTTTCTTTATTCGCTGCATTAAGAGACATAAGGAGGCGGACTCGGGATGCGTTTGTAACTTACTATGTGTAGGAATCGATTCCGAATCTACACCGAAGGCCATGCTGCTTGCCATTTGGACATTGACCTGTTTCGGAGGAGGCGTCAGTGGTATAATCTCGTACGAGTGCACGCTCTGTCGGTCAATGACTGGTGCATTGGAGGTATTTTCAGTCGCCAATGTGTTGACGGTCGTTGTGGACGTTATTACCTCTCCGACTGCCACTGGAAAAGAAATAATGTAACAACTATAAGCTATCAGCATCACATGATAAATATATAAATCGCATTGTATAATTGTATCAGCAACCGAAACACTGTAACTAAAATGTTTTGAATGACCCATCACTAGGGTCAAATTTACATCAATTAAGTGCGTTCGCATCTCAACGTATCTCAAACGCACGACGCAACGCATACACGTATTGTGATAGAAATAACAGAATAATTCATGGAAACTCCCAGGTTTTACAAACCAGTCTGTTGCACAGTGTACTTCCGGTACAGGAACACAGAAAGGGAAAGAGAAGTTACACACAGAATGAATGCACCAGAAGCCGTGCTTATGATGATTAAATTAGCTGAGTCGAAATATACGTAAAATATACCTATACAATTTATGTTATTAATTGATTAACGATTTTTCAATACAACGAGTGATACGTGTATATTGTATATATTAATATTTGTATTGTAAACCTGTTGTTCAACCTAGTAAATTGAACATTTAATAGACTCGTTGCCTTTTGTAATATGAAGTTAACTACATCGGTACGTTTAATATCAGATCAATATAAAGCACAATTAAGCTATTAACATCTACAGTATGTAAACATGCAATTGAGAAACGTTATAAATATGGACGCATCGATACAGGTAAATTAAACGATTTCTAAATGGAGACCACGATTCCCCCTGTTTATAATAAATGGTTGATCCCCTCATTATCAACAAAACTTAAACCGACTGTACAGGTGATCCGCTTCTAGCGTCTTACCATGTTTACTTTCCGTACCGGTTTTTACCGTGTCTTTCCACGTTGTTGATGTATCAAGTAATACAGCCCGTTCGACTGTGGCATGATCTATAGGTACAAGAGTTGTCGTGATGTATTTTAACCGAAACAATACGGTACTTTAGTTATGCCATCCTGTAAATACGCTGTCCCAATACAATATGATAAAAACAGTGTGATACTGTAGTTTAGATAATGAATAATGCATCTCTTAAATGCAAATACAGTGCAATTACTAACCTTGAATAGTTGTGACATTCTCGCCACACGTCGTTATATCTTCATTGAATACACTGGGTACGTTCACGGTGTCTGTACTGACTGTCATTTCTTCAAACATAACAAATATGTGTTATCATGACTTAGAAATACACTTAATAAACATACATGCTTAACACAGTTTCTTGTAACTGTTAGAGTCAGATAATGAACATAATTAGTTTAGGTTATTTTAGTTTTTGGTGTTAGTTGCACATATTCACACAGCTTTTAATACATGGTTGAACACAAGAATGCATTGCTAATTTTCGGTTTCGTGAAAATGCTACGCTTGTGACTAATCTTAATGTATCGTGTTGCTTCAGGTGCTTGATAATAGGTTATATATTGAAAAAAGGCAATGGGTCAAATTTTGCATTATACTTTAAAATAATGTTTAACGTTTCTGAACTGCAAACGGCCCAAAATGCTGTGTTCACATATTATAAATGTGTTGAATAACCCTCAACAAGAACAACAAGACAAACAAAACACGGTGGTTCCATTTTGATTATAAATAATCTTCATTGTATAATTCCTGTTTACAGATAAATATGTATTAAATTGCATATATACAATATCTATATATGATAACACAATTAAACAGCATTTAACGTAACACAAAACACACACAAACAACATGTACAACATAATTCGCAACCTGAGTATTACAAGGGATTATCTGCTTCTTTAACAAATGTTTGATAGGCCTTTGTAATACTAAGGTGGCCATAACACGTTTTACTTACGGTGTCTGGAAATGTCAATAACGTTACTGAACATCGGTTTCCCATCTTTAAATGTCGCGCATTTCCTGTCACCTCACTATCATTCAGTGTATCAGAAATGGCGCATGTAACACGATACATTTCAATACAAGAACAGTGCACAGTTTTCAGAGATTTCATGTTTATTCCGCAATGTGAATCCTTGTTTTCAACTTGAATCATGTTGTCAAAACGAGGAGGATCCTTTTCCTTTCTATGAAAGACGGCTAGATCTATATTTATGGTACTTAGGCATGAAATCTCCAACGTTGTTGAATTCAACAGCCTATTGTTCATGGATAAACCCAGCTCGGCTTGACCTGTAAATATTTGTTTCTGAACACGTACACTGTAACACATTGCTAAACTAAATATGCATATTTGAACGAGTTGACAAATTTTACGTTTTATTATTACACAAATTTAATATAACAAAGTTATAGTAAATTGTTGTTTGTATTAACGTGTGCATGTACATGTAAAGAGAAATGTATAGTTACAATTACATGTTATTTTCTACACAGGTGTGGTCCTTTAAGAACGTATTTCTTTTGTTGCTTAATATGGCATGTACATAGCAAATTAATCCATAATATGGTTTAATTAGCTTTGCTTCCTCCACAAAAGGTTAATACTGCACAATTATTTTATTTCGCGGTGGTCTAATTTTCGTGTATTGCGCGGTCCACACATTTCGTGAATTTTAAACCCCGCATCCTTTTTCTATTGGAACAATTACATTGTTTAAGAAACATATTGATACAAAAAATGAGCGAATGTAAAACTGCGCAAATTACCCTTTTTTTTCAAGAACGCGCAAAATTTAGACATCGGGATATAAAATGATTTTACAGTAGTTAGTTACCTGCAGAGAACCAGAAACAAATCACAAATGCTATATACGTGTTCATGTTTCCAAATTACTGTATGCTTGAGTAAATCAGCGTTTTTAGTCTCATGTCATATATTGATTATTACAGATGAATTCAACTATAGCAAGCGACGTTATGAAATTACTAAACAATTAAATTGTAGCGCGGTTTATTTCCTTATACGAGCAGTGTGATTGAGTCAGTACTGTTTAACAATAACGCGATGTTGCCTTTGTAAAACGCACTTAAAGATACTATGCCTAAGAAAAGGGGCGCCAAGGGGGTACCATCATACATCATTCTAAAATTAAGATGTGAATACAATAGTGTAGGTTATTTTAGAATGATGTATGAAAATCGCTCCGTGGGGGGGGGGCGGACAAACTATCATATATCATTCTACAATTAAAATGTAAATACTATATTGCAGGTTATTTTAGAATGATGTATGATAGTCCCTCCCAGACGTCCTTTTTTATAGGCTATATATAGTTTGGTATAACATATAACATAGTATTCGTATCTTAATTATGAAAACATATATATTGTGAAGATGTTTTAATGAATCAGGAAAAAAATGCTTATTGTATATAGTCGTGTTGGTTGGACCATTTTGTAAATTGGTTAACGATAGTTTTCGCACGTATTCTGACAAAACAGACATTAAACAGAAAGCACACTTAGTGCGATGTCTTCTTTTACATGTCTTCTCATAGGTTCTGCATTTGTAAGATGTTAGTTGGATAGCTACTTGGTGATTTCGTTTTAAAGTCAGTATGGAGTTGATTCAGGCAATAACTCCACATTATGTATGTTGATATTGTATTGCTTATCGAATAATAAAAACAACATCAATCGCGTATACTACAATTAAATAAATAAACCTCATTAGGTTTCAAGTCAACTAGGCGGTGCATGATATGCCAGAACGCTCAATATTTGGTCTTGAAAATACGAATGCGTTTTACATTTGACAGAAGGTGCCTCTTATTATACCATATTTTGGATGTTAAGTATTGATTATCATAAGGAAAAAAATATTTGAAACTTGCCCTTAAATATGACTTAAGTTAAGATTTCCCTTTGGATCTTTGTGGAATCGGCCCCATGCAAGAGAAGTTGGTTAGAACGCTGTAGTTGCCACGCGTTCTTACGACTCCGTCGTCACGAGTGTGACACCCACTTTGTGTGTTCTCTTTTTTTCTTTAATATCTGTTTATGTATATCGTTTATACAAACATATGATACTGCAGTAAATATTAATGCTTTCTTTATTCTATACGTCTTTGTTATGCTCATTTCGATTACAAAATACCATTCAAATTGCTGAATGCGATAACATTTGCGCAGGCATTGTTCCTTTAATCAGTATGTCGTCAGTTTGAAAGAGGAAATTGAAAGTAATATATCTTCTGTGAATGCTATGAAAGTGCATTTGTTTTCAATCTTAAACGGGATTATATGCTTTAATATAACTGAACATTTGTTTGTTTTTCTACAGATGAGCAAAAATGTTCTGATATGAACGTTAATGTGAGTTTTAAATGGCGTTATTTCTGCCGACGATTAACTGAAATAACATTGAGGCTGAATATTATTTAAATTGCACAATGTAGATAATGAAACATTTTTGTTTAGTTATAAAACCACGAAGATGCATCGCAATTAGGCCGATACAAGGTTGTTTCAATGTATGCGCTTGTGATATAATGAGTCAATCGCGCGGTTGATTTAACCTTCACGCAATATTGCATATGCTATTTTCACTATGCGCGGAGCTTTATATACATACATGTATATACATACACATTTACTTGAAATCGAAAGTGAAACACATTTTCCGTTATAAAACATTGACCTTGTGAAATATATTTCTGGCATTTATGCATGGTGCAACTTGTGTAGAAAACGTCCGTTTGGGTATAATATAAAATTAAACATATATGTTGAAATGTTCGATTGTGCTAATGTTTTGTTCGTGTACCACGCCTTCCAACAAAGTACACATTTCGGCAAGCAACTTCACCTGTCAGCTAAGTGCATTGTTTTATAAGTCAATCAGCCTTTTACGTAAATCGTATTTGTATATTCAATGCTATACAAATGAGAAAGGATGATAAGGGCCGATTTTTGCCTCTTTTAAAAAATATACAAAACTTATATAGCTGAATATATCGTTGTTTACACTTCAAGGATTGAATAATTTCAAAAAATACACGAAAAACATATTTATACGTCACATCGTCAAACATTACCATTGTATAAGCGTTTTAACGTCATTTGACGTTAATGTTATAAGTTGACGTCATTACGTTTTGTTTAACGTTTGTGTGATGTGTACACTTCTTCCAGCCAACAACACAAGTCCGACAATGAAGACTTTTGGTTAAAAAAAACTGGTCTTAAAAATGTGCGTGTAAAAAACAACAATTATATATTTTGTTACATTTTGAAAACGTTGCCGTTGCAGTAACATATCACAAGTACAGGCCGTTCTGAGCATCCCGAGCTGAAGAAATAACATATTGATTTTGTGTGGGTTTTATGCAGATTGAATCATTACAAACACATGCACGGTGATATTTAACAACATGATTTGTGAACGATATGTCTTACGGAATTTAAACATGTAGTATGACGCTGTATCAGACACTTTGACTCGGACCGAGCATAATCGCATGGTCCGCTTGTTATAACGGCACATTTAACTTTGTGTTCTTTTTTATTATTTTTATTTTTTTTTATAACGATATTTTTCAAGATTTTATGTTTGAATACGTAGTGTTATTCTTTACTACACAACACTTTTTACGCAATAATACATTTATTATCCCGACCGGACCTCGGTATGTCTTTAAAGTATGCAACGCGAGTAAGAAACTAAAAATGTCACTATAGTTTACCCATACATCTATAAAATTGCTTTGGTCACACTAGTTGTTACCACATCCGCTATGCTAGTACCAGATCTACAAACACACTTAAGGCCCTGTCAAACTGTGGCGAATTTGAGCTTCGAGTTTTGTACGAATCCTAGAGAGTTATAACTTACCGTAAAGTGGACGAGTTGATCGGGGAAATATTTCAAGACGACATTTGTTTGAGTTCCCTTCAACCTTGTCATGACATCGACACGACACAAGTACGACAATAACATTTTATCATGAGTTCAGCCGAGATCTGCATACGATTTCTTTTCGACAAGCGAAGACTTGTATTCGAGGATGTTTGAGAGTGGGCGAGTCTTTACGACTTGTGAGGACATGAGCACGAGTTTCTGACGACATTTTACGAGAAAAAGAAGAGCAGATATCGTAGGCAAGTCCCCTTAACTCGCAGCAAACTCGTGTTATGTCGTAAAATGATAATATACGGCGAAAAGGGATGTCCACGGAATGTGTTCAAATGTGTATGAGAGTGCTAGAGATTCATTGGGCATGTCTTCGACACGTGTACGATAATAAAAAGTCGCCGAGAAGCGGCGAGAATTTTCAACTTTTTAAAATTCTCGCCGCTACTTGGCGAGTTCTGGCAACATAAGAAGATATAAGTACACATCACTGGGACAAAGAACGACATGTCTACAAGATCTACACGACACCAGGCTTTGTGTATGAACCATTTAGCCAAATATGGATAGTAATCAGCTCCTAGTATAGAGGTTGGACGAAAGCAGTGACGTCACACTCTCTGTATAGAATGCAACGTAATTGTAAAATAAGCATGTGTTTCATGAAATTTGTTTCATATTTACGTAATTGACTCGTTAAACAATGAAGTTTAAACAAAGCCATGAAAGATCCCCACACCGCCATCCGCCTCTTGCTTTTATTGCATTTTTGGCATATTTAAATTGTTCGTCTCTAGAAAAAATGTATAGGCATATGCCTTAAGGAAGCTACGCCCCTGACAGCGGTTTGTTAAGGGCAAATATATGAAATGATATATATGCCAACAAGCGCGAAATACTCTGATAAACTCACTGCCCAAAGTGAAACATGTATTGAAATCAATCATAATAATAAATAATTTAAATTACATGTTGAAATTACCTATTGATGATTTTCAGGAACACGTGGGTTGAAACTTGCCAACTAATCCAACATCGTTTGATTGATTCAGTTCCTATAACTGGAAGAGGTTTTCCTACGCCCCTAATTACAATGCAGCTATATGACGTAATAGAATCGTCACATTTATTGGAAAATAAGTTGTGACGTAGGCCTAGACCAACCGATTACAACAGTTTTGAGGAAACGATAGGATGTGTAGATCTAGTTAAAGACGTATTTGAAGAAACTGTGACATGGAATTTTGGAATATATAAAAGAGAACGCTTTAATATAAACGTTTAATAATGTGGGCATCAATATGCAATCAAATGTGGATTTCTTTAACTTAATAATGAAAACTAATTGTTTATAATCTAGAACTAGGTTAAAGACATGCAAAATGCTTGACCTAGAGTCAATATGTTGTATTTTGAGCACGGTCATGGAGTCTGAAATGTGGTGGTAAATACAGCGTTTGGAGCTAGGTCAACCATATTGCTTTAGGCCTAATTTGAAAGTGGTTCTAGTAATACATAAGTAGTAAACAAGTGTATTGGACATATTATAAATGTTGGATTATGCAGATATCAGGTAAGATTTTTCTTTTTGCTTTTGTTGAATGTCGATTTATTTACCTATTTAAATGTACCATAAACGTATATATACAAATATATAAATTAATGTTTCCTTTATAGCAATGTTCTCAGTCGGTCAGTTAAGAACATCCAGGCGAATAGTTGAATTACACGATTAAATGCACTCTCGCATACTCTGGTGTGTACTGGTGTTACTGACTATAATCTGCTAGTGTATGAACATATTTGATTTGTGAATATTATGCCGTTTATTATTGAATTAACAACTTCAATTAAAAAGCAATTTTTTTGAAAACCAGCATTGACACAATTTTATGGTTTACCAACAAAACATGCGTACACCAAAAGGTTTTTATCAAATTCAAACTGACAAGTTAAAATTACAAACCTGTTTCAAACATTTATTTTGGTTAACGCGTTGTTTGAATGTTCCGCGTGACGTTGTACGCGAGCGCGATGGTTCGATATCCATGTCAACTTTAAGCGCATGTCATGGTTAAGCTATGTGCGTGACAAATTATGTTTATAATTTAAATTTAAAAAAATCGTCAATTTTATAGGCAAAAATCGGCCCTTATCATCAGTTTTCCTTAACCTTTATCTGAGACTTTTGCATACTTGATGGGAAACAAATAATCATTAATTTAAAAATTAAAAGTTCACTTGCATACTCACGAAAATTATGAAATCTGCACACGGCAAATGGTGTCTAAACGTGAGGTATTCACCTCGGTAAAGCTTCAACACAGCTGGCAGATGTATCGACGGAGTGTTTGATATTGGTAGTCCTTACTTTGAAACTTATATCAAACAAATTTACCCCAAATAACTTAAAATAAATAAATCATGTACTTCGAGCACTGATGCTGCATTTCTAGATGTACGTCTAACTAGCAGTAACAATACAATGCAATCTAGTCTTTATGACAAGCGTGATGATTTAATGTTGATATTAGTAATTTCCCTTCTTTTCGATGGTAATATTCCGTAAAGTCCTTCATATGGCGTTTATATGTTTATTTTAGTTCGTTAGGTGAGAGCCTGTTCATGATTAAATGTTAAATTTAGTAATTATTAAAATACGGCGCTTTCTTTCATGAACTACGAAAAACGTTTACAATATATTAGTAGTTTTTAAATTGTTTAGTTTCTAAATATAGTGTTTCCCTAAAAAGTTTATTGTCTTGTATTGTATATGTAGTCGGAGACTTGTCAGCAATAATGACAATAAGGGTTTCTCTCCAGGTGATGTCTCTGGAGTTTCATTATTATTATAATCAGAATTGTTCGTTGTGCTTTTTAATCAAAGCAAGGGGTTCCATATTTAGATTGCTATTATACATGAACCCAAGTAATCGCATATAGTTTATTTCTCTTTAGAGACCTCGAGTCGTTAGCTCAGTCCAGAGAAGAAAGCAGCGGAAGTGAGGGTGAAGGAAATTAGTACGTCTCCACCTCTCCGTGATGGAACACTATTTTATAACAAATGGAACAGCATTTCACCGGTTAGAGTAATGACGTAATGTGTGATCGAAATATTTTCATGTTGGTGAATATAGAAAACAGTCGATTTGTTGTTCTACTGGTTTACACGTGTCCATAAGTGGCTAATAACAATTCAGATGGATTTATAACATACGTTGGTTAATAGGGTGCATCTTGTTTTCGGTAGTCACAACATTTTCAATTTGATAGTATATATAAGTGTGTTCGTGTGTGTGTGTTGTGTCATTATATGTCAATTGGATTTGTGGAATGCAAAAAAAAGCGGCATATGAACAAGGAAATAGGCCTGAATTCGTGATTGCTTAGATAATCCTTTTATAATATGCAAACAATCAAAAGCAGCTTAGGAGAAAGCAGTCAGTAATAAACACCTTTACAAAGTGATATATAATAAAGGCAAAATGACAGATGCATATGTGTACATATAATTGTTATAAATCAAGAAACCTGAATTATTTGAAGACGTGTGATTGTTAAGCATGCAAATATGTTGTCATACGTTATACGTTTGTCGATTCAACATCCATCATTCAATATTTTGCAAAATCCGTTAACAATTTAACGTAAGACCGGTGGTGACTGACCTACTTGTTCATATTTTCTTATTATGAGGTATGAACTGTAAAGTACAAACATTCATTTATTCACACTGCACGAGTTCACGATTTTTTGTAATAATCGCGATGTGTGAAGTTCAATCAAACAACATTTATTCACACTTCATGATTTCACGATTTCACGATTTGTATGAAATTCCTGAAGTGTGCATTTTGTTCATGTCTCATTCATAAATTTGAAATGAAACGCTGTCTCCACCGGTCTTTAGTACAGCGTCTTCAGTTACACTCTTCTTAATCATACGACGTCATGAATTATTACGTGTTCGAACGTCGCTTCGAAGTGAGACAAAAGTTTGCCAGTAATCTGATTGGGATTAACGAATATATACAGACGCACTATTGTAATGACTTTGCACGCAATTCAGCATTGGTGGCTTGCGCATGTATACAATTGTCCAATATTTAATTTAGAACACTTTAATGTGGATAGTACCGTGTGCATATACGATTACCAATCAATGTGCACGTTCAAATGTTCTGTGCATGTTTACTTAGAGTCTGTAAACATCGAATGTGTGAAGAAATACTCGCATTGTATTTTAATCGCATGCCAATGTGTTGTATTGTGATTTGTCATTTCTAGTTCTGTTCAAGCCTTCGTACCGGTCATCATCCGAACTGAAAATTAAACAAACAGTGTGATATGATCTTTCTGCTAAAGCAATACATTTGGTATAACTGGTTTTCACAAATTGCATGTTTCTGTGCTGATGTGCACTTTCTCGAATATTACAAAAGAGCGATAGAATGATGGTATGATACATATGTTGAAAACGGTATTTTTATATAATATCCATTCAAAATATGTATGTTCCTGTTGTTGTGTTTGTTTTCAACTCTCGCACGTTCGCGCTCTATGATAGTTGTCCACATACTGTTCAATCACATATTTGTTGTAACATAAACATATTCGTTGTAACATACTTACACCCGTGGCCGTACTGTTCCTGCAGTGGTGTCTAAATAAATATATAAATAATAAATATTATATCGGCATTATATTGTCACTCGTAGAAGAGCTAATAATTACATAATGACGATAATACACAAACAGAAAACAATAAGTTTCACGTAGCGCCACACATACCTTTAACAACCGCCATCTCTGCCAAAGTATCCAGTAGAAATGATTCGACAAAGCCCTCTCTTTTAGATATTACTTCACGTATGTTGTCCGTGTTATCAGAGTTGTGACAAAGCGTCATTTCAATGTCATCAGCAGTGTTACTCTTTGCCGAAAGAGGTGGAGTAGGAATACTTTCGTAGTGGTGAAATCTTGCAATTGACTCCGCGGAACTCTGTTCCGATTCTTCACTGGATGCCACACTGCTGGGCATTTGGGTCTGTTGCAGGGATGGTGTTGATGGGATTATCTCGTAAGAGTGTACGGTCTGACTGGCATTAGTTGGTAATTCGGGAGTCTGTTCTGTCGCCAATGTGTTGTCGGGCGACGGGGATGTTATAGTTTCACTGACTGCACCTGGAAACATAGCAATGACAGCAAATTATCATACCACTTTGCTTAAATCGATCTGATAAAAAAAGTGTCTGAAACATTTTTATATCAGTTAGATATCGTTTATATCAGTCAATGTTTGGAGGTACGTCATAATAGTTGGAATCAACTCTTAAGTCAAGATTTTCAGTTAAAATGATTCAGATCCAACACATTAACAATTTGATGCCAATAACGTATATATTTTATTTTTTTAATCGTCAAAAATCTCAAAATCTCAAAAACACCATGTAATAATTTATACACAGAAACGGCAAGTCATACCATACCAGTCAGTTGCGTGTTGTACTTTCTGTACAGGAACACGGCAACGGAAATTAAAGTGGCAAAAAGAACGAATCCACCACTGACCGTAACTACCATGGAAAGATATGTGTTGTATAAATCTAAAATGTGCCAACTAATGGTTAGTAGGAAAACCAAAATATATGTGTATATTAGTCAAAATTCATTTTAAAAGTTAATGCATAAACGTATGAACGTATACATTAATATTTGTCTCGTAAAATCGGTGTTCCACTTGAACATTTGTTGAATCAATTCTTAATTTGTAGTATAAAATGTATTGTACATGTAAATTTATGTTCACGCAACACAACAATTGACATGAAAGCTAATAAGATCTAAATCTAAACCAGCTTCTCGGGTCTTACCATGGTTGATTTTCGTCATGTTCCTTACAGTGTCTTTCATCGTTGTTGACGTATTCAGTGTATCATTACGTTCTTCTGTTACTTGATCTATCAGAGTACGAGTAGTCGTAATGATTGCAAACAAATACATTTACAACACTTTATTAAATTATGAATTTTCAGTTTATAGTTGACTATAACAATGCTGTATTTCATTATAACACAATAACACAATATATATAATTTATTTTTGAATGAATATTTGATGCATGTGAATATGCTACATAATTCTAAAATGCATAATCTTAGTTAAGGAATACTTTTCCGATTGGACAAATTATATATGCGTTCTCTGAGTTGAAGAACTCACTAAGAGCTTATACAACTGACTTTTGTACTGCAGATAGTGAGCTATGCTATATTTGTGTAGACGGGCAGAATTGTCAAACATTTAAAACTAATATTTATTAGAAAAACAAAAACATCTCACAATATAAATACACTTTACCAAGTACGGTCTCTTTGTAAATGTTAGTTTTTATAGCATTACGTTTATTCCAGTTGTTTTCGAGGCATCAACGCCATGTACATGTGTGCATTATTTTGTATGTATAAAAAAATATTTAAACGATAGAAGTATTTAAAACAGTTTTACCAACGTTCGTTTATTACGTGTTATACCATGATTAATTATTTGGGCTTGTGTTGGGTAATGTCCAATTAGTTACCTGTTGTAGTAGTGGCATTATTTTCAAATGTCCTTGACACGATTTCAATATTTTTTGAGACCGTTGTTTGACCAAATTTCGAAACATGTCCCATCATACCTTAAACATGCATACACTATAAATATTTATAATATAACTACGGTCATTATATAGCGAATGTAATTATAACTAAGTATATATTGTGCATATGTTAAAATAAATATACAGTTTGTATCCGAACACGTAATATATCGAACTTACTGCAATAGTTAAGGAAGTGTTGGCACGGCTTGTAATGATACAATCATAGTTCAGACATAAACTGTGAATTCGAGGTTTCTTGTGGCAATTGTATAGCAAGTTTGAAAGCAAACCCATTGACATGAATTTAAAACAAATGCACTAAAATAACGCAATTAACTCATTTTACTCTGACTGAGGTGTCTCTTTTACAAAAGTAACTATAATATATGTGAAATTAAGATACATAGAAATATACCCTGGTTCGACATGGTCAATGTTCTGCTATAAACAAGACTACCGTTTGTAAGTGTAGCACAATACCATTTTGTTCCTCGTTGTGTAAAGGCATTTCTGTATCAGAAATTATGCATCCCACGTGGGTTCTGTCCGTACACGAACATTGCACGGCCGTCGCTGGTAGCAAAGTCTTAGTTTCACATGCGGTGTAGTTGTTTACTACTTTTACGATATTTTCGAAAGATTGACCGGCCGTTTTCATTCTATAAATTAAACTCAATGACATTGGACCGATGCAGGATACTTCCACAGTCATTGGGTTTGGCTTATTGACATGAATTCGGGTTCCATACAAAGCTGCAAGAATGAAAGGACATTTATCTTTTGCATCAAGCACTTCATGTATAAATAAACAATTCAGGTGTTAATTTGAAATTATATATGGGCAACAGTTACACCAATGTGTGCAGATACTCTAGCATTCCAAATAAAATGACCGTTATTACGTGTATACACTGTTAAGCTTGCATAAATTTTACATTAAGACGAACAATACAAACATTATACTGTTATTAGTGTATATTTATAAAATTTTAACATAATGATGTATTACCAATTTCATTGAAATTTAAGCATGATATGTTTTTGGAACAAGATTCTTGTGTCATAACATGGAATAAAATTAATATGTGCTAAACAGTACTTACAATAGAACAGCGATATTAGCACTAAAAGTATGACTTTGGTTAATGCCTTCATGACAATTTATGGGTTACTCAGTAGTTGGAAATTCATCGTCAATATGTATATGTTGTCTTTAAAAATCCACAATTCACAATAAAATTTATCCGTTACATGTTACGTAACAATTATTTTTCGGCAACATGATTGCTTCATTAACCACACCGTATTTTCTAACGGAATGCGATATGTGCACTATCTATATTTCCTCTTCAAATTCTACATAAGTATTTGACCGCTGCAAAACTATTTCTTTCTTACAACGAACGTGTGTATAATTAACCACATAATACTTATTTAACCTTTCTGTTAAAAAAGGCGGTCTCTATACAGCGCATGAGTATAAGGAATTTTATTAGGCATACACAATACAGAACGGAAAGTGTATGCATTAATATCTGTTCGTGTCTCGGTATTGTGTAAATAAGCTTACTATATAATACAAACAACTATGGATACATTTCCAACAGAATGTCCACATTAATATTCCATGTGTAAATTAATAATGTGTATACATTTACAACGTGTATTTATAACAAAACATTAAATACGATGTGTGCACATGTATTAATGCTCGTTCTGGTAAAGCAAAACTCACTGATATGACCGGGACATATCTTATAAGTGTATAAAATGCATTATATAAGAGAAGCCATTTTTTGAAAACCTGTACTTTTGTTTCTTCCGCAACCGTTTAAGGGGATTTTATAGAACATTAACATTGCACACACATAGAGCTGAATAAGGTAGCAAATTGTCGTTCAACCGCAAAATGTACTAAAGTATTATTTGGCACCGCGCTGGTCGCATTGTAAAGGAAAACTACTTAACCAAGTTAAACACTAAACAATACATTTTTAAGTAGCAAACGGCCCTACAATAAATACGTATTTATATGTTAGTTTTTTACATATTAAAATGTTAAACTTGGTCATGTACTCATCTAACGTTTATATGAAGCGATGTTAAGTGAACTAGTATGTAGAAAATGCATGCCCATTCCTATTCAGTTATTCTCACTGTTTATATTTATTTCATGCATTTATATATAATATTTGTTCTCATATTAAGTGTAACATTATATATGTGAAATTTCAACCAGGGTAGATACAATGATATACTTTTGAGGCGGAGGTTGTAAATTTATCCATAAATAATCACGATAATTGTATATGTATTAATACAACTTTTAATCAACAGAAGCAGAACACCCTCAATTTACGCCGAAAGCGTTAAAAAATACTTTTTTTCATGTTTTCTTTTCTTTACATTCTAAGTTGTATGTATTACGAAAATCTTAGCGAATCGCAAATGCTCTGTTCTGTAATCTAAGAATCGAATAAATACAACGTATTTTTCACACTTATCTAGTATTCTCAATGTAATAACCCACAGTGCAAATGCACAGTTGTGCAAAAGAAAGCATTTTCTTTTTTGATATTAAATAGTTTATTAGTATAAGTTAGTGTTTTCCTCATATTTTACTATGTTTCTATTCCAGAACAAGCCCCACGCGGAAAGAAACCAATAGTTTTAAAGAAGCTGAAAGCTATGAAAAAAGATGAATATTTTCCTATTGAATGCTCATCAGACACACACATAACGTTCCAATTCATTGCTGAAAAGACGAACCAAATCATAAGCATTGCACAGTGCACTGAAAACGCTTGCATTCTTGAAAACAGAACTATTAAAGACAACTTCCTAATTACACGTACGAGTACTGGGGGACATCTGACAGTGATCAATCTGAACGAAGACGTTTCTGGAGCATACAGATGCTGCGAAACACACAATCTCAGCAACTGCGATATAATACACATTCAATCACAGTACATAGAATCTGCTCCTAAAGCACCACTCGAAAGCACAACAAAAGGTTCCTGTGTGTTTCTGCTTTCATATATAGTCGAAACTCGATAGTGCGAACCGCGATACTAGGAAATGATGAAATACTATGATTAAGGTCGCCGGTCCCGTCTGATGTCCGTGTACAACAACATTAATATCAGAACAAATATGATTGCTAAGACATGATTATTGTAATTATATAAATATAGTAAATACAAAAATTTTACAAGTGTACCACATGTTACCTTTTCAATATTCGAACTGTTTAATTATATAAATGGACAGCATGCTGTCGTGTATGCTTATTCCCATTGATGGCTGTAGACACATATTACGTTTTGCTTTAACTTTTCAGAGGTAAACCCAGTTCAAAGAATCGAACATATTTATGATACGGATTTAACGAACATGTTGGGTATGTGTTTGGTCATCGTAAGCCTGTACGTCTTTGCCTTGGCACTGGGAATCTACGGGAATATGATCTTGAAAGTCTATGAACTGCGTTCGGGGAAGCGTTCTTCAAATGAGTACAGAGCAGCCGGTACGTATTAAGCTTAATATAAATTACGTTTGCTAGTTGTATGGAGGATACGTGCAGGCAATCAGATATTTATTTTGTATGATTAGGTAATACCGAATTTAGTTTGTATATATAAGTGGTAAAATGTTTAACATACCGTATTGTTTGATCATGCTATCATTTTGATTTCAGGGCAGAGCAGTGAAGACAATAGTAATAGTCCGATCGAAACGCTTTGATTGACAATATGATTAACCATTCGGAAAGCATCATGGTTTGACGTAAATATAAAACGGCGTTTGTCGGGTAGGCGAGGTAAAAAAACGAATATAGCAAGTGCTGAATTGCAAAGAACAGCGAGATCGGAATCACCAGTAATCACTTGGTTATTGTATTATTAAAATCGTTTGTATTTCAAGTATTCCATATGAATGAGTTTTGAAGCGTGTGCATTGTTGACGCTTCTATATTATAAGGTAAGTACGTCAATGCTCCAGAGTGGGCCTTGCGCTTTAACCGGTAGAAGATGAAGTAGCATAAGGTAGCTTATGTGTAGGCACGTAAGACACACACTGTACATAGATCATACATGTATATTCTCATACAATATTTCTTCACATTTTTAATAACTTAATGAAGCGCATAATTACGCATTCACTGACTACATGCTGGAGTACATGTGTAGTTGTACTAAGTATCAAGTATCAGCAAATAAATGTCGTCTTAGGTCAAACGTAGTGGAAATGATACACCCAAAATGTATATAATCATCTGATGTCAACTAGGTCAATAATGAAAGAAGGTGAACTGCGTTTAACATTTTAGCATGATAAACAGTGTGCATATGCAAGTTTGTGAAAATATAAGTGTGCATGTGGATAAACCAACCCATTCAAGTTACCACCACCACATAATGATATTTCGTGTGTAATGTTCTTAATGAAAGTGAATGCACTTAAGTTGTGTATTTTTGTTTAGCACACACAAATCTAGTAAGTGATTAATCGAGTTACTAAATTAGAAATTAAGGTCACACTTACGTAGATATCGACGATGTCACTAATTGGATAATAACTTATGTGTAACGTTCTCCCAGACGTTTCAGTAATGTATCGCTATTACGACTCATTATGTGTAGTACATGTCCGTGTCATGTGTAATAAAGAAACATTTTTTAGTGTTTTCCCTTTAGCAATCAATTTTGAAAACAATTATTATTGAAAGTGCATATGTGTATTTACCAATCTTTGAATAGGTCATTTTAAGGTCCTGAGCTCAGTTTGAGTTTGTATCTTAATTTGAAACTGTTGGTTTTGTTTTGTATCGTGTTGTATTTAGAAATGGTGATTTAACTATGCATTTACATAGAGAATAAAAGGCGCAATGAATGCACTATGATTATCTAATTTAGTTGAAACTGTATATTTATTATTTTAACTCACATTAATAATATATTTATCGCTCATATGGGGGGAAAAACGTAACACACTTCGTAATAATTATATGTAAATTGTAAACATACCTATATATGTAATACTCGACCATACATTTTCTCCGTAATTGTGGTATAAATTTCCAGGACACGTCCCTGTAAAAAGGCACTGAGTTGTTTATGAATGTCCATACTTTTGAACAGACTGCATGTGTGAATCCGTTTAAACAAATTGTAACAACATTTGTATTATTTTTGTCTGTGCCAAAGTTGTTTTTCTAGACGCGTTGCCCCTATTTGTTTGCGATATGTTTCATTATGGATGCAATGCAAAATAAGTAAGACAGCACAAATCGATCTATAGTAAATTTAAGTTTAGTTGCTAATTTTAGGCGATAAACCGAATACTCAAGTTAGAGAAATCGTGATTTTGTGTTTAATAACACAATTTAATCGCCCATATTAAAATTGACTAATTCACCTGAATCGATTCGCAAATTTGTGTGTCGATTCTCACTATGCATTTTAACTGGCTGTACAATATTTAATTGGGAAGCTAATGGCAATAGTTTCGTCTTCGACTGAGCCAGTTATTATAACGTTGTTTGTTAAATGAAAAATTAACAATTAAATGTGCAAATAATGGTTGATTACAACAAAATGCGCATTACATGATTGTTAAATCCTCAACACCCGCATCAAACATAAAAAACAAATGCATATTTACTTTTTCTAAGTAAAACGATTATTGTTTAAAACAGTATTAATCATTCAAGCCATATGACACACTACACACTATTTTACAACGTCGTTTCAATCATTAAACATTAAAACATAATGCGCCGTGTTTCGTACAGTATAAAGTTTAATGTGTCATATTTTTTCTAAATACAGACCTGAGAAATGAGTATACAGATGCATAATTCACATACAAACCTGTAAATTATCACTATTCATTGCAAATGGAAACATATATTTTATACAGTGAAGTAGATATAGCTTCGTTTTAACCACTTGCGCGACGTGTGACGATTGCAGTTTTCCATAAAGTATATACATTAAACTAGTGACCTTTCTGGTGTGTGTGTTTTGCTGTTTATGTACCGACGTACACATACTATTACTATTAAGCTCGAAAGCCTTATGCATGTAGAGACACTCTGGTGCCCGTTTCATGGGAAGAACCAGTACTTGTGTCTTTGGAAATATCTTGAGAACGCGCTCTCAGTGGAAGTCTAACCTGGGACCCACCTGTCGCAAGGCGGACACCATATCCACTGCATTATTGCAATGTTTGAAAATTATTGCCACTTACCCCGAATATAAATGCCACTTACTTCTGAATATAAACTTTAACAAAATATGTATGTGATAAAGAGGCATAACTCTGTCAAAATACAAAACATAATTATGGGTATTATTGCCCCTGATACTAGAGTTGATGACACAGGTAAGTCCTAAGTTTTAGGTGAATACCGTATGTAGTTTTTAAGTTACCAAACTTTTGAATATAAACTTAAAACAGAAAATATAAGTGAAAAGGGGGCATAACACTGTCAAAATACAAAATAGAGTTATGGGTAATGTTTCTTCTCATACTAGAGTTAATTACAAAGATTAGTTCCAATTTTCAAGTGAAAAGATTATGTAGTATTGAAGTAACACAACTTTTGAATATAAACTTTAAGCATAAAGTCTAAGTGAAAAAGGGTCATAACTCTGTCAAAATTTAAAAATAGTTATGGGGAATGTTGCCCCTGATATTGGAGTTGATGACAAAAGGCATTCTCCAAGTTTCACGTCAATAACTTATGTAGTTTTGAAGTTACAAGACTTTTGATTACAAACTTTAACGAATTCAGACGCAGACGTCGACGCCGACGTCGGGGGTAGAAGGATAACTCATCTTTTCTTCGAATCGTCGAGCTAAAAATGCACTTATAACTGAAGTAGTTATTTCAACTGCACAATAATACCAACAAAACACATTGGTTTCTAATAGCTTAATAAATATCTAGATAGCAAAATAATTAATAATGTATTAATACACAGAGGATTAGGGTTAGTGTAAGTGTTTGAATGGCGGACTTAAACGATTTGTGTCTTGAGTAAGTACATATTGCGGACACTGCATTTACCGCTAAACAGCGGGTTTCAGCTATGCCAAGACCTGACGACATGTTTTTAAAATATCGACAATGACTCTAAAAACATAAAACGTTGTGTAAACACATCTATTTGTGTTATAATGGTTTTGCGTAGATAGATGCAAATAATGCCATTGTGGAATATAATTCGAGTCAACATTGAACGTTTAGTTGCAATGCAAAGACATATTAATATCACCTGTTTCAAATGAATTAATTCAGTTTTCAACAAGAACGGGGCATCTATTCGGCTTAAATATTGTAAAAGGTTTTCCATAAAAAAAAAAACACAAATACCATTGAACTTGCAACATTTTAAAACTCAGTATGTGTTACAGCGTGTAAATCGTAAAATGCATGTAATTATCCATTTTATACATGGGTCAATTTGTGGTTCGACAAGAAGTATACTTTTTTAAACTATATATAGTGACATCAGATGACATATAAAAAGCGAACTAAAAAAACGGCAATATATTATAATTAAAATATATGACCCAATAAAGAGCATACTTAATTATAAAAATGTATGTTTGATACAAATACAATATAGATTAATTAGTTAAGCTCAATTATGTCAAAAGCAAGATGCCATTTTCGAGTAGAGTTTCCAGGGTAAGTTTCAAGCGCTTGTTGATTTAACTCATAGTATTGATTTAACTCAACACCGCCTTATTCAGCAAAATGAGGAAATACCAGTATCTGCCTATATCCTTTACACCACTACATCGTTTATTATTTTGCACGATAACAACTATTTCATTGCGTAGCTAGGCTGGATAAAACATACTTGGTAATCTATTGAAGGATACGTTAACTACTCATAATATTGAACAGTTACAAACACAAAAACATGCTAACTAACTATATACACGCACACCTAACTATATACACGCGCAGATTGAACAACGCGCGCGCAGACTAGAAAAAGTTTAGATTCTTAATAACAAAAATACACTTAAAAAGCTTAATAAATAGTTTAAAAAATAAATATTCATATTATAATGACTGTACTATCGATGATGATGATGATGATGATGATGATGATGATGATAATGATGATGATGATGATGATACTTTAACTGCCTACGTGGAATGCGAGGATGATACTGTTAATGATTATGCTGCTGCTGCTGCTGCTGCTGATAACGTTGCTTATGATGGACTGTTTAATTATTATGATAAACAAAACAGGGATATAAATGCACGTTTTTTAATTTTTTTCATAACGATAGCGATTGTCTGAACTTTGTTGTAAGATTGTGCAATCACGCACAATACTGATGTGAAGCGAAACCGCTGGCGACATTACATCTTTTAACATTGATGTTTATCATTACACAAGGAAAAATGTAAGTGGTAGCACTCAATAGATAATGGTTATGCCATTGAGAAAGTGACCCATTTTGAAAACGGGGCATGATATAAACGATTAAAGGGACTATGTGAACGAAAATGGCCTCAATGTGATACTTTCAAAAAAAAATCTGAAATAAAGATATGAAAACTGGCGTATAATAAGGGTTAAAATAAGGTACATATATATACAATGGGAAAATAGTTTTAGCATTCTGACATAAAGACTATTTTATAATATGGGTCGTGTTTGGTTTGCCTTTTTCATGTTTACAATTTGACGATAGAATTATGAGTTGTGTGCATAACCGTAGCTTACACATGTTTCCTTACAGAGCGGAAAAGCGCAGTTGGTTAAAGCGCTGTCTAATGTTATTTGCGGATGTTAAGTCGTGAGTTCGATACTCGCTTGGGGTTTAATTTTTGCATCAATTGTGCTGATTTGTTTTTATCAAATATCGCATTATGTTTTATATTATATTTTCTTCATTTATATCATCTAATATCATTTATATTGAAATAGGAAACGAATATTTCGTTGACAAAGTTCCTTTAAATATAATATATAAATCGAAAGTACAGTCATCATTCATTAAAAAATCATAACTTGGTAGACAATACTAAGATAAATTAATTACGTTCCTGTTTTAATATACTACGGAACAATGTTTAAATTAAATGTTAACACTAATTTGTAATGTATTCTTCTCATACGGCAGATGTATGGTTGAAACATCACAGAACGTAATATAAAAAAAACAGTCATAGATGCTGTAATATTATTTTTGTCGTCAAAAATCTAACTGTTAATAACTGTTATGAAATCACCATACATGCAGTGAATACGTGTTCACGATGAGTTCACAGCAGATGCATCAAACGTGTTCAGGTTGTATCATTTCTGAATCACAAAACAACAGGGACCGTTATTTATAAACAATATTAAACTATTCTTAACTCAAGTGGAAAACAAGTCAAAAGTAGAAGTTGTGACACACTGCACTATAGAACGTGCGCATGACAAATACTAAATATCATTTAACTTGGCAGTTCATTGCGATCTATGTGTCAAGAGCTTCACACAATGCATGTCTTTGTCAGAAAATACAAATATAAACATTCGGAATTCACATATTTTTCTTTATTTGCAACTAGAATTGCCAGCCCAATCTTAAATGTATGTACTTTTACGTTAAAGGAGAACATTAAAATAATTGTTTGACCATCTTCGGTTTTCATGTTGAATATTCATGCACTATTGGTAAAAAAGTAATGCATGCAATCTAATGTACATGAACGAATTGAATAAGTGGTCATTAAGAAATAATACAGCTTTTAATAGGAATTCCAGTCATTATTCACAACAATGAGGAGCATATGCAATTGTCTTATTGTTACTGTATAATATATAGGTATTGTATTCAAGATAAACATGCTATAATTATGATAAAGATACCTACGGTAAACCACCATATTATCAAAGTGATGAATAACAGCACGTGGAAATACATCCATTATTCCGGATACAACCGAGAAGGTTGCGATGAGGTTCTAGCACTTTGGAACCGTTACGACGTATTTCTGGGATTTATGATGCGACTTAACATATTCACGAAAGCGTGTATTAATGAAACTATACGACAAATAGACATACAGCGCCACGTTTACTTATAAAAAAAGTAAGTACAAATGAAATTATCATGTTAAAAAAATTGTGCAATATGAACATTGATGCAGTTTGCTGGCTTCTTAAAACTACAGTTTACTGTGTTTAAACAATATTCAAAAGCCCACTGTGACCTTACGAAGTATGTTGGTTTATTGCTGATGATAAGAAAATAATAAAAAATGATGATGACAATTCGTATGACGTTGACTGACTGTACTGAAATATCAACGAAGGGAAACTCTAAAGGATATAAATCCACGTATAATTGTTTTATGTTTTTTCTTTAGTGATTGCCTAAAAGTTTTAAATGAGGTTTTTGTAAAACATCAGGCGACAAACTCTCAATCTCGCACGTTTCTATTTGCGTAAAGCAAAGAACATTGTAACTGGGCTGCGCAATATATATGTTGTACCAGTTCTGACAATTCGTTAGTCCTGTATATGACGATACATACGAAACATTTTGCCATTTTATTTGGTGTACCGTTTCAGCAATTCTTATTGCACGTTGTACTATACAAACTGTAGCACAATTCGCCATTTGCTATTATTTACTTGTATAATTTAATTTCAAATACAATCATATTATTTCATCGTTAACATAATCATAGTGTATACCAATTGATGACATCAAAACCAACAGCTTATTACGTATATTTGAACTGCGATTCGTGGTGAGCCCAAATTTAGTCACTTTTTAAATCTAGATTACAATTTACTTTACTATCGTGGATTTATGTGTGTTCACTTACGCGTTTCAAAATTGTAATTTTGCTTGATTTGATTTTAAGTTAAAAAACGTATCCCCATTCAAAACTGAAATGATTAATAGACAGGACAGGAATATTTATTATGTTCGTTATAAAAAAAAATCATATTGCATTATACTGATTATCCAGTTACGCTTGAAACAAAACGTTTCATGGAAATAATGCCCTGCAACATCATAGAGGGGAATGCCAGATAGTAACCCAATACTTATTACGTCACAGCACACAGACACACGGAAACTGAACGCACGATCTGCACTTAACTCATCGCTGAACATGTTGGTGTACCAACTGTCCATTCCGAATAAATTTCCTTCTCAGAACAAATTACAATATGTGTGAAGCCGAACTAAATATTTAATCTGTGTTTATTGTTTGTTGGTTGGAGATCTATTAAAGATATTTATATAACGGCAAAATGTCAGTTCATACAGGGGGCGTGTTTCTTGTTGTTTTACAAGTTTTAAGATGTATGTGTTTTCACACATTTTGCTTTTTTGTACATTTTACTGCTTTTAACGTGAATACGTGGATTATATTTCGTTATCACACAAGGCTTTCGCAATCGATATCATACCACAAATTATATAGTATACGAATGCAAGTGTTTTGTAATCGAAAGTATTGTATATTGTGAAGTAAAATGTAGCTTATTTAAAAGAAAAAAAAAAGTATTCATTGCTTTATATTGAACAAACATGCAGTATTAAAATGTATCACAAGTGTATGCTAGTTCTCTTAAAGGATATTTATTTATTTCAGATTTTGACGGCGCACATATTGATGTCCATACAATTAATGCAATGACTGTAAACGTGTCTTGCGGCGACGCAATTACATATGCTGTATTTTATAGAAAAAACTTGGTTGATGATAATTTTCCAAATATAGTGAAAGTTGAATTCAACGAAACAAATTGCGATGTTAAGACTGCTTTACCTCAGGAAAATGTACAATGTTTATGTACTGAATTGAAGCACTATGTTGCGTGCAATATTTCGAACATGAAAAAATACATCTGAAGCGGAAGAATGGAAATGTGGTACATTAACAAATGAATTGCACACTTACAGCAATGTTGTGGTTATACCCTCTAAAGGTAAGCACATTGTGAACATGTGAATGTTTGTGGTATCAATTACTTTGACATATTAAGTTGTATCGTAGATATATTATACATACTATAGATATATTAGGTTGTAGCATAATGACATTAAAATTAAATTAAATTATTCACATTCAGTTCCTATACTTATAGCAAAACAATGGTACTTCATATTGAATGTTATATTAATGTTCAGGCTGGCGTGAATTTTTAGGAATTAGTCAAATCGCTGCACAACACATAACAACATCCACATATGGCCAAACATCGACCGAACTATATCACGCATCAGACGTGTCTATTATCGATACAGAATATAAAAAGACGTCGAACTATCCCTTACCAACTATGCAAGGTATATTTTAAGACAAGTTTTATTTATTGTATTATGGCACATGTTCCGAAAATGATTTGCTCTATTCAGAAAGCATGAATGGAGATGTAATTCAGTAGTTTTTGAATGATGTTTGTAAATATATATCGGCATTTATTCCAGCAATTATTATTGCTACAACAATGTGAGCTTACAATTTGCATCATACTGTTTGCAGTGCTAGAGTACACGTGTTTTTGTTTGTGTGCGTTTGTGTTTGTTATTATCTGTTTTCTTTCAAGTTTCGACGAAACGTTTGGTCCTTCAAATAGCTGGCCCAATACTTTTACTAGGCATTGCGATAGCCATATTCCTTTTGCGAAATAAACTATCCGCAAGGATGAAACGTGGAAACGGTCAGTATGTCTATTCGTTTATTTGGTTTGCCTTAGCAACGGTCATATAACCAGAAATTACCATAGTTACACAACACAAGTAAACAAATCAGGTGCGATTTTAAATAATTAAATTAAGAAATGGTTTGCATTTATATTATATTACATGTGTGTATGCTATTAAATGAATCAATTAATGCCTTGCATAACTTATAAATGTTTTATAAATATAATGCGACTATGAAATAAACAGTGAAAACCCCCGCGCATAGTTGTTTATTTTTGAAAACCTGTCAAACACCTTCATTGCTTAATACAGGCATTGAAGTAACTGTTAGTAACAGTCAGAACGACGGACCTTGGATTATGTCCGACAACGAAAACGGTGCATCTGGGTTAAGTAATGATGCAACAACTAAATGCCGCTCAAGAGCTTTTGTTCAGAGAAACAAACCTCTAAATACGGGTCAGTATAAACACCACGAAGACTTGCATGCGTGTGCAAAATATATTATAAATGTATCACTTTCTTTTATGGTGAGATGTGGTTGTCTATATGAATATGAACATTGTTGTAATTTCTATTCATTGTCTTTTTCAGAAAATGATACACACTCAGACTGGTACGATTGTGTTTTTTTTTCTTGTTTAATTACTAAACTTTTTTTATGAACACAAAACCACAATTTGTGAGACTTCAACTGTTTAATGCTGTCATGTTGAATAACTCGCTCTATTTAAATTGGGTTATTCTTAGTGGTTTAATGTCTTTTGAAATGAATTACTTAGCCATCCAAATCCTGTCAAAAATGAGCTTCCCTGTTGTCTGGAACTTCTTGACGATGATCCATTGTATAGCTGCACCAACGAAACCCATCCAAATAGTTTAGGTAACTACAACTATTACTCGTAGTAACCTATGTGTTTAATTAATGAGGCGTATCGATATATCGTGTAGTTAACAAAATGATTGATTCACGCATAGGTCTCGGTTTTATTAACAAACAGTACATATTTTACTTATTTTTTACAATTAAAACTAGATGTCACCGTGACACGTTTTGCGGGCGCATGAAACTTAATAGTGATAATAAAATCAACATGAATGAAATGTACATAAAGTACCGCTACACGTATGCACACTATTGATATTGTAGCCTAGGGCGCAGTTTTGCAGGCGCACGTTCAAATCCTGTTGGACCTGTAAATCGAATAAATATTCTTTTTCTAAACGATATCATCAATATGTTATGTCTGCTATAAAAATGTATTGTGAAAATGCGAATATGTGTTGTTTACATGTAAATACGTGTCTATATTTATGAGAAAAACCGTCGATATGCCAATTTAATAAGATAAACATATTTGTAACAATAACTGCGAAACATGTATGTAACAATAACTGTGAAATGTTAAAACATGCTAAACCGTTGTCACTATCAATTTCTCATGTTATTGTTGTTGAAGTGGGTCACTCGAGGTCAAAGTTTCACACGTAAGTATAAAGTTGAAGTCTATTAAAGTATATTTGAAATATTAATTTTGATCAGCATTTCGAGATCTTCTTAAATTAAAACATGTGTGTGTGTGTGTGTCATTCAAGCTCTTTATTTTGGTGATCGGTGGCCTATATAAAAAAATTAATTGCTTCCATTTATATTGAATCCCATGGAGTTAAAGATACGTGGTTGATTTTAATAATGTGTGTATACAATAGATTTGTGCACGTTGTGGTAACATTTGTTAACACGCGCTTGTTTCGAGTTTAGTAATTAATACACACGTTTGTTGTTTTGTGTTCTCTTTATTTCTTGTTGTTGTTATTTTTTTATATAAGCAATTTTAGAAGCATAAACTGATAGATGGACATTAAAGGCATTCAAAACATAGTTACCAACATTAAACCATTAGTTTATTCTTAATATGTCTCAATAATTTATCCGTTTCGTATTGCAGAAAGCATGCGGCGCCTACCGATATCAGGTGTGTACAGCTTTGCTTCCGAAGTAAATACAGGAACGGGTAACCATAAAGTTTTCAATACTCTATCAAAGCAATGATGATAAAAAATAAGATTAACTACATATCTAAATAGATATACGTTCATGTAAATATATATGCACACACACACACACACACACACACACACACACACACACACACACACACACACACACACACACACACACACACACACACACACACACACACGCACACACACAAACACACACACACACACACACACACACACACACACACACACACACACACACACACACACACACACACACACACACACACACACACACCCAAACACACACACTATCAATTGCTCAGTCTATTTATCCCTTTTCACAAACACAAATCTTGTTGCTATTACTTGTATTCGAAATAAATTGTTGACATCGTTGAATAACAATACATAAAATCTATTTTAGATGATTCGGGTTCTTCTGTGCAGCAGTAAGTATTTACTGCAATGACTGTATTGGCATTTGAAATAGAAAAAAGACATATATATATGGTTGGTGACTTTTGATATCATGTAATATCAGACGAGTCCGATATGGAGTATGCAAAGACGATTCGGATATCACTTAATATCGAAAGTCACCTACCGCATATTCTATTTATAATGTCACTTTCTTACAAATATTGTTTTATAATAAAAAATAAAATAAATAATCGCAAGTATTGAGCAATTTACTGTTCAACACAATATGTAAATGAGACAGTCTGATTTTGGTCAATGCATAGTTACGCTTAAAAATAGTTATAGACAAAAACATCAACAATAACATGTTAACACACATTTAATCACTAAACAAAAGACTATAGTGAGAATTTGTTACTAATTGATGGAACATAATAAAATACATTTACATCAACTATATTAAATACACAAAAGAAGTAGACTGCAGTCCACATCAACGACTTTTTCAAAGTTAATGTGTGAAATGTGAACATTCAACAAAGACACAAAAATTTATAAAAGAAACAACAACATCGGATTTGAAAGTAAGACAACCAGTGGAATAACTATAAAGAGTCATTAGTCGACTATTACATTAGTGCAATCTGTGCATAATGCGTTCAAGTTGAGATGTTGAGGATTGTTCTTGTGTGATGTCAATCTGGGTGAGGAAAGCAACTGCAGGATTCAGAGATACAGCTTGCTGTGTTTTTGATGTGTGCTTGTATGGCGTCTTGAAATTTGGAAGTTTAGGGGACACGCGGAATTCGCTCTAGATTAAAAACGGATTCATAGCCATTTGTAGCTACTAATTTACACTGTTGAAATGACGATGAACAATTACGAAATCGATAAGTTATATTACGTATTCGTTGTATTCGTTCTTATGCTGAGATAGATGCTGAGACAGGTAGCAACCAATCTCATGATTTCTTGCTCAGTCTGAGTTTGAGATCAAAGGTATTTTTTGTGTGTGTTTTTTTTCAGTTCGATCTCTGCTGCGGCTAGGAGTTGAGATTTGAGCTTGGTTGATCTCAAGAGTTGTATAACATATACATCTATTCTTAGTTTAGATGTTAACGACGTAAGCGATATTCCATGCATACAAAAAGTAGTTCCGAGAAGTGGGTGGTACTTAACCATCCTTGAACGTGCCACAGCAGCATCATATTTGTTAATGTGAGCGGGCTACATGCGATATATGTCAGTTACGTGCTACCACAAATAATGGCGGAGTTAAATATGTTATCGGTCAGTGGTATAATAACACTTATTGGGTCAGCGGCTTTAATGTAAGTGTGCACAAGTGGCCTAATACATGCAATGAACTTCTTCGTAAGGATAACTTATGTTTGCAAGTTGTTTGACAAATTAATGTTAATAACAGTATGTTTGCCGTACTTTCTGTGAATACTATGCTAGGCTAGTACTTATGTCAGAATTGATATATGTGAATGTGATCTTACAATTTTAGTTATAAATCATTTTATTGTTGCATAGTGCACGAATAGCCGCAGATGTTCACCCGTATTGGGAATCTGATGCTTACGCGGGTGACCCAATTTACTCCGTTGTTAACAAGAAAAAAGTTGGAAGGAGAGGTATAGTCTACTTCTTTAAGTTTTTCCATTAGTTCCATTTAATGATTAGCAACACAATCATTCAAATCCAATTTCTCAAAATTGCTTTCGAATTACAGACTTATGTCTCTTATTTAACCAAACTAAATCAAAATAGTTATTATTAAATTGATGTTTTAACATATATTTGTATTGATTGAGATATTCTGTTATCATATACACTATTTTTAATACTGTTGGGAAATGAGAACTCTGGTATACATAGTATTTTGGTATTTTGAAGTAATATAAAAAGAAACAAAAACTGAATTATTACACTGAAAAAGTTAACATAAACATCCACAAATGTACTCGGCGCTGGGTATTGTTTTCAGGAAACAAACACGATGTATAAATATGTATGATTTGTCATGTTTTGTAAAAAAAAGTTATACTTGTAATTGTATAAATATCGAATAAAATACAATTTGTGCGACTAAACACTGATAAATACATATTATTTTTTTACAAACAATGATGTTTTTATTACATAATTATACATTATTATTTTTAATATAAACCCTAATGTACACACAGTAATCATTATAGGTGACAAGACATTTAATTTGGATACGTAAGTATTCTTTAAATATGTCCCTTAATTAAAAATCTTAGTTATCTATAGTTGTTTTTATAAGTAAAACTCGTGAAAACATAATGCTATTAAATTTAATATGTGTTTTAATCAACTTACGACCACTAGTATACAAAATAATATCAACTACTAGAACCAGTAGTACAAGTAGTTATATACTAGATCACTAATTCAGCATTCATATATTTTGCATATATTTATGTCCATCGTGTTATTGTGTTATTGCTTGTTTGGAATATACGTTGATATTCTTTGAGTTTGTATATGTAATTTACGAGTTTTCTTTTTATAATATATATGTATATGCACCAATAATGTTTATTGTTTATCGACGTGGGACACCTTATCACCCTGTACCTATTAGCAAGCTGTGTGGTAGTTAGATATAATGCACGTATTGTTTTTAAGAACTTGCATTCGTCGAGTTTCTTGGGCAAAGTTATGTCGCGTAGATGACTTACATGCAATGTTTTGATTTAAAAAAAGGTCGGGAGTACCTGCGCCAGAATGTGCAATAAACAATGACCCCGTGTACAGTGTCGTCAACAAACACACCAAAAACATTGCTGGTAATGTAAACATGACGTGTTTTGGTTTAGTACAGATCTAAAATTCCAATGATGCCTGGCAAAAGCAGTCCTTTATTTTCAATATTGCGAAGATTTTCTATTAATGTACTCTGTGAACTTGTGATGTTTGTACGTCAGGCTTAATATGACATTAAGTATGAAACAACTTTCAACAATTATCAGAAATAGTATTCTCTATTCGGATGGTTACGCGGTAAACAAAATAAACGCCAAATAGCGGACAATTACTGTGATCAATGCCCCTCTGTTTTCTAGTCTCGACTTCTTATCATGCAAACTATCTAAAACTATCTGAATTTATTTGAAAATGTATAGAATAAATACAAATCGATTTGTTAAATCTTGCGTGTATAATGCATTTCCGATATAAAAAAAAACACAACATATTTCATGGCAGGATTTAATACGATAGTGTTTCATTGTAGTCTGTCGTGCCAAAGTAGTAGGAGTACTTTCCCTGCGTTTTGTTCACCAGTTAATTCGTTCCTATAATTGAGGATATACTGCACCATATTTATTGTTTTCAAAATTGGTAATGATTGTTCTCCGATGTCCGTGACTCAATCGCACTAGTGTTCAAATTCAACTTTTAAACAGTGTTGTGTAGTTTGCAGGATTCTAAATGAAATAATTGTTTATATTTTGTTGTAATGTGTGTGTAAATAGTTTATACCGTATAATCGGTTGTTTAAAGTGTTATCTTGGACAGATCGTTGGAACCGCGACTCAATCGGAACACAGTATATCAATAATACTACTTCTCAAACTATTAATATAGTTACACGATGCAGTTTCTGTCAAAAAAATAACTGGACACCCGATAATAAGCATTTATTTTTGTTTATTTCAGGCAAAACGCTCGAATCAAAGCTGTAAGTAAAGTTCCAGCTGAAGCAAAAATCGAAATAAGCACAACATCAAACACATTCTGTGCACGGTATAAATGCTACCTAGGATACTAAAAAAATACTCTAATCGTGGCATTTTGTAACACTAAATTATTGTATTATGTATTCGGAAATTGTATTCAATTTGTATAATTTAGGTCGCAAACGAAGTTAGGTATTACGACAACGGGTGGAAGTGTTTGCAACAAAAGGCACGATAAAGGTTGGCAATGTGCATACAATTTGAAATATGAACATGTGTTTTATTATAGACATCTGCGAGACAGTTCAAAGTAATATGATCTCAATTAAAACGTACCTGTTTATTCAGACCCTTTCTTATGGCTTAGTTAGATCATGAACTGAATCTAACGGATTCTTATCTAGGCGATCACTTGCAATATATTTATATGCGTACTTTAGGTGACGAGATAACGGATACGCAAGAGTAAGTATTGTTCTTTTACAAACATAACTATTCATACAAAAATACGTCATCATGCCACTATCTGTTCAAATTGTATATGATTGTATCAGATTAAAATCAATGACACATGTTTTAGTATCATGTTTGTGTTCATACTTGATTTCTTAACGTGGACATGCTTCCCAGAAAATTCCAAACAATTGATGGCGAAGACATCAATGACTACGACGATATTGCCTGATTGAATAGAGGCCATATCGTAGTAAGGTAAGGGTAAATGATCGTCGGGATATTGATTGTGGTAGTGGTAGTAAGTAACTGTTGTGTGCATGTTAGTAGCTGATGCTGTACTTGCATTGCTATATTTCGATAATGCTATCTTCAAATAGTAACTGCTATTGTTTTCTTGAAGGTTTCAGACTTTGCGTCACCGTACTCCTCCAGAAGTCGACATCTCGAGAAACCTTCGGAAGTATAAATATGCCATGATGCAATGTCTAAAGCTTGTATAGCGATGACGTCATGTATATAATAATTATACTGTGTGCGTTATGGTTTATTAGTCTTCAAATGTCGTCAATCGAACAGCAGTTCGGTGGGAAAAACATGTATATTTTTTACGACATACAAGCAGTTAGACAAAAAGAAACTCGATATACTAGGCCTGTTATTGCATCCTTAATATAATAGATTTAATGGACAATATTTGTTTCGGATTGAATGCTTTTGTGTTGGGATGCTGTGTCTGGATATACTTCGAGCAAAGATATCATTAGTCGTTCAGGCATGGTTAAGCATTCACAATTATGCCATAATGTAAAGTCATCTTTGTCTTAAATTGTCCTTGTATTTGTTCTTACCATATTCACAACGACAACGTATCTAGTCAGATTTCAAAGACTTACAGTTAAATGACGACAAATGAAATAAAGAACTATACTTTAAATTAAATTATCAAATATTAATGTCGCTTATAAATGTATGCATTTTACAGAAATTCATCCGTTCGTTCCTGTATGTGTATGCATAGTATAGTGTTCGTTCAATATGTTATTATTACTTAAAATACAAATATGTTTAAACGTTAATCAGTTCACTGTAACAATGATATAATCGGCACAGCAAATATCTATAGTTGCAGATGCATACACTATGGTAAAAAATATATTATCATTATAACAAACATTAAATTAATCACCCAAAGAAGGCCCTACATTGGATATTAAACAAATATTAAAGTAACACAATCAGTGAAAATAGTGGATGCAGTTTCAATAAAGTTTCAATAGTAAACACGTTTTCTAAGCAAGTTATTTTCGCAAGTCAAGTTATTAATTTAACATAAGAAACGTTATCTTATATATGTTAAACTTACGACAGTTAATCTCATTTCTGAACACTCATCATCTTACACACATACGCGAATTGTAAAATATATTATGTTGAACTATGTATTTACAAATGATTATACACTGTGCCTTGTCTGTTTTCTGATAGCATTAGTGTGCTAGATGTTTGCATATTTAAATATGCTAACAGCTGACAGATACACTTAAAGTCCACCCCGATATTGCGATTACAAAGACGTCTTATTAATAGTTCCGTTTAAATATACTAACTGCGACTTCGGCGTACTATTTAAGTTGAGTCTACAGATTTCACATTAAAGCATTACAATAACTAAAACTACAACGTTGTTATCCATTTGATTTCAAAACATGGCAATATACCGCCTTTTGCGTCATATGTAGATTATATGCATGCGTTGGAGCAAAATAAACATGCACTTTATATTGAGTTGTCGATTGTTTACAGCCAAAATATGCCTATACTATTTCCAGAAATTTACACTATTTGATTTGCTACCATATAGCGTCAAATGAACGTATATCAAATTGTTTAAAAAGCTGATGTTTTTGTTTTCTATTGATTGAACTATTTGTTTGTTTTTAATTATTTAAATACACATATGGGCAAAAAGTTAGAAAAATCAAATGAGCAATATGACCGTTTAGAGGTACGAGCATCTATCACCATAACTATCTGTATGATGTCTTCATATAAAAGGATGACAGAGACGTTCCGTGCAGTAAAATCATATGACGGATAATCTCCATTTTTTAGTTTTATGGCGTGTTTCTGCAGTGTTATGTTAACAGTATTACTTATTGTTTCATGTTATTGTATTACGTACACGAGACTAAACAGTCAATAAAACGTAATAAGTAGTATAATGATTATAATAACCAATATAATACGAATACTTCTGCCAAATGATTTCTTTTGTAATATAGTGTTTTTTTTGCGTTTATCTATTTCAAGATGTTAGTAGTGATGCAACATATATTACACATATTAAACTAAGATTAAATAGTACAACACCAGGAGCGAGAGGTTGAGCAAACTAAGTAAAGGACATATAAATATCGTGCTTTTTATATAATTCCAATCTTATGTCAATAGATGTCGTATGTAAGAAACATAGTATATAGAATTGAGGTTCACATATATTGCATATAACATGTGGAAGATTGGCCAAACCCACTCGTGTGAGTTTTAATGAAATAACATATAGTACAAGTACTATATTAGAAGATGAAGTTCATTTTGATACAGAAAGTACGTGATATTCGGAATTAAGAGTTAAATGCATCATTCAATCTATTAAAGAAAATACCAAATATGAACACAATTATATGATGAATTATAACTCAATATTAACACATTAAGAACATACATTTGTTGTGCACATAAATCGTTTTTAAATTATATCAAATAGTATTTGCTGACTGATCTATTTGTATGCGCACATTTACTGTATCAGTAAATAATTGTATCCCATTTCCACAGTGACACTGACGAAAGAACACCCCGTGGGATAAACTTAGCTGTAATCCACACTGTTGAATACAGCAAACACGCGCAGTATAATGACGTCATAGTGTTGTTTATTGTGACGTCATTTTATGTTTTTCGTGTTATTTAGCGTATGTGTCTTTACTATGTTTTTAAAAGAAAGGTAGAAAACAACGGAAATTATGGGATAAATATAATACTAGGATTAGTGTTGAATATCGAGAAGTTTATCGTGCTCGGCTCGAACATCAGAAGCGCTCGACAAGACTCGCGCTTCCGGTTTTCTAAGCCTCGCAAGATAAACTTCTCTATATTCAACACTAACCTAGTATTCTCTTTATCATAGTTCAGTACACGGGGTTTCAATCGTTTGTTTGGGATTTCAGTAGAAGGGAAATTACTATTGTTGGGCCGTTTACCCCGCCATACACTTTTTTTAAATTAGTGATTCGGCCCATTTATAGTTACAGGTATATGCGTTCATATATTGTTCGTGCATCAGTGTTCGTGTAAGATTTTCTCTTTGCAAGACTACATAAATGAGACTTGCTCGTAAACTCGTGTCTTTACCTGGGTTTGAACTCAATAAGCTACATTGTATCTCTTGCCATACCCAGACATTGTAATACCTTAGTTCTATTGACTCTAATGATAATAACAAAACAACTAACAATCGCTCAAAGCGCACATATTTGTAAATTTAAGCAGTTTATTCCCGTGGCGCTTAGATATATTTTCACATATAAGTCAACATGTGCGGTCATTGTTTTTGTATGTGGCACATGCGGTTACGCCAAGATAATGTGTTTAAGAAACGCGTTTAGGTTACTGCCCACTGGACATTATGGTGATGCGACATTGACTCGTTCCGAGGATTTCAATTCGGCTAGCCACTAGAATGGGCATGATATGTGCTGCTCAGGTTGTGGACGACCCAGTGTGGAATGCGAAGGTGGCGTCGTGAGGCTGCAACAAGTATATTTCGTTCCAATCTTCGAACGAAAGATAATTACTGGTGGTGCATAACAATCTCAGTGGTGGTTCATGTCAAAACAACTGTCATTAAATCCACTTACACAAAGCACGCTTACCGAACTACACAACATCGATCGATGGACACCAGTAACC
>CM051026.1:33984394-34001894 GCA_027627225.1 Congeria kusceri
TAGGTAAGTAGCATTTATATCAGTCAATTAGTGTAGGTACGTCATATTACTTCAAATTAACTGCTTAGTCAACATATTTAGAACAACTGAATCAGTTTCAACAAAAAAAAAAAGATACCAAGAACGTATAAAGTTTATTATTGTTGATCATCATAAATCACAAAAACGTTATTTTTTAATATTCACATAAACTCGCACTTTGATATGATATATCAATGGAACAGTAAATCATCCATACACAATTATTTCTATAGATTTAAACTAAATGCACAAACAGCCACAACACAGCATCAGTTTATGTTGAACCAAAACATCAAAAACATGTTTTAGCAAAAAATGTAACGCACTACAGCCAAAATTGACATGTTCTTAAAAATGATAATTTATGTACACAACTCCAAAATGACGTCTACAAACACTTCGGTGATCTCAGATGAAATAGACCGATGCAATCAATTTCAGTTTGCATTAGCCATATTATTTTAATAAACATGCGCTTAATATATATATATATATATATATATATATATATTAAACGCATGTTTATTAAAATAATATATATATTCGGAGCGAAAACAGCTCATTTGTCAGTACGAAATGTTAATAATAAAGTATTATCCAGTCAATGTTTAGAAACCATAATAACATGAACGTGAATGTGTTAAAGCCGGCTCAGCAAAATCAGCGCCTCTTTAGTTTTTATATAAATCAAAATATGCTCGTTTGGTATAATTTAAAGAAACATGTGGTGTGATAAATAAAAAAGGAGTTTGCAGCCTGGTCTTGTGTAATATATTAGGTTCGGTACGAATAAAATAACGGCTCGATAAGCCTGGCCGCTATATTATTCTAAGCCTCACCTGATATATTACACACGACCAGGCAGTAACCTGTTATTATCTATATATCAGTTTTAAGAAACAACACACAATTTGCCATTTCCTAGAATCAGTACCAATTGACTTATGTTACATTCAAAACGTAACGTGTGTCTTCATATTTTAAGTGTAATGCAAATTACAAATTCCTTTGTAATGGAAAGTGCGTTTTATGTAAACAGTAAATGGTATGTGGTTGATAAGCTGGTCATTGCTTTTCTCGATCAAATGGGAGGAACGTGCTCTCAAATGTTAATGCCTTACGACTGCATAAAAGCATGTTCATTGAGGAGTACGGTACTGGCAGTGTAGTTTGAAAGAAATGACTACTGCACATTATTATAATGTATCGTGGGAAATATATAGTATATAAGTGTATGCCTTTGTTAATGACATACTGCCTCGCCAAAGTAGCATTATGCGAGTCCTGGGGTGTGCTCATCACGCCTACTGAATGGACGTTTCAGAATGGCTCCGAAAGTTTATAAGAATGTTAAGCATTGCTAAATTGTTTAGACATGACGTTTTAATTGGTCATACTCCTGGAATGAACCAAAGAGCCCGGAAGAAACTCAAGATCCGTATGGTCACCACTCGCATGCGGCGGGACCTTGAATGCTCGATTGGAAGCTAGCCATACAATATGGGCTCTGGTATAACTATATTGTATATGTATAATTCGTAAAATGCAACAGTGACAACGCAAACGTGTACGCCTGTATTGTTAACGTTTATCCTATCAACTGTATTTCATTTTATATTGTCAAAACCATTGTTTTTAAAGTGTGAATAATCACAGTATTGTAAATAAATATAAGGGATATCGTGTACCTCTATTACACTATAAGTGATACTTAAACTAGTAATACCGTCTTGCACATTTTTAAAAATAATGTATTCATTCCCTAACGCCAGTGTGCTTGCGGTAAGTGTTTAAAGAATGTCGAATTGACACGACCATTACGTGTGTATATTTTCGTAGACTTGTGCGTGAATAAAAACTATTTAATGATTTATCGGTAGAGTCGATTCTACAAAGTTTACATGTGTTCACGTATGTATACAGAAATGCAGTTTGTTAATTGCATTAGGTAAGTGATTAATTTCAAAGATCAAGTGATAACCAAATCGGGGTATCATATACCGGTAACGAGAAACCCTATCCGCAATATTGTCCACGTGCCCATGGAAGAGTATTTAAGAACAGCGCACTAAATATCTTTATGTGCGTGGACTATTATATTATTTTATGTAAGGTTGTTGTCACATTATACTTTGATTTTTTTATATAAATGAACTTTTCAGATAAAACAAAGAAGTACAAATATTTACCATATACATCAATATGGTATAGTTTTATATTGTGTTTTACAGATAATAAAAATTGTTGATGAATTTTCTTTTATACTATAAAAAGAACACATGACCGAGGGTGTGATATGAAATAGTATCAGCCCGAAACATGTTACATTAATCGATGCGTCGTTATTTTGCATGTTTAGATGTTTCTCGCCATTTTTGTGGTTCAGGCACGTTTTCTAACCTTTGCTAGATAAGTATATATTTATTCAGCACTTACCAATATTACTTTACTATTTCATTACAGACTTATTTGAATCAATGATACTTATGAGTATAACAGTTTTACAACATTCAAGCAGGATGATGAATAAATATCACCGTGTGACATAAGTTTATGGACAAAATACACAGAGCGGTCCAGTGAGGTATAATCATACTAATTTAACACACACTTAAAGAAACTATGCATCGGAGATGTCTACTGTAACCTTATTTTAGACGCCAATATTGTTAATCGGATACATGTATGGAGACAAAATACGAATTTAAAGATACATTCTGACCAGTGATGGCGATTTCGAAACCACATTGTTTTTCTGGTTAGCACGGTTCACGTGAAACATTTAAATAACAAAATGTTAAGCTTTGTGGATACAAAAAGGAATTGCACATGCTTGTAGATTGATATTAATTGTAAAATGCTGTGGATCGACGTCAGCACTTTGGAGGTAAAAGTTGCATAATCGTTCAATTTTGTTTTGTTTAAAAAAAAAAAACGCGGTTCATTTTATAACCCCGCGCGAGGGTGATATGAAAAAAATATAACAGTGTGATATAACTTATGGTCTATGGACAATATACACTGAGTAGTCACGTAAGGTGTAATAAAATAATGTTAAATAATTGTTTCATATAACGCATTTACAAATTGAATATGTACATATCACGTAATATTTGATAGATCTAAAGGAAATTAATAATATTTTTATATTGTATATTTGCCAACATAATCAATATCTTGAATATATAATACAACACTAGATTTTAACTCTATAAATACACAGTACACATTCAGTACGGAATAAATAACAATATAAATAAACATAACTTTTTTCCGATTTCAACAACGCACCAATAAGTAACTGCACAAACGACACATACTTCGAATACCATGTGTTTTGTAAAGATCCATACAAGATCATATTCCTAAAGCTTTCATAGTGTTAACCCTCACGAGTACAATCAGTAGGTTATTGGCCTTGCTTTAACAACGATATTTGCTGTTTTTAGACCATGAGTTCAGCACGCAGTACATTTACTCGCATGTGTAATCGATTTCATTTAGTTGATTATAGTGGGAAAAGCTATTTACTGATAATAGGGGGATTGCTTTTTTTAGTATATAAACACGCTAATATTGTCTGTATTTAAATCATCTGATGTACGTGTCTCGATTCTCACTTGCAGGTTACTGACTATACGTGATATTCACTATGGTTTTAATAGTTGGCAATTTTTATTTAAATTATATGGATATTTTTTTGTATATAACGTTCTTTTTTAATAATTTTCTGCGAAATATTGATGATTTTTTAAATTAGATATTTAGTATCAATAATAAAGAAACATTATTTAGACGGCCTTATTTAAATGTGTAAAGACACTTATTAAAATAAGCAGTAAAACCATAGCACGATATTCATGACAACAAAGAGGATATAATAAGATAATCGTGATACAGAGGAAAGTTACTAAAACCCATACCAGTAATTAACGAGTACACTCATTTAAAGTTGGGTATTTGAATAATCTGGGTATTCTCGTATATGTCACATGTAAACATATTTCTGAGTAATACAACAACAAATACAAAATAAAAAGTGCATTATGCAAGTGATACATGTAAACATATGTTAATAGATATTCCAATGCACTTTATGCATGTTGTTGCACGAAGAGTTGGTCAATATAAACTCTTAAAACGTGATACAAACAGAAAAGTATGTAATATAGTATTTCAAACCCCACAGCTTCTTTTGGCATGAAGACCACTCCCAATAACATCGAATAACTCAAGTCAAGTCATGTCAACCCAAAGTGTAACCTGCTTAATCACATCACGAATAATATAACTGTATATTTAATCTGCTTCTGCAATATTAAAAAGCACGCCACAATGCATTGTACATTTCACTATGACATCTGATCCTAAGTTCAGTCTCCACCTTATGAAATCATTAGTTAATAGTCATATATATAGAAGTTAATTTCACATATATATGTATACTTTGAGATTATTTCACGTGTATGTCAAACATATTTTGATATTGTTCGTGTATGTACAATAAGTGTGCTTTTATATACCTATATCATGTGCATATAAATTCTAAACTTTGTTACATAGAGTGAATATTTGTTAAAATTATATGCATTCAACATATGTTAAACTCTGCTATCTAGAGAAATAAAAATAACGATTCCCACATATAACAAATTTCCGCGTGCTACACCATATTGTATTACTCGCAAATCCTTAAGGTTATCCTTCCCGCATGTCATTGGTAAAATATATAATAACTGTTTGTGTTCTGATACTGTTTCATGTCAGAAAAATGCTACTTTTTATATTGAATACTCCATGGTTTTTGGTGTTTGCGTGTGTTTCCACTGAATACTTAAGAAGTATACTTAAAATCCATGTAAGTCAAAATAGTATATACATGTACAGACACTATGTAATGGTTCAAAACAATTATTATGTTCATCTGTATGAATGTTTGCAGTGAATTGATGTGTTGCTACAAACGAAATAAAACATACACAGTTTGTTCCAAGGTTATTATACGCCTGGTAACTAGTCAGCCGTAACTCGTTATTGCCTCCATCGAAGGTCACTGAAGTGTACGTGGTGTTTTCTCGGCCAATCTTACAATATGCTGATGTAGTTTTGGGCAGTTGAACGCTGCATAAAAACGTGTTTCAGACACATTTGTACCAAACTAGTTTCCTTAATGGCATTACATAACAAAGAATGTTAGGCATTATATGACAAAGAATGTTAGGATCTCGTAGCATATGTAGAGATGTTAAAGAACAAACTCATCATGTTCTCTGACTGTACAACGTTATAATACATAGGGTCACTAAAAATAGTAACATTTTGACGTCGATTACGGGCCGTTACGCGGCTCCGCTGAGCCGATATCATTATAATTGGCCGCGGCCGATTTTTCGATAATCGAAGAGAATCCGATCGCGCGACGTCAACGACCACGAATGGCGTATTTAGTCAAAATTAAACGGTTATATCCGAAAATGCAAATACTGAATATTAACGAAAGTTTGTAGTTAAATTGATTAAATATATATACGATCTATAGCCTATGCATCTTTTAGTTTGAGAAAAAGAATCACTGAATAAAATTGAACAGATCGGAAACTTTTACTGTACCTCAATTTCAATCCATTGCTTCCAACAATAAAAATCCAACAATACTGTAAGCACTTCAATTCCATTGTCTTGTATCCATAAGTCTTAATTTGTAACAATCATGATATTAATTTCATGTTAACCATTCTGACCAGAAACACGATTTACGAATCGCAATGACTGGTCAGAACGTTTGATTTTATTCGATTCAAAGTCTCAGAATATATTATTTATCCAACTGACACATTCATCATTCAGAATTCGTCCATGAATGATTTATTAAACTAATAGTAATGTATTTTACTAAAAATAAAAGCAAACACGACATAACATTGTCACACCAAAACTGCGAGTCCAGCGAAAACTGGTTTGTTTCGTCACTGTTTTTCTGTTTATAAATTACGTCATTCGTTAGAGTTGCGTCACGTATTGCGTAATTAGTTGAATGTTAAATACAAGTACGGAAAGTTTGTTTGGTGTTTTTGTTAACATTTTGTGTAATAAAGAAAGTAACATGATTCTTTTCTTGTGACAGGATAATATGTATTATAAACGATAATATACGGCAGAGCTGGGCCGTTATATCGGCAGCGGGCCGATTATAGATGCCCGGCCCAGCTCTGCCGTATATTATTGTATAAATACTTAATCTGACAAATTTGTTAGACTTTTCACACGCGTTTTGAGTTATCTTCCTTACAAGTACAATTACTTCGACGATAACAATTTTAGCATTGAATATATATAATTGTGCGTGCAATGTTAGGCAGGAACATAAAAGAAGAAACTTTATTTTGAACAATACGTATACACTCATGAGTTAAAACAGTGTTAGCTACATATACATACATACAGTTGCAAGTTCATGTAAGGACGTCTTTACATGAAAAATATTATAATATGGGTGTTAAAAACATTGCATGAGTTTTTATCTGAGTGTTAGAAATATTTATAACAACATAATAATGGTCTTATATTCATGCGCGTATCTTTAAGATTATTTATAATAATATAATAATTTTGCATTAGTTGCAAACATGGTTTTGTATACGTTATTTAACGTATGCTTTACTTACGTATTCAAATACATACAGCAAAATATTAACGTCATTGTAACTACAGCAAAATAATGAGGGTGAACAATGAGTTGCAAATGGGAAAAAGACAGACAATTCGGAATATTTGTTAAGTGCAAATCCGTAAAATATGTTTTATAGATTAAAGAATATCATTCCATATCAATATATTTAAAAGAGTGTGTACACTTTTCACAACAATTGGTTGATTAACTGCCACAATAAATCATGATATTGATGAAATGACATCTAAATGGGAAGTAGTGGATCGTATACTCCATTATCTTAAGAAAGATTAATTTAAGTCTATTTTAAGGCGTGTGCATTGCATGTGTTATTTGTAATAATAATGTTCAACATTATAATGTATGCACCATGTATTATAAATTACCTGGGCATTAAATGTTTTCATTCGTGTATGTTATAACATTTCAATCAAAAAGTATAAGTCAAATGTATTTACATATATTTAACTATAAATGTCGGTAACTATCATATACATACATGAATAAATAAGAATGTTACACTGGCGCAGTTATTAGTTGTATTTAAGATCATATTATAAATCACCCAACACTCCGCAATCATGCGCATTTAAAAAGACACTTGTTTTTATTTTCTTATGTTTGTTTTCTTAATGATTATGATAATGCGATAATGCGATAATGCGATGATGATGATGATGATGATGATTATTATTATTATTATTATTATTATTATTATTATTATTAGTAGTAGTAGTAGTAGTAGTAGTATTATGATGATGTCGATGATGATGATGATGATGATTATGATGCTGTTGGTGATGATGATGATGATTATGATGATGATGGTGATGGTGAGAATGGTTAGGATGATTACACTGCTGATGAAATGTTTGATTATGGTGATTATGGTGATATTATCCAATCATCGCACTTGAACATCACGTGTAGCATAACAAAAACAACAAACACACATGAATACAACTGGGGTCACCGCATTGGAACCATGAATGGAAAGAATGATGGTTTAAACCGATTTCAGGACATTAAACCCTACACTTGCCCCAGAATGTATGACTTCACTTCCTATTCCAATTTCTTGTGCGTTTTCGACATACTATTTGAAATAATTCATTAGACACTTAACCACTCAATTTTGTTCGAGTTTAAAATGTATCAAAGTCAATAGTATGACGACCAGATTTAAAAACACAAAGCACATTCATATCATAAAATTGCTACTAATTGAATAAACACGTCGTTTCAAGATACGTGCTAAATTCCTATAAACGCATCATTCTTCATTAAATCATGTACACTATAACGAGAAATGACATCCCATTATGTTTCAGGCATTGCTTACTTTTGTGCAAGCGTTCAAACAAAGCTTTAATTAAAGCACGAGTACGCACGCATGTCTATGTTACCATTTCAGTTATCAAAGTCATAAGAAGGTTTATTTATTAATTATATAATGTCTACGTAACAATCACGTATTAAACCATATTGGCTTTAATACATTTACGATAAATTCATAACGTGCTGATTCTCAGTAAATAGAACTTGATCGATGACGCCAACTAACCGATGGATGCCGCAAAAGTACTTAGTATCATCAGTGCGAAATAAGGCCAACGATCACATGGTCGGACATTAGCCGTTGATACACCTGAAATATGCAAGAACACAAATGAGTTTTCGCTAAACAGATATTGACAACAAACCGATTAATGCATCGCGAACAAACTACACTCCATTTTAAATGTGTACATTATGACCTGTCGATGTTCTTTCAGCTGCATGATTCCAATCGCTTAGCAGTACATTTACATCTATACTGTCGCAGTTTCTGTGATTGTTTATTTCACAGCAACGGTATGTCCCGTGTATGTCTTTGTTAAGATTGATCACCGTCAAAAGCACTCCGCTGCCGGTATAACTGACTGAATAGTTTTCTTCAAGGTATTTATTGTTGAGAAAACATGATTTCTCAGTTGTTCGACACTCTGCAATAAGGGTAATATTGGGAGATTTCTCGGCAATGAAGTGAAATGTAATCGTCATATCTGTTGAACACTCCAATTGGATATGCGTGTTACTTTGCCCAGCTTTCATCCTCTTCAAAGCAACTTTTTTTGTCATATTAAGTTGATCTAAAAGGCAATATATAACAGTTTTAGTACGGATATTATAATACAATCTAATATTCTTTGTTACATATCGACACAATACTGTAATAGTGCAATCTTAAGTAACTAGTTGAAACATGTAAGAAAGTGAATATTCTTCAACGTACATAGATCATTTGCATTTCGCATGGATACACGTTGTATTGCTTAACACTTGTCTGTCTTAAACATGCTTTTAGCAGATCGTTTTGAATTGAATTTGTTAACAAATTAAATGTTAACAATGCTTCTAGATATCACTAATGTTCTAACCAGACAAAACAATGTTCATATTGTATAAACACATGTGATTTAGTTATTACCGGTTTATTTCTGCAAAACAAAAGTCTTCAACAATAAAATCATAAAGTGTATAACATAATATTATTCTGTAATTTAATAATATTTTTGAAAATATGGTATTCTGTAAAACTGCTCTATCCTCTAATCGCAAATTACTTGGACATATTCTCAGGCTATGGTAATCTAGTTTTGCATCATAAACAACTGTATGCTAATGGTAATGCAGTAATATAAATCACTTCATGTGGGTTTGTCCCAAACCATTTCCAAAAATGTTGCATTTGTAGTTTTGGGGAATGGTTCCTGTATAGGAAGAAATTATAAAGTTGATTGTTCTTCCTACCGTCGACAAACACTACTCGCAAAACGTTGAAGTTACCCGAGTTGACAAGATGAATCACTTGCCATCACTTTATATTTAAATATAAGACGAATCAAATATCACCGAATGGTATATTCCATACGATTCCTTACAAAATGTCACAGTTTTGTGTTGGATTAGTTGTATAGTAATTACTGTTATATTTCATAATAAATAAGATTACATTAAGACAATTAATTAGCTGTAATATTTAATTCTGTAAAATACCGTTGTAATGCTACATCTTTCATTGAAGTTGCATACAATAGTATAATCTTTTTGAAAACGTTTCATAATAATATTATTGTAATATCACTTTAACTGCATTACACCACTTATGGTTTAATATATAAAATAAATGAAATAAGTATGTTTATAAAAAAAAACATTTCCTACCGTGCTGTTTAATGTCGGCTTGTGGTGGTTGTGGTGATGGCGAATATGTTTCTCCTTTTAGTCGTATTTCAATACGTGCAAGCTTCTGGTTGTAAGTCTCAAAGCAAGTATACGTCCCTACTGTATCCTCGCTGATGTGCATTATTACAAGATCAGCACCATGTCTTTTATGGATAACGGCGTAGTGGTGTTCGAATACTTTATCTGTTAGATAGCAAATCCCTTGAGGAGTCTGGCACTCAGCTATATGCTTAGTTATATTGGATCTACCGCTCGTGAATGCAAACGTTATTTCGTGTTTGGAGGAACAGGACAGAACATGTGCGTCTTCAACTTTTAGTGTAAACGCGTCTACCCCTAATACAATAAATACAATACCATAAAACAACAGTTTAAATAACGCCACGTTTTACAATACAATAAACCAAAAATAACAAATCATACAAGCATTAATAATTGAAAAACTACTTCTAATGCTACAAAAATAATTTGTCTTACCAAAGCTTAGTGCCAATAATTGCAGAGCAATGTAGATCATATGTTCCATTGAGGCTAAAACAGATTTGTAATATATTACAGGAAATGATACACTGTAAACTCTTCTCCAGTTTGATTTGATATCATTGAATTTGCTTCTCTGAGTCCAAATTGGAACTTCACGTCGATACAAGCTGTACCTGAATATAAACATGCACAAACGTTTGTGGGAGACGTTTCCATTTAACATATAGTAAAGAATGACACTCATTCACATGCTTCCATGTACGTATATCCAATCGTTTATGATGATGGCGAATATTTTACAATAATTACAATTTCCTTTGGTTTCATCATTTTACAATGTTCTGATTGGCTAAAATACATCATGTGACAGGCTTTTATTTTTCAATAAAGCCCGTTGCATTTATTTATATTCATGAGGGACTACTTTTTATTGTTGTTTACATGCATTGCTGTTACACGCCAAAAAAACACACAGATAAGAAATACATTTTAATCATATTTATTATACTGGGCATTGTCCAAATAGGAATTAATAAATAATAAATAAATAAATAATTTTTTCTTTTTGTCTATTTGATGAGCATTATGCATGAGAGAGAGAGAGAGAAAATATAACACTAACATTAAAAGAATGTGATTACAATATATATCCAAATTTGAAAACAATTGCCACACTTAAATATAAAAATGCACAATTACAGATTGTAGCAAACAACAGTTTAGAAAGTTTTCGGGCAAATAACAAACATCAACTATAACAAACCGTCTCGCATGTTTTTACAAGGAGCCACCCGAAAACCAATCTAGTATGGTATGCAGTCTTCCTGTGAAACTTGCAAAAGAATGCCGCAATAACATGTTGAAAATGTGCGAGCTGCAGCACATCTGAAAACTGAATGTCCAATTTAAAAATGTAAAATATTCAATTTTCAGTTAAGCAAATGACTGGCTACATGCCAAGTTCAAAACACTCCTCGAAGAAGACTTAAGATGGCCAACTTAGCACAAATCAAGGATGATCTGCAGAAAATGTAACGGTTCATTGTATCGAGCATTAATCCAGTCGCATAGCCTAACAAGGCGAGTATATCCTTTTGCTCATCCAGTTTGTCATTCGAGTCATCTAGTTTCGTTGGCAGCTGAAGCAAAAAGGTTTAAAGAAATGTCATTTAGCTTTGACTCAAATCATTACAATTTTATTCATCTTTACAGCTCTAAATAATATGCATACAAATCCACACATATTGATAAAAAGCATAGTCTGATAGTTTTAAGACTAAGAACATTTCAACTTCAAAATGTAAGATAATAATTTAACTGGTGTAAAAAGCTACATATGTCTATTTTTCCGTTACCAGTAGACGAAATAGTCTATCACTAAAAAGATTTAGTTACATATTTGAAATTGAGGTAAAAATTCTCATAGTCTTTCAAAAAATATTTCATTTAAAATAATCAATACGTCAGGTGATTGACAGAGTGAATTTGAGAATTTGATATTTTCGGCAGATGGCACACAATTTCATATATTCAATATTTTGGTCAGTGGTTAATAATAAAAGTCGTTTGTTTTCTCTTCTTGATTTTATATCCACACAGCAATGCCTAGGTCACACATAAGTCGCCGAACTGATAACCGACCACCAACAACTAAAATTTGCGTCGACCAAAGACAACCTCGGGCGACCAAAATCCAGAAATAAAAGCAATGGTATTTTAGTCGGAGACTGGTCGGCGATTGATAAAAGACTGGTCGGCGATGGTCTTCCGACCATCATCAACAATCAAAGACTGGCTGGCGACTAGTTGGCGATTGGTTGGCGAATAGTTGGCGATAGGTTGGCGACAAGTTGGCGATTGGTTGGCTCCTGGTTGTCGAGGCTTATTCGATTATTCGTAGGATTATTCGATAATTCAGTTATATATGTATGCCTATATTTATGGCACTGGGCTATATTTTAATCTATGTCTATTATTTAAAATTAAAGAAACTGAATTTATTCGTGTTGTTTTGTTGGTTATTTAATTCAATTATAACTTTTATATTTTCATTATCTGCAATGCTCGGTAGCACATTTTAACGTTAAGGTAAACTATCTAATACACTTTCCATATCCGGTAATATCCTCTTGTTCATGCCCTTCCCCTTATTTGAAAAGGTATGCCAACATTTTAAAATTATTACTTTTACTTTTCTTGTCACGTTTAAAAAAATGATTGTAAAATTGAGCGTTCATTTTTGAATGTGTTTTGGAGACGAGAGTAAAACGGCGAGCGTTCGTAAGATGGTCTGCGACAAATCGCCGACCAGTCGGCAATAAGTCGGCGTTCAAACGCTGACAAGTCGGCGATCAAAAATTGATCTGCGACAAATAACACTTGGTCTGCGACTAGTTCGCGATCGTCTCAGACTAGTCTGCGATTGATCGCCGACAAAATAAAAACCAACGAAAACCTTCTCACGACCTGTTTGGTCGGCAAACGGTCTTCGCTGCAACATCGGAGACCATCTACGACCAAAATGGGTTCTGAAGACCAGTCGGTGACCATCAACAACCAGCAGCCGACCTCCAACAACCTGTTAATTACCTTTTTAAGACCATCAGCAACCACTGGCCGTCGATGTTCGGGAGTTGGTCTTTAGTTGGTCGCAGGTTATGTGTGGCCAGGATTTTAGTTAACATTTGCCGAATTTCTTTCAAAAAAGTGCAAACAAACTTGGTATTAAAATATTGGCTTAACGCACGCATTAATTAAATGCATGCCATGTAGGCTGTAAAAACATTGACTAACACCGAGGGCAAACGGGTCGTTTTAAGAAATAAATTGAAGATACATATGAAACATTGCTTTTCAAATAAAACTAAAAATACATTAATTATTAAAATATATTTTACGCAAACAGTACGGTTCAAATCACTCATGTATTAGGGCGTTTAAAAAACCATGTGTTTAGCCTTCAGTCGTAAATATCGACTGCAACGCGTATAAATATGTCCGTCTATTGCTACGTATTAAGTATTAAAACACCTTGTTTAAATTTGCTCTTAAGAAATATCGACCAAAAACAAAAGTAAATCAAACGTAAATTGTATCACTATTATTTCAGATGCGTCTAATGAATGACATGTAGATACACAACGCTACTGCAGTGCAAGGGGCGGTGCCTACGGTCATGCTTGCATGTATTGATGCGCGAATTGCAAAAGGTAAATTCCACATTATTTTCCATTTTTAAGAAAAAATGTTAAATCATACAGAAAATAATAATTATAATTGTATTTATAAGAATTGAAACGCTCTTCTCCGTGCTTCATCGATGAATAAAGGTCAGTTGTTGTGTATCTACTTTGTACATAAAATCTTTGGCTTTGTGCAAATTAGGTAACAAAAACTGACCTTCACACATCGATGAAGCGCCGAAAAGAGCGTTTCAATTCTGAAATAGTAATTGCTTTTAAGATAACTGTTGATGTTAACAACGCTGTTGAAGGTAATAAATTTATATACACAAAAGCAACGTAATGTTTTCTTTTTTTTTCTGGATGATGAACTCCCTCGGGGCTGTCGCGTGAACTCCCTGGGGGCTGTCGTGTTCAAACTAAAAGTGTGTATTAAAGACAGCACTTGTATGTTCCTCAATGTACTTCTTTGAATTGAGTAATTTTAATGGATATCAAATACTAGTTACACAATGGTAAATGTTATTTTCTATAATACAGAAAGTAATATAAAACATACATATTCAGGATTTTTTGTGTAGTTGATTGTGTATGAGTGTTGTACAGTGAGTATGCATGTTTTTTCAACTTCAAGTCAGATTTTATGTGTGTGTTTATCATTATGTTAAAATTCAGGATATGAACCGCTCTGTACGTCTTAATGTTCGTTAAGAATATAACTGTTATATAGTTTATATACTTTTATATGCGCAAAACATCGTTGCGAACAATGACCGTGTTATAATTACCTTACACGTGTACACATCCATTGTAACAAATTACAGTTCCACAGGCAAGATGATGTGAGTTGTTTCTGCCCGTATGCCTCTCTTAATGTATTTCCAGAACAAAACAGTTACAAAGCATTAGTAATTATTTCCGTTCAGAAACCTTATTTTGCGAATTATACGCTTTAAGCATATGGTTTTTAAATTAGCTTTGATTTTCTTGTCCAAACATTTGCAATCGATTTCCCCGACAATCAAAACGACTTATGTTCCATGACTGTATGCACTATATAGTTTTCACAATAGTGACGAACACACTGAATTAGCTTTCCGATATTTCAACACCGTGAGAAACAACCAAAACTCGCAGGCTGTGTTTTCTTATTTTGCACGGTTTATTTTCTCTATTTTCATAATAAAAGAAAATTACTGCTCCAAAGCAGTCAGACTTGACATTGATATGTAATATTAGACGCAACTTCATTCAAAATACTTTTTATCGGTTTATCTGGGTTAATGTTAGGTTGGTTTATGTGCATGTCAGTTTACAAATGCAATAACACAACAAGAGTATTATAATGCCTAAACAATTATGTATCTCGGGTTTATTTCCTCCGGTAAAATATCGTAATGACCGTAATCAGTATTTGATTACATATAACTTGTAGGAAATGCGCACATTGTCGAAGGGAAAATTTGACAGGATATTCGGGTAGTACGTGGGTTTATATTTGCTATATACCCCCTTACAATACGTTGTTTGAAATAACCCCTTTAATATCAATCCATCTGTCTATAATTTGAATAACTATAAATCTGTTAATATTGTTCATGTTGGAAAAGAAAAAAAAATCTGGATAGGGACGAAATGCAGAATCTGTGAAATTATAGCCATTTTATAATACTTCTGCAACGAGATATATGGGCATGAACAAATAGGACATGATATTTGACAGTGCTTGTTTATGAACGCATACAGTACTAATGCATTTTTAAATCCATTTATTGAAATATATCAGTAATAATAGTAATAATAGTTGGCGCGTTAAACATAAAACCAGTTTCACGAAGTTTAAAGTGTTTCTCCCCTCCCATGTTGTAAACATAAAAACCATTCGAACTGATCAATATATTAAATAAATTATTTCAGAATTACATTTGTGGCTAGATTATTTTCACAACACAGTCCTGCAACGTGATTTAACATAACAAAATGCATGTAGTCCTCAGAGAAATACTTCTAAGTTAGTTAGACGAATGGACCCTAGGGACAACATGTACGTAGAGTTGACAGTATGATCAATCACGTCAAAACAAACTAATGACGGAACAATAGGGAAACATAAAGCTGGTACCGAAGTTTGACCTTTGAAATAAAACACTGTTGTAGTCAATTGAATGTAACTTAAGCATTTAGTACACCCTGTCAGCTTGCTAATATATGTATTGATTTGTTTTGTGGTATGTTGATGTTTCTATAAGTAACGAGATAACCACGTGGGGCATTTGATAATATATTGATGTGATGTATTGTTTTCCGTGCGGAACAAATAAGGTGTTGTATTGTGACCAATGTTAATGTCAAACTGAATAAACAATAGATTGCTAAACATGTGCTAGATAGAGCGCTGTATTGAGAAAATGGCCAAACGCTTATCATCAAAACAATCATGTTATAGCGTTTGCGTTTAAACGCCCCTTATATGAAGTTACATAGCAATAAGATGTGAATTAAATGCATTTGGAATCATATATATTATAGGTGTGTTTTTGGTTTGATTTACAACTGTAAACATAGTGAATTATTTTACACAATTAACTAGTTTTGTTTCATTAACTCGTATATGTATGATGATGTTATATTAAATCAAATAATTACATTTACATGTAAATGCTACTCGATGGGGTATTTAAAGCTACTTAAATTTTGAATAACATACACGCGGAACCCACACGGCGATACATTTATTAAGAAATACATTTCGATTTAGAGTTGTATTTATCGGCTAATAAACAACGATTTAGAGTTCTGATTGCATACTCACTCTTTACGATAACCACGTGACTTGTGTCTCTACACTAAATTACAAAACATGACACAACAATTTGTAAAATTGAATATATTTAATGCAGAGGTGATGATAACATGGTGTTGATGGTTTGGGTGCCTATTGATCATAAGTCAATATTGCGATGTTGGTTTAGTGACGAGTTTTGAGGTGACGATAATGTTAGCGATGTGGTAATGATGGTTTTGATAATATTAAATTTCATGATGGTGGATGTAGTTACGATTGATATGTTTGTTGTGGTTTCTGTTCTGACTGAGATGCTAATGACGCTTTTAGTGATGAATGATATTGCGATGATAATGGCATAGTTGATCTGTTGCGTGATTGCCATTGTTGTGGTAGTGATTGTTGTGGACATGACAAAGGTTGTAATGATTTCGTTGTTATTTTGTTTGATGCCATGATGGCTGTTGTGATGATCGTTATAGGAATGAGGCGATGAATATGCTTAATCGTTGCAGCATTCACGAAAGTAAAAGAACATATATATCCTCGTTTAATTTCATGAAAATAACTTACTATGTAATCTAAAAAATATTCAGTTTAACTCAATAACATTATACCAACGAATGACAGAGCGAATTTCAAATAAACGGTGTATATGATCACCGTATACTGATATAATACTGCTACGTAACTTTTATAATGTATGGATGGGTACCGCATAAATATGGACAAAAATACAGAGTGCAGTGCAAGAAAATGTTAATTTCTCTAGGTTTTCATGGGTCATTCTCCCCAATATGGATATTATAAAAGTTTTGAAAATATCTATTTCAGGAACCACTGCTTGGATTTCGAAATAATGTCAAATAAATGGTTCTCTATAAAATCCTTTAAACTATGTTAAAGTGACAGAGAGCGGGGACTTTTCTCCATATATAACATATCAGGGTTCTTTTGCTTCTGACACTCCTCACTTAATAAGTCAGTGGAGCGTTAATGCCCGCTGTATGCCTCTTATTTAAATATTGCATCGTGTCCTGTAACATTTACATAAATGACCGCAAGAAGGGCATCAGCTTACATACTTTCGCGCTTACCGTTACCATCTATTTTGAAAAAAAATACAACTGT